>CM053029.1:385994001-386419531 GCA_028564925.1 Lithobates sylvaticus | reverse complement strand
AGAAAAAATATACAAAATAGAGTTATTACATTTAAGTAGTATAGTCATGGTATTGTGCTACATTTTCATCATTTGTAACTTGGTTGTCATTTTAACCTTAACCACTTCAGCACCGGGCAATTTTACCCCCTTCCTTACCAGAGCACTTTTTGCGATTCGGCACTGCGTCGCTTTAACTGACAATTGCGCAGTCGTGCAACGTTGCACCCAAACAAAATTGACGTCCTTTTTTTCCCACAAATAGAGCTTTCTTTTGGTGGTATTTGATCACCTCTGTTTTTTTTTTTTTTTTTGCGCTATAAACAAAAGAAAAGCGACAATTTTGAAAAAAAACACAATATTTTTTACTTTTTGCTATAATAAATATCCAATTTTTTAAAAAAAAAAAAAACAATTTTTTTACTCAGTTTAGGCTGATACGTATTCTTCTACATATTTTTGGTAAAAAAAATTGCAATAAGCGTATATAGATCGGTTTGCGCAAAAGTTATAGCGTCTACAAAATAGGGGATAGATTATTGCATTTTTTTTTTTACAAGTAATGGCGGCGATCTGCGATTTTTTTTCGTGACTGCGATATTGCGGCGGACACTTCGGACACTTTTGACACATTTTTGGGACCATTCACATTTACACAGCGATCGTTGCTATAAAATTGCAGTGATTACTGTGTAAATGTGACTGGCAGGGAAGGGGTTAACACTAGGGGGCGCTGCAGAGGTTAATATGTTCCCTATGATAGTGATTCTAACTGTGGGGGGAGGAGACCGATCAGTGTTCCTCCGTACTGGGAACACATGATCGGTCTCCTCTCCACTGACAGGACGTGGAGCTGTGTGTGCCCCTAGGCGGCCGGGAATGGTAGGATGTCATATGACGCCCACCCAGGATGGGAGATCCACCTTGTAGGCGTCATATGTCTATGGCCGGGTAATGAAGTGGTTAATGCAACCTGGACCTGTCTATGTAGAAAAGCATCAACAATTGTCTATTATTTTTATGATACTGTTACGAAATTGGATAGGCTGATGTGCTACTGTATCTTTCTGTTGCTGTACTGCAATTTCATTTAACCAAATTTTTTTTTTGTTGAGGTGTTGATGGGCGACTTGACTGGTTAAATGCAGGTAATCTAGTTTGCACATATTGACCACCTTTAAAAAATTCACTCTGCCCACTACTGATTATATTAAATTCAAATGCTTTTATTCATTATACAAAAAGTATTCATACCCCTTGACATTTTTCACATTTTGTCATGTTACAACCAAAAACTTAAATGTATTTTATTGGAATTTGGGAAGTGTGGCCACAGAGGTCTGGACTTTGACTGGGCCATTTTAACACATGAACATATGCTTTGATCTAAAACATTCCATTCTAGCTCTAGCTGTATATTTAGAGTCATTGTCCTGCTGGAAAGGTGAACCTCCACCCCAGCCTCAAGTCTTTTGCAGACTTTAGTGCCCCGTACACATGGTCGGAAATTCCGATGGAAAAAGTCTGATCAGATTTTGTTGTCGGAAAATCCGATCGTGTGTGGGCTCTAGCGGACTTTTTTCGTTGGAATTTCCGACGGAAATAATTTAAGAGCAGGATCTAAAATTTTCTGACACTTTTCCGGACTTTTTCCAATCATGTGTAGAGAATTCCGACTCACAAAGTGCCACACATGCTCAGAAGAAATTTGGAGACGAAAGCAATTGGATACTGGCCGCTACATAGTCCCGTCGTACGTTGTGTACGTCACCTCGTTCAGAACGATCGGATTTTCTGACAACTTTGTTCGACCATGTGTGTGCAACACAAGTTTCGGACAAAATCCGTCGGACAAAAGCCGACGGATTTTGTGGTCGGAATGTCCGACCGTGTGTACGGGGCATAACAGGTTTTTTTACTAAGATTGCCCTGTATTTGAATCCATCCATCTTCCCATCAACTCTGACCAGCTTCCCTGTCCCTGCTGACGAAAAGCATCCCCACAACATGATGCTGCCACCACCATGTTTCACGTTCAGGGTGATGTGCAGTGTTAGTTTTCCGCCAAACATAGCATTTTGCTTTTAAGGCCAAAAAGTAAAATTTGGTCTCATCTGACCAGAGCACCTTTCCACATGTTTGCTGTGTTCCCCTAATGGCTTCTCGCAAACTGCAAATGGAAATTCTTATGGCTTTCTTTCAGCAATGGCTTTCTTCTTGCCACTCTTCTATAAAGGGCAGATTTGTGTTGTGTACGACTAATCTTTCTAATCTGAATAGATTTTCCCATCTGAGCTGTGGATCTCTGTAGCTCCTCCAGAATTATCATGGGTGTCTTGGCTGCTTCTCTGATTAATGCTCTCCTTGCCCGGCCTGTCAGTTTAGGTGGACGGCCAAGTCTTGGTAGGTTTGCAGTTGTGCCCTACTCTTTCCATTTTCAGATGATGAATTTAACAGTGCCCCGTGAGATGTTCAAAGCTTAGGATATTTTTTTTATGACCTTACCCTGCTTTAAACTTCTCCACAATTATATCCCTGACCTGTCTGGTGAGTTCCTTAGCCTTCATGGTGCTGTTTGTTCACTAAGTTACATTACATAGTTACATAGTAGGTGAGGTTGAAAAAAGACACAAGTCCATCAAGTCCAACCTATGTTGTGGTCATTCAGGTGCTTATCTAATAGTTTCTTGAAACTATCAATGCCCCCTGCTGAGACCACCACCTGTAGAAGGGAATTCCACATCCTTGCCGCTCTTACAGTAAAGAACCCTCTATGTAGTTTAAGGTTAAACCTCTTTTCTTCTAACTTTAATGAGTGGCCATGAGTCTTATTAAACTCCCTTTTGAGAAAAAGTTTTATCCCTATTGTGGGGTCACCAGTATGGTATTTGTATATTGAAATCATATCCCCTCTCAAGCGTCTCTTCTCCAGAGAGAATAAGTTCAGTGCTCGCAACCTTTCCTCATAATTAATATCCTCCAGACCCTTTATTAGCTTTGTTGCCCTTCTTTGTACTCGCTCCATTTCCAGTACATCCTTCCTGAGGACTGGTGCACAGAACTGGACTGCACTGTAAGCTTTCTCATACCACTGAAGTTAATTGTAGATTAAAGGATAAGTGCACCCTAACAATAAAATCTCTACATCTACAGACATCCACGATCTAACACTAACCTATCTAATCCGGTGAAGAAGAAATCAGTATCCATACCTTTTTTGAAGCCAATCCGACCCGATCACACGCTGAGCTGTCAGCTGCGACTTTGTTGGGGAGGCGGGTGCAGAGGACACATCAGACATTGGAAGCCCCATATTAGGTCTATGGGTGATGGCACTCCACATTCATTTCACAGCCGTTGACGGTTGTGTCCTCTGCAGAGCTTTGGCCGTTGGAGACCGGACTGGATCGGCTTCAAACAAGGTATGTATACTGATTTCTTCTTTATAGGGCTAGATAGGTTAGGCTTATATCTTGGATGTCTGTAGATGTAGCGATTTTGGTGTTAGGGTGGACCTATTAAAGTTTAATATATTCTCGAACATGTTATCGCTCCAACCAATCCAACATCATATCAATTATAACTCGTGTATATTAAAATAAACATCAGTTATCAGGACAGCTGGCCAATCATTAAGGCCGGGTTCATACCTGCATGTTTTAAGTGTGGTTCTTTTTATGCACATTTTTTATTGTGTTACAATTGAACCCTATGTAATGCATGTGCAGCTGGAAAATGCATCAAAGATGCAGCAAGCTGAATTTTTTAGAACACACTATGCCCATAGGACACCAAAAAACATCCAGATCCAGTGGCGACCGCTCATTAGGGGTGCAGGGGCGCCGCCTCCCTAATCCATGCACTTGACCCCTAATCCACATGCAGGGCACCGGACACATGGATTCCAATGGGGTTTCTTTTTTTTTAAGCATGTGATTAGAGCCAGAGGGTCTAATTGGATTCAAAAAAGGGTGGGCACGGGGCGCAGAGTTGTGACATTAGCGACTTTAAATAATGTGGGGTAGCGGGCTGGAGCGACAGGGTGATGTCTGTGATCACGTATGTCTGACACCCCCCCCCCCCCCCGACCGATGGAGCACCAGCCGTCCCTCCAATGTCCATATGTGATAGAGGCCCAAACTATGTGAAGATGGGGGTTTAAAGCATGTCAAGTTTACAGCTTATATATACTGACCAATCGAAGTTGGAATAGCCCAAAATTCTATTTAAAAAAATATATATTATGCAGTTACTTGTAAATATCTCTAAAATATATTGGTGCATCATATACAAGTGCAACTCTCTTACCTTCTGTAAGATACATACACCTAGAACTTGGCCCGCTGCAGTGTCCTTACTACAATGTACATATGTCATAATACGCTTATGTAAAGTGGTTACTTCAACAGAACAAGCAAGCAATAAAAAGCAAAAACCCCATTAAAAATAAAACAGGGCAGGTTGGATGGTGCAGATATTATGTAGTGCAAATTATATATATATATAAATTATATATATATATATATATATATATAATGAAAAGCTTCAGATTTTATGGAGAATCATGATTTTTCTCACTCATTTGTTTCAGCAAATTGTTTACTTTTACTGCAATTGGCCCTCATCCTTTGACATTTACGTTTTTTATCTTTCAATATGTTTATTGAGTTTTGAAAGAAGAACAAAAACATATGCAAACGGTTGTTTCATTGGCCCACATGGCCTACGATCTTGGCACAGTTGGTCCAGGAAGGGAAGATCTCTATTGCTATGGGTATGTTAATTCTCCACCTGGCTAAAGATATAAGGTAACTATTGGGGAGGCTCAGGGGAGAAAGACATCTGCCCGAGAGAGACCCAGCACACCACCCCTATGGGATCTAACTGTGGATGCGCCTTGCCCCTCACGGGACCCAAATCCGCCGACCCCAGCCTCCCCGATCCCAACCCCGTGGTGGACTGACTGCAGTTCAGTGCAGGGCCACCACAGCGATGAGTAGTTTAGGGGGTTCAATCTGGTATAATAGTACAAAAACTGTAGTTCTTATATACTCTTAACAAATTGGTCAACTTGGTGAGTCTTCCGCTTCCCATGGGAGGGGTGTAAGTGACCCCCCCCCCCCCCCTCACAGAAGTAAACTTTTCGAGTAGGGAGAGCATAGAGAAAAGAATAGAAGCAGGGAGTCCCTGTGAGAGCGAGTGAGGGGAGTGTAAGAAGGAAGGAGAGAGTAGAAGACCAGGAGTGTCCTATCCTCTATTTGTGATGCCCGGAGGAGGAGGAGGATGAAAAAAGACAGAGATTACATGTGTTTGGAGACCATCGGGATTTAGTGATTTAAAAAGCTATGGTGGGATCATGGGAGATCGTAATGCCTGTTAACTTCATCAGTGTATAAAAGACCTTGTTCCAGTAAGACCTAATTTATGGACAGGTCCACCAAATGTGGAACATTGTGCCCTCCATCTTGCATCCTCTAAAACATAGGGAGGAAGCCTCTGGGTAGATCATTGCCAATCTGGAGGGGACGTAGTACCACCTAGTTAATTGCTTAACATTAGTTTCAATCAGGGAGATATTCAAGATACCTTTTATAGGAACGTTGAAAGGCTTGAGACAATACATTTTGGTCCTACGAATGCCTCGTGTCCATCTCCCAAGCCCGGGCGTAGGGGGGATGTTTTCCTTACATGCCAAGGAGGAGTAGATCAACAAGATACCTCCCCTCTGATCCATAATATTGGAGCACCATTGTTCATACGGAGTGGCTTTGGGGGCTTTCGTTCCTATCTGTCCAGATAGAGTAGAGAAAGTATACGCATGGAAGATACCAGTGAATGTTGTTTATGAATAAAAAATAAATAAATGTTGTTTATGAAGTGTGTTGCACAGTGCTACTGAGTGAGAAAAAGTAGTGGACATAATAGGCGGTCTGGATTTCGTGTCACTCCACAGGAGGTAGTCTAGCGTGTTCAAGGGGACTGCTTGCCTCTCTATGGAAACCTAGTCTGGTTTAGGTCCCCTAGAGTAAGCCATTGAGATTTGGGTTAGTTGGGCCGCCTGGTAGTACCACCACAGGTTAGGAAGGCCTAGACCAGGGATACTCAAACTACGGACCTCCAGCTGTTGCAGAACTACACATCCCATGAGGCATTGTAAAACTCTGACATTGTCAGGTACAGGTATGGAGATTGAGTTGCTAAGAGGGCTCCCCTTGTGGCTAAGTGCAGCGCGTTCCTGAAGTTGGGAACAGGAGCACGGTGCCCAAAGAAGCACGGATGGCCGGTGCTTGCTTGCAGTTCGATGGACTTGGCTGCTGAGGGATGGCCGGAGCAGACGGAGCAGAACTTGCTGTGTATGACCCCAGGCAAGGGGTCATACACAGGAAGATCAGTCCAGAGAATACACAGGGGCGAGCCGAGGTCAAACACAAGCAGGGTCCAGGTACAAGCCATAGGTCAAGCCGGAAGGTCAGGAAGCAGAAACAGAGTCCAGGAACAGGCAAAGGGTCGGGCTAGGAGATCAGGAAGCAAGGTCAAGGCGGGCCGGGTCACAACGGGTATATCAGATCAGAAAGCAAGGTCAGGGTGCACAAGGGAGCTGAGGAGATAATCCAGCGCTGTCCTGTGGTTACAGGCTGGCTTAAATGGGGCCACTGGCGCCAAAGTCCGTCACGCCAGTGTGCGCCGTTTCGCACACGCAGTATTGCGCGTGCGTGTGCGTGTGTGCCGTTGCGCACCCGTATGTGCCAATGCACGCTGATGAAAACCGGTATGCGCCAATGTGCGCCGATGTGCACCAGTATGCTCCAATGCACGCTGATGCGTGCCCGCATGTGCCAATGTGCGCTGATGCGCGGCGCATGCTCATGCACGACTTGAGATCCTCCGTAGGCGTCCATGAGTACTCTGGGCGGTGTTGTCAGCACAGTGACAGCCATGTCCCTGACAGACATTCACAGAAATGACTAAGCATGATGGGAATTGTAGTTCCTGTACAACTGGAGAGCCGTAGTTTGAAGACCCCTGGCCTAGACCCTCCTGTGATTTTACCCGGTAAAGAACATCTTTGGCACACCTATAGCCTTTTTTCCCCCAGATGAAGAGTATTATTTGTGACTGAAGTCCTAGGAGAAGTTGTTTCTTGATATCGGGAGGGACCTGAACAAATATAACATTTGCAGTAGGAGGGTAATTTTTACTGCATTAATTCTGCCCAGCCAGGATAGACCACACTTCGACCACCCCGCTAAGTCCTCGTCACATTTATGAATCATAGGAGGGTAATTGGCCTGGAAGAGCTTGCTTATGTTATGTGCAAGTCTAATGCCCAGGTATGGTATTGAGTCAGTGGCCCACATGAATGCAAAGTTGTGTTTTAGTTGGACGACCACTTCTGGGAGGAATGAGACATTTAGGGCTAGAGATTTGGATATGTTAACTTTCAGACCCGAGACTAAGCCAAACTCCTGAAGTACTTTGTAGACGTTAGGGGTGGACGTTAAGGGGGAGGTAAGAAATAGAAGGAGATCATCCGCAAACAATGTGCATTTGTGCTCCTGTTTTCCGCAGAGAACTCCTTCTGGTATAATCATTTGTGTGGGGGTTGAGTTCCCTCCAGATATCTATCAGTCCTCCCAAGAGCAGCAGGTGTGCAATTTTCGAACTCTGTTTAGAGGATCCTTTTGTCCCTTTAACCATTTTGCCCAGGGAGAGGTCAAAGGCCACATTGGAGTCACCCCCAATAATTACCGTGCCATTGAAGTGTTATCGCAGACAGCGTATTAGTGATTCAAAGAACTTCGCTTGGCACTTGTTTGGGGTGTAGTAAGAGATGAAGGTGTAGGTCTCACCATCTATAGTGCCTGACACTAAGATGTAGCGACCTAGGGCATCGATGATTACCTCCGTCTGAGAAAAGTTTGTGTTTTGAAAAGCATATGGCTACTCCTTTTTTGTTTTGTTGTCTGCGTTTGCGAGGAAGAATTGTGGGTAGCGTTGGTGTAGGAAGGTGGGCCTAAATGTCGCAGGAAAGTGCGTTTCTTTTAGGAGTAAGATATCAGAACTCATGATATGGTACACTTGGAATAACTTCCGAATTTTGATCGGCGAGTTGAGTCCCTGTGCGTTATGAGAAATAATTATTACGGTGGGTGTTGGGGGTTTTGAGTTAGCCATGAATCAGAGGGCAGGATAGCTTGATGACATTGTGTAGCTCACCCATTGCAGAGATGAATCCAGACAGTGCAGCCATTCAGCAGTACAATCCAATGCCCGGACCTTGGAGCGGAAAGTATGGAAACTCCTAGGGAACCTAAAGAGTCAAAGTGAAAGCAGAAAAGGAGAAAGAAGAGAGGAATAAGCAAGTATAAGCGGATACAACCAAACATCTGTTGGAGCCGGCCATAAACCCATAGCCCCACCCAGGATAGGAATGAACCTGACAATTCCCACCCCATAACCGGAGAGATCTGAAGCACCCTGAAATTAGGTTCTTCGTATCATCTCTCGGAGGTGAACATGTTTACCTCAGAGACTTGAGGAGGCGCACTGCATCCACTTCGGTCCTCACGCTGGGAAGAAACATTAGCAGTGTAAACTAAACAGAACACCGACAGATAATTATGTTAGAACTAGAAAACCCATACCGAGACACCCCTTCGGAACCGACTTCCCTTGCCAGGGGTCTCCGAGGCTTACGGAATTCCCCTGAGAGAAGTCAGTCCGGCCAAGGAGACTCCTCCCAAATCTTACAGCAGTGGGGAGCTAAACTATGCAAGTTTCGGCCACAGGCCGTTTATCACCTAAACATGCGGCAGGGCTCAAGGGCTCCTGAAGTAAGAATAGCAGTTCAACAAAATGGTCGTTGATAGACTCCGTATTGGAGGGTTTATGGCATATTTCAGTGAGAGCGCAGTGGGAGAAAAACAAAAGAATCCAAAGCCCTTTTTGAGGTAGGAAAAGTTCAGGCGGCGTGGGAATGACCATGTGTAGGATATCTTTCTGTTGCAGGCCTTGGAGGAGCGGTTTAAGTGATCTCCACTTCTGCACCGTATAGGGTGAGGGGTCAGCAAAGACCTGGACTGTATGTCCCTGTGCAGTGAGGGTATCAGTTGCTCTAGATCTTCTCATCGCTTCCTCTTTGACAGAGTAAAAATGAGGCTCGACTATAATGTCCCTGGGGAAGCTGTCAAAACGAGGGATTTTTCAAGGCTCTATGGGCCCTATCAAGTTCCAGGCGGTGTTTGTAAATGTCCAGAATGAGACCTTTGATGAGGTTGCTGGTTGAACATCTTTCACTTATTCAGGGAGTCCCCTTATCCTGAAGTTATATCGTCTGGATTTTTTTTTTAGGTCATCAGTTTTGGATAGTGCAGTTTCTAGTTGGTCCTGGATATCTTGACTTCTGAGTTTTGATTGATTCTGGCTACAGATTGGTTAGCCTTTTTCTCAATGATTTCAATCCTCATGCCCAGTTGGTGCAGGTCCATGTGAATGGAAGAAGTGATTTGGGCAGCGTTTAGTGCCAAACTTCTGGACAGCATCTGGGAGAAGGCTGCCATCATAGAGGGAAGGTCAGTGGGTACGAGAGAGGTGTAGGCCTCCCCTCACAAGTATTTAGGCCTGCTAAGGGATCATTCATAGGTGTCATAGGGAGCCCATCTAGCGATTCTCCCTATCAGCGATTCTGTAGATGTGGGGGAGGGTGCCACCATGTGTGGGAGACTCACTGTGCCCAGCAGGGTTGGAGGAGCTGTGTCCTGGTCAGCTATGGACTCTTCTGCCTCAGTGTCTTTCCCTCGTTGGGCGGAGGCCGCCATCTTGGCATAGCTGACTGGGCCAGCGGCGGAGTTCAGCTGGCGAGAGAGATCCCTCCTGACCAAGCCGGTGGTCATCGGAGCAGTCCCGTTATGTTCCCCTTGCGATTAGATGTGGAACGGGTCTCGGGCGAGTGTGCTGAAGGCTGCAGCAGTTGGTAATGGACCGGAGAAGGTCGTGACCATGTTGGGTGCTGAGCGGGCATGCGCCTTGACATTTTACGTTTTATAAGATACAAATTATTCCCCCTGTTAAGGTATTTGATCTCTCAGATTCATAAACACTGCATTCCAACTCTTATTCAGATAATGATCATCTAGATCTCAGTACCACTTTGATAATTATACTTGAGACAAACTACAGTGGAACCTCGGTTTGCGAGTAACGCGGTTAACGAGCGTTTCGTAAAACGAGGACTGTATTTCTAAAAATCCTAACTCGGTTTGCGAGTGTTGTCTTGCAAAACGAGCAGGATTCAGGCCAAAAGTGGTGTGCAGTACCGCTTTTGGCCTGAGGTGGGGGCGCCGGAGCCGAACAGCGCCAATCGTCGGCGTTCGGAAATGCACGGAAAGGCCCGAGCACACTTTGGCTGACCTCGGCAAACCTCGGAAAGTCTAGGGAACGGATTCTTTCCGAGGTTTGCTGAGGTCAACCGAAGTGTGCTCGGGCCTTTTCGCCCGTTTCCGAGGATCTCTGGTGCCCCCCGCCTCTGGCCGCATGCGGTATTGCATCCCATTGAAGTCAATGCGGAACAAATTATTTTCGTTTCCATTGACTTCAATTGGAAAACTCGCTTTGATATGCGAGTACATTGGATTACGAGCATACTCCTGGAATGGATTATGCTCGTAATCCGAGGCTCCACTGTACATATTTGAAGTAGCTAAAATCTGTAGATCCACCCTAATCCCCACTTACAAAATTTTGATCAAGTGGTAAAAAAAGAAAACACTCTGTGCCTGGGCGAAGCTTCAGAGTGCTGACGTCACGCCGCTGCATTGATTATATGTGCCCCCATAGTTAGCTCTGATTTGTGAGCATTTACCCAACACAGTTGCAGTACTTACCTCTTTCCTTTGGATGGTGGTGTCAAAGTCACAGTCTGTGCTGCAGCCAGTGAGGTATCATCTGAAAGGGACCGTGACTGGAGTGGAGCCTTACACAGGATGCAATAAAAGCGTTTCTGCTGCTATTGTCTATGCAGCCATATTAGCTGGTAAGTGCGGAGTGTTGGGGCAGTACTCGCATGGTAAATATCACAAAATGATTTGCTGGTCTGTACACTAGTGGTGAAAAGTTGACACACTTTAATCTCTATCCTAATTTTTTTTTTTTGTTTTTTTTTATGATTGTTTATGCACAGCACACTTTATTATATTTTAATTGAGGATTGGGACTTATTTTTGTAGATTTGTTCATTTTAGTTATCCAAGAGATGAGGTGCACTATGTATTAATTCACTGTACACTTTTTAGTTTATTTATTATTTTTGAGGTGCTGCACTATTAGTTTTTTCATTTAAACTGAATGGGTTGTTTCACAAAATGAGGGTTCACTTATATTTTAATACTAGTAATTTCTTTATCATTTGTAATATACACCAGAGGGCAGTGTCTGCATACTCCTATTTGCTAAGCTTTACGCTAATGTCAATGCTGTAAGAGCAATACAAGTCTTATTTTCTGCTACAATGATAAATGAATAATTGTGTATTTAAAATATTATTATTAGTAAAATATTATTAAAAAACACATTAACAAAACGAGGGGAAAACAAGATTATGCCATGTTTCAGCAACTTTTGAAATATCAACAATATTTTGAAAGGTGTTGTTAAATATTTGTTCCATTTATGCTTTTCCTGTTATGTCAAACTATTACCTTTATATTTGTATAAACTGTAATACAACTAACTGTGAATCCTCTCCCCTCCCTCCCTTTCTTTGAGCAGCAATAACTGTTCATACTGTATGAATCTCTCTGTATTTTTACATATACACCTTTTACATTTTACATATACACATTATAAGTGCAATGACAACTACATAATACAGTATCTCACAAAAGTGAGTACACCCCTCACATTTTTGTAAATATTTTATTATATCTTTTCATGTGACAACACTTAAGAAATTACACTTTGCTACAATGTAAAGTAGTGAGTGTACAGCTTGTATAACAGTGTAAATTTGCTGTCCCCCTCAAAATAACTCAACACACAGCCATTATGTCAAAACCGCTGGCAACAAAAGTGAGTACACCCCTAAGTGAAAATTACCAAATTGGGCCCAATCAGCCATTTTCCCTCCCTGGTATCATGTGACTAGGGATGAGCCGAACACCCCCGGTTCAGTTCGCACCAGAACCTGCGAAGGGACCGAAAGTTTGTGCAAACCTTAGAACCCTATTAAATACAATGGATGCGAACGTTCAAAATCTAAAGTGCTAATTATAACGGCCAGGGGCGTAACTAGAAATCATAGGGCCCCATAGCAAAATGTTGTATGGGCCCCCGCCCCCTGCAAATAGCCCCCCCCATGAACTAATGCCACCGAACAACAGATTTCCACACTCATGTGGCACAGTACCCAGGCAACAGCTTATATTAATTTTGAACAACAAAGTATGCAGTATACTGTATGCAGCCCCTGAAGGACACACATTGCTGATCTCCATGCCTTCTAACCAATTTATGTTCCGTTATATAAAATGAAATAGTTCAACTCACCATAATGCAGAATCAGTGGGAGCCCTGAGCGTGTGCCACTTGCAGCCATCGCCGGCCACCAGATGCAGATTGTCAATTGTCACACGTTGCAGAATGTCACCTGCCACACATAATGGATTGTCACTTGCCATATCACCTGCCACACATTACTGATGGTCACTTGCCACGTCCCGGGTTGTCACTTGCCACACATTACAAATTGTCACTTGCCATGTCACGGATTTTCACTTGCCACGTCACCTGCCACACATTACGGATTGTCACTTGCCATGTCCTGGGTTGTCACTTGCCACGTCACCTGCCACACATTATGGATTGTCACTAGCCATGTCCTGGATCGTCACTTGCCACACATTACGGATTGTCACTTGCCACATCACCTGCCACACGTTGCGGATTGTCCACTTGCCACGTTGCCTGCCACCAGATGCAGATTATCACTTGTCACATGTTGCGGAATGTCACCTGCCACATGTTGCGGATTGTCCACTTACCACATCACGGATTGTCACTTGCCACGTCACCTGCCACACATTATGGATTGTCACTTGCCACGTCCCGGGTTGTCACTTGCCCCGTCACCTGCCACATTACAGATTGTCATGTCACGGATTGTCACTTGCCACGTTGCCTGCCACACATTAGGGGTTGTCACTTGCCACGTCACCTGCCACACATTACGGGTTGTCACTTGCCACGTCACCTGCCACACATTACGGGTTATCACTTGCCATGTCGCCTGCCACACATTACAGGTTGTCACTTGCCACGTCACCTGCCACACATTACGGGTTGTCACTTGCCACGTTGCCTACCACACATTAGGGGTTGTCACTTGCCACGTTGCCTGCCACACATTACGGGTTGTCACTTGCCACGTCACCTGCCACACATTACGGGTTGTCACTTGCCACGTCGCCTGCCCCACATTACGGGTTGTCACTTGCCATGTCGCCTGCCACACATTACGGTTGTCACTTGCCACGTCGCCTGCCCCACATTACGGGTTGTCACTTGCCACGTCGCCTGCCACACATTACGGGTTGTCACTTGCCACGTCGCCTGCTACACATTACGGGTTGTCACTTGCCACGTCGCCTGCCACACATTACGGGTTGTCACTTGCCACGTCGCCTGCCACACATTATGGGTTGTCACTTGCCACACCGTTACGGATTGTCACTTGCAGCAGGTTAGCAGTCAGGCAGCAGAGAGATAATGTCATCTCTCTGCTTCCCGGCTGACTGCACAGTTTAGGGGGAACTTCACTGCAGGGATGCAGGGCGGGCACCAGGTGGTGAGAGATGATGTCATCTCTCTGCTCCCCCCGCCCCAGATCCCTGATTGGCCAGACCGCTCACGTCCACGGACCTGCCCGCTCTCACCCGCGGGCCCGCGGAGCCGCCCGCGGACCCCCCGGAGCCACCCGCGGACCCGCCTGAGCCACCCGCGGTGCTGCCCGCGGACCCCCTGAGCCACCCGCGGACCCGCCTGAGCCACCCGCGGACCCGCCTGAGCCACCCGCGGGCCCGCCTGAGCCACCCGCGGGCCCGCCTGAGCCACCCGCGGGCCCGCCTGAGCCACCCGCGGACCCCCGGAGCCACCCGCGGCGCCTGTCCTCAAGGGCCCCACTGGGCTGCGGGCCCCATAGCGGCTGCATGTGCCGCTATGGCGGTAGTTCCGCCACTGATAACGGCTAATATGCATGTTATTATCCTAAAAAAGGGTTTGGGGACCCGGGTTCTGTCCCAGGGGACATGTATCAATGCAAAACAAAGTTTTAAAAACTGACGTTTTTTTCTGAGCAGTCATTTTAATGATGCATAAAGTGAAAAAAAAGTGAAATATTCTTTTAAATATCGTACCTGGGGTGGTGTCTAAAGTATGCCTGTGAAGTGGCATGTGTTTCCCCGTGTTTAGAACTGTCCCTGCACAAAATGACATGGGAAAAAAAGCCATTTAAAACTGCTTGCGGCTTTAAAATCATGTCTTGTCCTGGCAATATGGATGAAAATCTTTGAGAAAAATGGCATGGCTACCCCATCACAGCCCCCCCCCCACCCACGCTTTCTTCTTCATCGCCGTCGTCATCTGGGGGTCTCGTTCCGCCTTCGGGGGTCTTCGGGGGTCTCTTCTGTTCTTGCCGCTGTCGCCGCCGCCTTCTGCGTCGTCGTCTTCTTCTTCTTCTTCCAATGTTGACTCGTCGCTCTCTCTGGCCGGAATGGCAGAGAAACGCGGTGTTGTGACTTATATAGGGACAAGGGGGCGGGGCCACATGCTCATGTCACATGGTGACCCCACCCCCTATGATGTCACAGTCCCGGAGGATGCCCCCCGCGCCCAGACCCCGACAACCAATGGCCAGGGTTGTCGGGAAGAGGACCTTGTCCTCATCAACATGGGGACAAGGTGCTTTGGGGTGGGGGGCCGCAGGGCGCCCCCTTCCCCAAAGCACCCACCCCCCATGTTGAGGGCATGCGGCCTGGTACAGTTCAGGAGGGGAGGGGTGCTCGCTCGTCCCCACCCCCTTTCCTGACCTGCCAGGTTGCATGCTCGGATAAGGGTCTGGTATGGACTTTGGGGGGAACCCCATGACGTTTTTTCGGCGTAGGGGGTTACCCTTAAAATCCATACCAGGTGACGGGGCTAGCGCGGCGGTATTCACTGCCTCGCTAGTCCCGTCTACCTGAAGTCACGTTCTAAATGAACGGACTTTCCGATCTTGTGTCGGCAAGTCCGTTAATTTCCAAAAGTCACGCGGACTAGCACACAAACCGCGGGATTGTCTGCCGGACTCGCGAGTCCAGCGGACAATTTTAAGTCTGAACTTAAAACTTAGTCCGCCGGACTTTTGGCAGGAAAAAGTCCACCGGTGCCCACACACGGGCGGATTGTCCGGCGGGTTCCAGGCCGGCGGACAATCCCGCGGAAAAGTCCGCTAGTGTGTACGCCGCATAAGTGATTTTAGATTTGATAGATTATGCAGTTTCCATATTGTTAATGAGTTTTGGTTATTATCTAAGAAAGTGAGGGTCTCCTAGAAAGGATGCTAGGGGAGGGATATCTGAAGACGTTAAATTTGGTATCTTGTCTGTTCCACAGTTGTAGGGAATGTGTTACAATTGACAACCGAATCTGACCAAAACACTAGACATTTTTCATGACCTGACTGGCTTAAGTGTAAACTTGTCTAAATGCTCAGCCCCACCCATTAATATCCCACCAGCCTTAATAACGACACTCAAAGACAAATTTCCATTCAGTTGGTGCACAGATTCATTTAGATACCTAGGAATCCATATTACACCCTCATACAAAACACTATTTCATGTAAATTACCCACCAATATTTAATAACATCAAAAGTATAATGAAACTATGGTCATCATACCAAATATCATTCTCGGGAAGAATAGTGGCCACGAAAATGGTTATACTACCCAAACTTTTAGAACTACTCTGGTCCAAGTCTATTTTACCACAGAAAATAAAACAGCATCAACTATAGGGGATATCCCAGAGGCCGAACATCACAAGAAGAGTAATGAATGAACATAAAGCCCCACATAATATCAGACATTGGGCAGAAATATAATTGGGTCCAATCATTTATAGGCCCCCCTTAATAGACTCTATTTGGTCCATTCCAACTTGCCATCAGCAGTATAATACAACCAGCACTCCAAAGGTGTTATATATATATGGCCAAACAAGCTCACATCAATTTACAACTGCTTATCTCAATATGTGGGTCAGCCAAAAAAGGTTTGGTATCACGTCGCCTGGGTTATTTAAAACCAATTTTGACACATGGTGGACTCGGGTGGGGTACCCCAGATATAGTGGTGGAGGCATACAGATCTCTATGGATGAAGTGGCTTTGGTGGTTTTTATGTGAGGATATCTTTTTTTTGTACTCCCACTAGGATATTCTCTCTAGCCAGTGCTGTTTGTAGCATTTCTACCTTTGCACCTTCTGCTGCTGAAAAAGGGGAACGACGCAAAACATGTTGAGTTTTATGTGAATGTGTGATGGCACACCATACTATCTATATTGTACAGTATTATGATTGTTTGTCTCTAATAAGGATACTGTGATTTTTGTTCAGGGCTACCATCCTAATCAACATAAGTGTGCAAGATGTTACATTGTTTTGTATTTTAACCAATTTAATTAATAATAATTTTAATTGTGAATCAGTAAAGTTTGTATTTTTATCTACAGGAAATTTTTGTGGTGTCCAAAAAGTCCATGGCCTTGATGTTACATTGTTTTGTATTTTAACCAAGTTTTATCATTTTAATTGTGCATCAGTAAAGTTTGTATTTCTATCTACAAGAGATTTTTGTGGTGCCCATAAAGTCCATGGCCTTCAATCAAAATCATGTCAACATCATCGGTGGATGCAGATATATAGGTGTAGGTCCTGTACAAATTGTAACTTTCTTTTGAAATTAACCTTTATTTATTATAGTATTAGTTGTAAAACATTTGACAATAGTAATACACATGGCACATTAAATTTACAATAGAGGTTATTATGGAAAGTTGCATTATCCATATCTGACAATTCAGGAAGCCTTGGTTTAGTAACTTTTATACAGTTGGGGGGAGGTATCTCAATGAGACACAAACTGTCTAGAGATAAAAATCGCAGTGATTCCATTTATCATAACCATTTTAATTCTCACATGGAAAATAAATATTCAATTACACAATTAATGCCACATTGTGATAATTGGGTATCTTTAGGGGGGTCTAAGAGCTGTAGATATTTTTATCAACAAATACAGCAAATCATTAATCAGCCTGGAAAACAACCCAAGTGTTGAAAAAAAGTCACTTCTCACAATGATCAGAATGGGTGAACAAATATTTTACTGCAGTGCTTCATTTAGCAATATTAATTCTAAGTGTTTTAAAGAGCCTCATGAAACTCATTATCTAAAAAATCTATAAACTAATTATCTGCTACCATGCATCAAGTAATACAAATATCAAAGAGAGATTTAACACAGCAGATTCTAAAGTAATGTTACACACATAATATATACAAAATGTATGCATGCTTTCTATTATTCTCTGCACAGTTAAGAAAAAAAAATCAAAGCTTCAGCCACGATGCCTATTATTCTGACTGTGAAAAGCTACAGGGGTTGGACAATATAACAAGAGTATTAAAGTGCATGTAAGGGGATTTTTTTTTAGTTTTGGAGAGAGTAGGAAAGGATTAGACCTTCAAGTTCTTTATTGCTGTCTGCATCCCCACTGGGGAGATTCACGGTTCCATTTGTTCTAGTGACCACTGAAAGCGAGAGAAGGTGAGGCGAAATGCTAAAATTTTGAGACATCAGCAAAGCAAGCAGTGAGGCAAAGTACTGAAAACAAATACACATATTTCTGTGACAGCTCTCTAAGATTGTTCCTTTTGGAGAAATCTCTTCTCTTTTCTTTCTGCATTCGCAGGGCATGAAGTGAAGGGAAATCTCCCGAGCAAGACACTTTAAGGATCCAATAAACAGGGCCATCCTCAACTTTTGCACCAGTTTCATACCTCCTTGAAATGCTGTCATACAAATTCTGAGTGGAATGGGATATTTATCAAGCAGATACGCTTCCAGTTTTGTAAGAGATGTAGAAGGTAGACATAGAAATCACCCTTTGGATTCTAACACACTGCTTAAAATGACACAGAGCTCTGCCTTTTTATTTACTACACGCTTGCCTCACAAATTGGCACTTTGCTTGGATGCTTATTATCCATTAGCTGAATCCGAGCCCTATAAACAAGGAATGTCACACAGTGAAAAATACTTTCCTGTGGAGTCTCTGGCAAAAATTAGCCCATTCCTTAGACTCTCGCACCTACATGTGGCACAGAGAATGCAGTTAAATCAGTGGTAGTTTTACTTCATCCTGGGGTTCATGAGACTATTCTAAATAGTTTTTTAACAATTTAGACGAGGCCATTGTCCTCAAATATGGATTCATCATAAATCATGAGTCAACATCATAGTGTTTAAACAATTTGAGTTATGTTGTTTAGAAAAAGAACATATTTCTTGGCTTCTATGAGTTGACTGTCTTTTGCTGGATGGTTCATCCAGCATGTTTAGTAGCTGGAAATAAAGTTGAAGCTTGAAGGCATCCTTTTCTCCAAATGTAAATTCATTCAGATGTATTAAATAGGGTAAAAGATAATGCATCAGCTCATACTACTTAAAGCGGAGTTCCACCCATTTAAAAGTCAGCAGCTACCAAACGTGTAGCTGCTGACTTTTAATAAACACACTCACCTGTCCAGCGATGCGGCTGCCCGTAGCCTCGCTTCTCTCCCCCTTCTCTCTGTGGCGCCGGCATTGCAAGTGTGGGCATCCGGCTATGACTCCACAGCCAGGTGCGAGCCAAGCTGCATGTTATGGATGGCCAGGTAATCTTCTGGGACCTGTGACGTGTCCCAGAAGATTGCAGGGAGGGAGGGGGAGAGGTGAACTTCCCTCCGGCACCAGGAGAGGAAGTGGGAGCTGGGTACCTGTGAAAACTAGGTACCCGCCCCCCCCCCCCCCCCCAAAAAAAATGACATGCCAAATGTGGCATGTCAGGGAGTCACGAGTACTTAAAGTGGAAGCTCCATTTTTGGGTGGAACTCCGCTATAATTGCATTGCTCAGAAGCACATGTTTTGTGTCCCTTACACCATATTTTGTGCCTTTGGGCTCCAAATGGAAGCTCCGCCATAAAATCAAAGTCACAAGTTTTTGATTTAGTATCGCAGTAACCTTGGATGTTGGATTTTTTTTTTCATTTAACAACTAATCAAGTAAAATAGTCTGTTCATATCAGTAAGCTTTGACTTGCAACTATTGTTTCTTTTTGCTGATACAAATTGTCTATGTCTGCCATGGCATTATTATCGACAGTTTCACTTAATATTGTACATTATATAAATTAACATTTTTAATGATGTACCTGCAATTTGGACTCTAATTATTTTGCCTCTTTAAAGTTCTATTATGTGCCTCATGCTGCTTTGAAGGATCAAATATAAGATTTATAATTGACACACATCTCTAGCAGAAGCACCATGTTAATTGGTAGCTACATTGCTCACCTATGCATCTCTGCTTGTAATTGTAATGTAGTTACTTCAAAGTTAAACTCCTTTTTATGTTTTCATTATTTTGTCCACCCATTGTATAGAAAAGCCTCCAAATAAATCTGATTATTTTAAAATAATCAATTGAAGTTATATGAACATTGGGATATGTTCTCATGTCTGCTCTAAACCAGAACATAGTTACTGGGGGGTTTATTTACTAAAGGCAAATCCATTTTGCACTGCAAGTGCACTTGGAAGTGAAGTCGCTGTAGATCTGAGGGGGACATGCAATGAAAATGAAAAAATGCATGTTTGACTGTACATGATTGGATGATAAAATCAGCAGAGCTTCCCTTCGTTTTAGATCTACCCCTCAGATCTAGAGCGACTGCACCTACAGTGCACTTGTAGTGTAAAGTGGTTTTGCTTTTAGTAAATAACCCCCATAGTTACATAGTAGGTGAGGTTGAAAAAAGACACAAGTCCATCAAGTCCAACCTATGTGTGTGATTATATGTCAGTATTACATTGTATATCCCTGTATGTTGCGGTCGTTCAGGTGCTTATCTAATAGTTTTTTGAAACTATCAATGCCCCCCGCTGAAACCACCGCCGGTGGAAGGGAATTCAACATCCTTGCCACTCTTACAGTAAAGAACCCTCTACGCAGTTTAAGGTTAAACTTCTTTTCTTCTTTTAATAAGTGGCCATGTGTCATATTAAACTATCTTCCGCAAAAAAGTTTTATCCCTATTGTGGGGTCACCAGTATGGTATTTGTAAATTGAAATCATATCCCCTCTCAAGCGTCTCTTCTCCAGAGAGAATAAGTTCAATGCTCGCAACCTTTCTTCATAACTAATGTCCTCCAGGCCAGACCAGAGTCTTGTAGAGTGGGAGAATTAACGCTTTATCTCTGGAGTTAGTCCCCTTTTTAATGCATGCCAATATTTTGTTTGCTTTGTTAGCAGCAGCTTGGCATTGCATGCCATTGCTGAGCCTATCTACAAGGACCCCCAGGTCCTTTTCCATTCTTGATTCTGACAGAGGTTCTCCCCCTAGTGAGTAGATTGCATTCATATTTTTGCCACCCAAATGCATTATTTTACATTAAACCTCATTTGCCATGTAGTTACCCACCCCATTAATTTGTTCAGATTTTCTTGCAAGGTTTCTACATCCTGCAGAGTAGTTATTGCCCTACTTAGCATCGTCCACAAATACAGAGATTGAACTGTTTACCCCATCCTCCAGGTCGTTTATGAACAAATTAAATAGGATTGGTCCCAGCACTGAACCCTGGGGTACCCCACTTCCCACCCCTGACCATTCCCAGTACTTCCCATTTATCACCACCCTCTGAACTCGCCCCTTGTAGCCAGTTTTCAATCCATGTACTCACCCTATGGTCCACACCAACGGACCTTACTTTGTACAGTAAACGTTTATGGGGAACTGTGTCAAATGCTTTTGCAAAATCCAGATACATCACGTCTATGGGCCTTCCTTTATCTAGATGGCAGCTCACCTCCTCACAGAAGGATTATAGATTGGTTTGGCAAGAACAATTCTTCATGAATCCATGCTGATTACTGCTAATGATACTGTACTGCTAGAATCCTGTATATAGTCCCTTATCATCCGCTCCAAGAGCTTGCATTCTATTGATGTAAGGCTAACTGGTGTGTAATTCTCAGGGATGTATTTTGGCCCTTTTTTAAATATTGGTGCTACATTGGCTTTTATCCAATCAGCTGGTACCATTCCAGTCTGTAGACTGTCAGAAAAAATTAGGAACAATGGTCTGGCAATTACTTGACCAAGTTCCCCAAGTACCCTCAGGTGCAAGCCATCTGGACCCAGTGATTTATTAATATTACGTTTCCCAAGTCTATTCCTAATTCTGTCCTCTGTTAGCCATGAGGGTGCTTCCTGTGATGTGTCATTAGGATAAACACTCCTCCATTTTCTTTGTTCCTAAGATTTTATCCCAATTTATATCTTGTAGCAAGGTTCGTAGTTTAGGGAAGTTGGCTCTTTTTTCCTAAGATTTTATCCCAATTTATATCTTGTAGCAAGGTTCGTAGTTTAGGCTAATGCCCTTATTTAATATGCTCTTTAAAGCAAACCCATCTCTCCTCCATTTTCTTTGTTCCTAAGATTTTATCCCAATTTATATGTTTCCTATTTGTGCGATTTATACTGAAGCCAATTGACCTGTGATCACTGTTTTCTAAATTACCCTGTATTTCCACATCCGTGATCAGGTCTGTATTGTTGGTAACTAGTAGATCTAGTAATACTTCTGTTTCTAGTTGGTGCATCTACCATCCTACCCATGAAATTGTCCTGCAAGTCATTTTGCAATAGGAATTGTTTTCCAAAAACAGCTTTGATGTGGGGTTTGAAAAAAAGGGCCCAACAAAGAATTTGCCTCCAGGAAGACAAGCCCTCCAGAGAAGGAGCCTGACAGATTCTGTTTGGTGACCTGTAAGACCTCTCTGAACAATTGGCAGGGTTGAAGTGAGCAGGCATCATCAATCACAAAGTCCCTATGCCTTTCCCATAGTGGTGGTGAGGAAGAAGAGAGCCTTCCTTAAAATGTATTTCCACGACGAACACTTAATTGGAGAACCATTCCCAATCAGTATAGTACCCCAAGGACCGAAGATGCTCTTCAATGTCTGTCTGGGATGAAGTTGTTCAGTGTGCTAGACTTGAAGAGTGGGGGTACTACTAAATTCCCATGCATCCTGAATAGGGATGAGCCGAACACCCCCGGGTTCGGTTCGCACCAGAACCTTCGAACGGACCGAAAGTTTGCGCGAATTTTCGAACCCTATACGTTAAAATGGACGCGAACGTTCGAAATCAAAAGTGCTAATTACAACGGCCAATATGCATGTTAATGTCATAAAACAGGTTTGGGGACCCGGGTCCTGCCCCAGGGGACATATATCAATGCAAAAAGAACTTTTAAAAACTAACATTTTTTCGGGAGCAGTCATTTTAAATGATGCATAAAGTGAAAAAAAAAAAGTGAAATTTTCCTTTAAATATGGTACCTGGGGGGTGTGTCTAAAGTATGCCTGTGAAGTGGCATGTGTTTCCCGTGTTTAGAACTGTCCTTGCACAAAATGACATTTGTAAAGGAAAAAAAAGAAGCCATTTAAAACCACTTGCGGCTTTAGGTTTGTTCTTAAGTAGAATCTGAACAGGTACATTATGAAGTGTAGCTCCATCCCAAAAAAATCTATTTTTAAGCTTTTTGGAGAACATAGGGAGGGGTTATCACCCCTGTAACATTTGCTGTCTTTGCACATCTGTTCAGAACATGTCACCTCACTTTCCGTCCCAATGACAAATGTTTTTGGAAAAAGTGGGGTTTTAATTGAAACAAGGATTGGTGATAAAGTATCAGTAGAGAGGAGATACCTTTTTCCCAAATTAAATCTAACAGGATAGAATTTCCCTTCCTAGGGGTAGATTTCCTCTCACTTCCTGTTTTCTCTTTCCATTTGCAAGTAGGAGTCGTTTGTAAGTTGGATGTTTGAAAGTAGGGGCCTGGCGTATATACTCTGCAGAAATTTGCCCTATTAGATGTTGGTGTAGCCACAAGACTGGTGGGCACAGGAATGGGCCCTGCTGTGAGTTAATAGATCAAGATTTGTAATTGCATGCACCTGTTGAACAGGGCAGAAAAATTGGGGGTGGTGGTGGACGGTGTTGCCACAAGACTGTAAGCTCTCACAGTTACTCTTGTGGGGTGCAGGAATGGGCCCTGCTGTGAGTTATTAGATCAAGATTTGTAATTGCAAGCACCTGATGAACAGGGCAGAAAAATTGGCCTTTGGTGGTGGTGGTGGACGGTGTTGCCACAAGACTGTAGGCCCTCATAGTTACTCTTGGTGGGCGCAGGAATGGGCCCTGCTGTGAGTTATTAGATCAAGATTTGTAATTGCAAGCACCTGATGAACAGGGCAGAAAAATTGGCCTTTGGCGGTGGTGGTGGACGGTGTTGCCACAAGACTGTAGGCCCTCATAGTTACTCTTGGTGGGCGCAGGAATGGGCCCTGCTGTGAACTATTAGATCAAGATTTGTAATTACCCGCCCCTGTTAAACAGGGGCTGTAAAATTGTGCCTTAGGCACTGGTGCTGGTGCCACAACACTGCAACCCCTCCCAGATACTGTACTTGGAGCACAGCAGTCACACGTGTTGCGAAGCATTTTTTAAAAAAATTGTAATTACCCGCCCCTGTTAAACAGGGGCTGAAAAATTGTGCCTTAGGCACTGGTGCTGGTGCCACAACACTGCAACCCCTCACAGATACTGTACTTGGAGCACAGCAGTCACACGTGTTGCGAAGCATTTTTTTTAAAAATTGTAATTACCCGCCCCTGTTAAACAGGGGCTGAAAAATTGTGCCTTAGGCACTGGTGCTGGTGCCACAACACTGCAACCCCTCACAGATACTGTACTTGGAGCACAGCAGTCACACGTGTTGCGAAGCATTTTTTTAAAAAACTTGTAATTACCCGCCCCTGTTAAACAGGGGCTGAAAAATTGTGCCTTAGGCACTGGTGCTGGTGCCACAACACTGCAACCCCTCACAGATACTGTACTTGGAGCACAGCAGTCACACGTGTTGCGAAGCATTTTTTTAAAAAATTGTAAGTACACGCCCCTGTTAAACAGGGGCTGAAAAATTGTGCCTTAGGCACTGGTGTGGTGGCATGGATCATTGAGAGGAGGAAGAGGATAGTCAGTGAACATAAGAGGACAGTCACTCAGCATCAGCATAGGCAGTCTTGAAGGGATGTGACATTATAAATTATTCGGTTATATCCGCCTCAGGTGCCTGGTAGCTGGTGGTGATCCAAGACTGATTCATTTTGATGAAAGTCAGTCGATCAACCGAGGCGGTGGACAGGCGCACCCTATGATCAGTGACAAATCCTCCAGCAGCACTGAATGTGCGTTCGGAAAGAACGCTGGAGGCAGGACAGGCCAGTAGCTCAATTGCATACTGTGCAAGCTCTGGCCAGTGATCCATCCTCAGGACCCAGTAAGCCAGAGGATTTTCGGTGGGAAAGGTGTCCAAGTCTGACCTTGCCCCAAGGTATTCCTGCACCATGTATATCAGACGCTGGCGATGGTTGCTGGAACCGATCATACCTTGGGGCTGCGGACTAAAAAATTGTCTGAACGCATCGGTCAGACGTCCACCTTCCCCACCGCTCCTTCTGCTACTGACCGAAGCCTCAGCAACTCGTCGCCCAGGACCAGGAGTTTGTAACCTCCCAGTTTCTGGGAACGCGTTGCACAGACCTTTCTGCAAGGCCTCCCTGAGATGTCTCATCCTCTGCTCCCTCTGCGACGGCAAGATAAGGTCCGCAACCTTACCCTTGTACCGCGGATCAAGGAGAGTGGCCAGCCAGTAATGGTCCCTCTCCTTGATCCGAAGAACACGAGGATCCTTCCGCAGGCTTTGCAGGATCAGGGAGGCCATGCAACGTAGGTTAGCTGAGGCATTCGGTCCGGAGTCTTCTGGGTCACTGAGGATGACATGATCGCCAGCCACCTCCTCCCAGCCACGTACAAGTCCACTGGTTTGTTGGGACTGTACATCATCCCTAAAAGACTGCTGCTGCTGATGCTGAGTGCCAGGCTCCACCTCCATGCTCACACAATCCTCCTCCTCCTCCTCCTCTCATCCTCTTCCTGTGTGATGGGTGGGACAGAAGGAACACTGTCCGATAAAGGGGGCCTTGAGAGGCAAGGAAGTCCTCCTCTTCCTGCCTCTGTTCTGCCTCAAGTGCCCTGTCCATTATCCCACGCAGCATATGCTCCAACAGGTGGACAAGAGGGACAGTGTCACTGATGCATGCACTGTCACTGCTCACCATCCTCGTGGCCTCCTCAAATGGTGAGAGGACAGTGCATGCATCCCTGATCATGCTCCACTGACGTGGGGAAAAAAAACCAAGCTCCCCTGACCCTGTCCTGGTGCCGTAGTCGCAAAGGTACTCATTGATGGCCCTCTGCTGCGTGTGCAGTTGCTGCAGCATGGCCAACGTTGAGTTCCACCTGGTGGGCATGTCACATATTAGGCGGTTCTTGGGCAGGTTCAGCTCCTTTTGCAGCTCAGTCAGCCGAGCACTGGCATTATAAGATCGGCGGAAATGCACACAGACTTTCCTGGCCTGCCTCAGGACATCCTGTAAGCCTGGGAACCTGCCCAAGAACCGCTGCACCACCAGGTTGAGGACGTGAGCCATGCAGGGCACATGGGTGAGCTGCCCCTGTCGCAGGGCGGAGAGGAGGTTGGTGCCATTGTCAGAAACGACCATTCCTGGCTTAAGCTGACGTGGCGTCAACCACCTCTCGGCCTGCCCCTGCAGAGCTGCCAGAACCTCTGGCCAGTGTGGCTCCTGTCCCCCAAACACACCAGCGCAAGCACGGCATGGCATCTTTTTGCCTGCGTACTTGCGTAGCCCCTTGTACGCCTACGGAGCACCGCTGGTTCCAAGGACAGAGCACTGGAGGAAGAAGAAGAGGAGGGGGTGGAGGAGAGAGGTGTGTCACAACCAGTAGCAGTAGTAGCGTTTTGGAGGCGTGGTGGCGGAACAACCTCCAACACTACTGCACCTGTCCTGCATCCCTCCCAGCTGCCAATAGAGTGACCCAATGGGCCGTGAAAGAAAGGTACCGTCCCTGTCCATGCCTGCTGGACCATGAGTCAGCGGTAATATGCACCTTACCGCTGACCGCCCTGTCCAGCGAGGCATGGACATTGCCTTCCACATGCCGGTAGAGAGACGGAATCGCCTTCCGTGAGAAAAAGTGGCGTTTGGGAACCTGCCACTGAGGAACCGCACATTGAACAAACTCACGGAAGGGGCCGAGTCTACCAACTGAAAAGGCAGCAGTTGAAGTGCTAGCAATTTAGCCAAGCTAGCATTCAACCGCTGGGCATGTGGATGGCTGGGAGTGTACTTCTTTCTACGGTCCAGCAGCTGGGGCAGGGAAATTTGCCTGCTGCAATCGGACGTCGGTGTACTGCAAGTACTTGGTTGTGACACACCTAATTCTACACCTTCAGTCCTCTCAGAGCAGCTTTCAGAGAGGACTGAAGGTGTAGTGGGGATGGAGATCCCAGCTGATGAGGAGCAAGGAGAGGTCCGCTTAGTTCTTTGGTGTGGGTCTTTTATGTGTGCCTGCCAACAAACAAAGACGCGCGTGTCCCATGGCCACGTGCTGCTGATGACGATGCACGACCACGTCCACGGCCACGTCCACTAGAAACAGAGCCTGCCTGCCCTGTGTTCTTGGCTCTGCACGCTCTGCCTCCCCTTGGCGGTCTTCCAGCCATTGTAGTCGGTAGTCCTGTGGGTGCTGCTGAGAAGAAAATATAGGAGCTCTGTGTGATGCCACTAACACACTAGAAGTCCTATGGGTGCTTCTGCAAAGAAAATAGAGGAGCTCTGTGTGATGCCACTAACACACTAGAAGTCCTGTGGGTGCTGCTGAGAAGAAAATATAGGAGCTCTGTGTGATGCCACTAACACACTAGAAGTCCTATGGGTGCTTCTGCAAAGAAAATAGAGGAGCTCTGTGTGATGCCACTAACACACTAGAAGTCCTGTGGGTGCTGCTGAGAAGAAAATATAGGAGCTCTGTGTGATGCCACTAACACACTAGAAGTCCTATGGGTGCTTCTGCAAAGAAAATAGAGGAGCTCTGTGTGATGCCACTAACACACTAGAAGTCCTGTGGGTGCTGCTGAGAAGAAAATATAGGAGCTCTGTGTGATGCCACTAACACACTAGAAGTCCTATGGGTGCTTCTGCAAAGAAAATAGAGGAGCTCTGTGTGATGCCACTAACACACTAGAAGTCCTGTGGTGCTGCTGAGAAGAAAATATAGGAGCTCTGTGTGATGCCACTAACACACTAGAAGTCCTATGGGTGCTTCTGCAAAGAAAATAGAGGAGCTCTGTGTGATGCCACTAACACACTAGAAGTCCTGTGGGTGCTGCTGAGAAGAAAATATAGGAGCTCTGTGTGATGCCACTAACACACTAGAAGTCCTATGGGTGCTTCTGCAAAGAAAATAGAGGAGCTCTGTGTGATGCCACTAACACACTAGAAGTCCTGTGGGTGCTGCTGAGAAAGAAAATATAGGAGCTCTGTGTGATGCCACTAACACACTAGAAGTCCTATGGGTGCTTCTGCAAAGAAAATAGAGGAGCTCTGTGTGATGCCACTAACACACTAGAAGTCCTGTGGGTGCTGCTGAGAAGAAAATATAGGAGCTCTGTGTGATGCCACTAACACACTAGAAGTCCTATGGGTGCTTCTGCAAAGAAAATAGAGGAGCTCTGTGTGATGCCACTAACACACTAGAAGTCCTGTGGGTGCTGCTGAGAAGAAAATATAGGAGCTCTGTGTGATGCCACTAACACACTAGAAGTCCTATGGGTGCTTCTGCAAAGAAAATATAGGTCTGTGTGATGGGACTAACACACTTCAAGTCCTATAGGTGCTTCTGGGAACAAAATATAGGATCTCTGTGTGATGGACTAACACACTTCAAGTCCTATAGGTGCTTCTGGGAACAAAATATATGATCTCTGTGTGATGGGACTAACACACTTCAAGTCCTATGGGTGCTTCTGGGAAGAAAATATAGGTCTGTGTGATGGGACTAACACACTTCAAGTCCTATAGGTGCTTCTGGGAACAAAATATATGATCTCTGTGTGATGGGACTAACACACTTCAAGTCCTATAGGTGCTTCTGGGAACAAAATATATGATCTCTGTGTGATGGGACTAACACACTTCAAGTCCTATAGGTGCTTCTGGGAAGAAAATATAGGTCTGTGTGATGGGACTAACACACTTCAAGTCCTATAGGTGCTTCTGGGAACAAAATATATGATCTCTGTGTGATGGGACTAACACACTTCAAGTCCTATAGGTGCTTCTGGGAAGAAAATGTAGGTCTGTGTGATGGGACTAACACACTTCAAGTCCTATAGGTGCCTCTGGGAACAAAATATATGATCTCTGTGTGATGGGACTAACACACTTCAAGTCCTATAGGTGCTTCTGGGAAGAAAATGTAGGTCTGTGTGATGGGACTAACACACTTCAAGTCCTATAGGTGCTTCTGGGAACAAAATATATGATCTCTGTGTGATGGGACTAACACACTTCAAGTCCTATAGGTGCTTCTGGGAAGAAAATATAGGTCTGTGTGATGGGACTAACACACTTCAAGTCCTATAGGTGCCTCTGGGAAGAAAATGTAGGTCTGTGTGATGGGACTAACACACTTCAAGTCCTATAGGTGCCTCTGGGAACAAAATATATGATCTCTGTGTGATGGGACTAACACACTTCAAGTCCTATGGGTGCTTCTGGGAAGAAAATATAGGTCTGTGTGATGGGACTAACACACTTCAAGTCCTATAGGTGCTTCTGGGAACAAAATATATGATCTCTGTGTGATGGGACTAACACACTTCAAGTCCTATAGGTGCTTCTGGGAACACAATATAGGATCTCTGTGTGATGGGACTAACACACTTCAAGTCCTATAGGTGCTTCTGGAAGAAAATGTAGGTCTGTGTGATGGGACTAACACACTTCAAGTCCTATAGGTGCTTCTGGGAACACAATATAGGATCTCTGTGTGATGGGACTAACACACTTCAAGTCCTATAGGTGCTTCTGGGAAGAAAATGTAGGTCTGTGTGATGGGACTAACACACTTCAAGTCCTATAGGTGCCTCTGGGAACAAAATATATGATCTCTGTGTGATGGGACTAACACACTTCAAGTCCTATGGGTGCTTCTGGGAAGAAAATATAGGTCTGTGTGATGGGACTAACACACTTCAAGTCCTATAGGTGCTTCTGGGAACAAAATATATGATCTCTGTGTGATGGGACTAACACACTTCAAGTCCTATGGGTGCTTCTGGAAGAAAATATAGGTCTGTGTGATGGGACTAACACACTTCAAGTCCTATAGGTGCTTCTGGGAACAAAATATATGATCTCTGTGTGATGGGGACTAACACACTTCAAGTCCTATAGGTGCTTCTGGGAAGAAAATGTAGGTCTGTGTGATGGGACTAACACACTTCAAGTCCTATAGGTGCCTCTGGGAACAAAATATATGATCTCTGTGTGATGGGACTAACACACTTCAAGTCCTATAGGTGCTTCTGGGAAGAAAATATAGGTCTGTGTGATGGGACTAACACACTTCAAGTCCTATAGGTGCCTCTGGGAACAAAATATATGATCTCTGTGTGATGGGACTAACACACTTCAAGTCCTATAGGTGCTTCTGGGAAGAAAATATAGGTCTGTGTGATGGGACTAACACACTTCAAGTCCTATAGGTGCTTCTGGGAACAAAATATATGATCTCTGTGTGATGGGACTAACACACTTCAAGTCCTATAGGTGCTTCTGGGAAGAAAATGTAGGTCTGTGTGATGGGACTAACACACTTCAAGTCCTATAGGTGCCTCTGGGGAACAAAATATATGATCTCTGTGTGATGGGACTAACACACTACAAGTCCTATAGGTGCTTCTGGGAAGAAAATGTAGGTCTGTGTGATGGACTAACACACTTCAAGTCCTATAGGTGCTTCTGGAACAAAATATAGGAGCTCTGTTTGCTGCCAGTGCCTGCCTGCCACGAACACACTACAAGTCCTATAGGTGCTTCTGGGAACAAAATATAGGAGCTCTGCCTGCCTGCCACGAACACACTACAAGTCCTATAGGTGCTTCTGGGAACAAAATATAGGAGCTCTGCCTGCCTGCCACGAACACACTACAAGTCCTATAGGTGCTTCTGGGAACAAAATATAGGAGCTCTGTTTTGCTGCCACTGCCTGCCAGTGCCTGCCTGCCACGAACACACTACAAGCCCCTCTTTCTAAATCAATCTTTCTGAATGAATCTATCTAACTCAATCTCTCTAAGTAAATCTCTCTAACTAAATCTAGCAGAGTGACACAGAACGATCCTGCTCTATCTACGCCGGAACAGCATGTGACCGGCGCCGACAGCGTGGCGGCCTTTTATAAGAGGGGGCGTGTACTAAAGCCCCTGAGCTGTAATTGGCTACAGGCGTCCTGCTCTGTGATTGGCCAAGCATGCGGGGTCACAGTGCATGCTTGGCCAATCATCAGCCAGCAATGCACTGCGCCGGCCGCGCCGGCCGCAATGCATTGCGGGGCCGCTCGCATCACACGAACGTGATGCGAGCGGCCAAAATAGTTCTGGGCTTGCCGAGCGAGCGAACACCCGGGCCCATCCCTAATCCTGAACACAGGGAAAGGACTACCTTTATATGCCCACTGGGATTCTATAAGTTTGATGGAACGTTCCGTGGGAGACGTGAATCTATGTGAAATGTTGGTGTACCTAAATTACATCATTGTTTTCAGCAGAACTCCTGAAGTGCATCTAGAGAAAGTACTACAAAGACTTCATGATGAGGGGTTGAAGCTGTCTTTAGAGAAATGGCAATTCTACCAGCCCTCTGTCACTTACTTTGGACACTTTGCTGAGGGAGTGGCCACTGACCCCAAAAAGTCCCAGACCAAATAATGTGACCGAACTGAAGTAATTTATGGAGTTCTGCTTCTATTACCGGGGGTTTGTGGAAAGATTTGCCAAGATAGCCCACCATCTCACTGAGCTACTGAAGAGTGAAGGTGGGGAAGGTGATTCAGACACACCAAAGTTCGTCCAGCAGGCTAAAGGACCCATAAAGCCTTAAGAATCAATTCAAGAAAAGTAGAAGAGAAGCCTAACAAATGCCCCTGTCTAGGGATGAGCCCGGTGTTCGGTTCGAACCCATGTTCGAATCGAACATCGGGCATTCGCCCGCTAGGCGAGCCCAGAACTATTTGGGCCGCTCGCAGCAAATTCGTGTGATGCGAGCGGCCCGCAATGCACTGCGCCAGTTGCAGTGCATTGCTGGCTGATGATTGGCCAATCAAAGAGCCAGCGGCGAGGAGAGCAATAATTGGCCACAGGCAGGATGCCTGTGGCCAATTATAGCTCAGGGGGCATAGTACACGCCCCACAGTATAAAAGGCCGCCGCGCCGGCGGCCTCGCATAGTGTGTTGTCAGTGTCAGCGTTATGTGCTGCTGACTGCTAACATTATGTGCTATGATTCTGGGGATTAGTGTGTGCGTGCTGTTAGTTACAGCATTGCAGTATCACATCTGGGGGGTGTCTATAGTATGCCTGTGAAGGGGCGCATGTTTCCTGTGCTTAGAACTGTCGCTGCAAAAAGTGTCATTTTTGCAGGAAAGAAAGATATTTAAAATCACTCGCGGCTAATGTATTGACGGCTCCCGTAACACAGAGAACAGTCATTCATTGAAAGCCATTCATAAAAAAAAAAAAGTCATTGATAAAAAAAAAAATTTAAATTAAAAAAAAAAAAGCGTGGGGGTCCCCCCAAATTCAATAACCAGGCCCTTCAGGTCTGCTATGGATATCAAGGGGGACCCCAGCCAAAAAAAAAAAAAAAATGGGTGGGGTCCCCCTCAAAATCCATACCAGACCCTTGAGGTCTGGGATGGATTTTAAGGGGAACCCCAGCCAAAAAAAATGGCGTGGGGTCCCACTCAAAAGCCATACCAGACCCTTATCCGAGCACGCAACCTGGCAGGCCGCAGGAAAAGAGGGGGGACGAGAGCGCCCCCCCTCCCTCCTGAACCGTACCAGGCCACATGCCCTCAACATTGGGAGGATTCTTTGGGGGTCTGAAACCCCCAAAGCACCTTGTCCCCATGTTGATGAGGACAAGGGCCTCTTCCCCACAACCCTGGCCATTGGTTGTGGGGGTCTGCGGGCGGGGGGCTTATCGGAATCTGGAAGCCCCCTTTAACAAGGGGACCCCCAGATCCCGGCCCCTCCCCTGTGTGAAATGGTAAGGGGGTACCATTTCACCAAAAAAGTGTCAAAAATGGTAAAAATTACAGGAGACGGTCTTTGACAATTCCTTTATTAAAATCTTCTTCCTTCGGTTTCTTCATCTTCTCCTTCTGGCATCTTCTTCCTTCTTCTTCTTCCATCATCTTCTTCCTCCGATCCGCTTCTTCTTGCTCTGGTCTTCTCGTTCGGCATCTTCTTCCATGGCGTTGGCGTCTCTTCTGGGCCGCTCCGCGCAATGGGAGGCTCCCGCTGTGTGAGGCTTCGCTGCGTCTGACAGGTCTTTTATAACGGAGGGCGGGGCCACCTGGTAACCCCGCCCCCTCTGATGCACGGGGACGTCATGGGAAATTCCCTATGGCTTTCCCCATGATGTCAGAGGGGGGCGGGGTCACCAGGTGGCCCCGCCCTCCATTATATAAAGACCTGTCAGACGCAGCGAAGTCTCACACAGCGGGAGCCTCCCATTGCACGGAGCGGCCCAAGAAGAGACCCGGATGCCGTGGAAGAAGATGCCGGACGAGAAGACCAGAGCAAGAAGAAGCGAATCGGAGGAAGAAGAAGATGGAAGAAGATGCCTGAAGGAGAAGATGAAGAAACCGAAGGATGAAGAGAGGAAGAAGGAAGACGACCAGAAGAAAGAAGATTTTAATAAAGGAATTGTCAAAGACGTCTCCTGTCATTTTTAAATTTTTGACACTTTTTTGGTGAAATGGTAGGGGTACTTTTGTACCCCCTTACCATTTCACCCGCCCGCAGACCCCCACAACCAATGGCCAGGGTTGTGGGGAAGAGGCCCTTGTCCTCATCAACATGGGGACAAGGTGCTTTGGGGGTCTCAGACCCCCAAAGCATCCTCCCAATGTTGAGGACATGTGGCCTGGTACGGTTCAGGAGGGAGGGGGGGCCGCTCTCGTCCCCCTCTTTTCCTGCAGCCTGCCAGGTTGCGTGCTCGGATAAGGGTCTGGTATGGATTTTGAGGGGGACCCCACGCCATTTTTTTTGGCTGGGGTTCCCCTTAAAATCCATCCCAGACCTCAAGGGTCTGGTATGGATTTTGAGGGGGACCCCACGCCATTTTTTTTTTTTTTGGCTGGGGTCCCCCTTAATATCCATAGCAAACCTAAAGGGCCTGGTTATTGAATTTGGAGGGACCCCCACGCTTTTTTTTTTATCAATGACTTTTTTTTATGAATGGCTTTCAATGAATGACTGTTCTCTGTGTTATGGGAGCCGTCAATACATTAGCCGCGAGTGATTTTAAATAGCTTTTTTTCCTGCAAAAATTACACTTTTTGCAGGGACAGTTCTAAGCACAGGAAACATGCGCCCCTTCACAGGCATACTATAGACACCCCCCAGGTACGAAATTTAAAGTAATATTACACTTTGATTGTTTCACTTTAAGCATTATTAAAATCACTGCTCCTGAAAAAAATTCAGTTTTTAAAAAAATAATTTGCATTGATACATGTCCCCTGGGGCAGGACCCAGGTCCCCAAACACTTTTAATGACAATAACATGCATATTAGCACTTTTGATTTCGAACGTTCGCATCCATTGTAAGTAATAGGGTTCTTATGCTCGCACGGACTTTAGGTCCGTTCGCGGGTTCTGGTACGAGCCGAACCAGGGGGTGTTTGGCTCATCCCTACCCCTGTCCTAGCCTACGCCATTCCAACCAAACAATATGCACTACATATCAATGCCAGTTGAGATGGATTAGGCAGGGTGTTATATCAAGAGCATGATGGACTCTTGCGATCTGTTGTATATGTTAGGAGAAGCCTCACACCTGCTGAGAACTACCCTACACATAAGTTGGAGTTCTTGGCCTTGAAGTGGGCAGTGGTAAACAATTGAGGATTAATTGTATGGTGCATAACCTGTGGTCAAAACCTGCTCACATATGAAACTATAATAACCACAGCCAAGTTAGGTCTTACAACCCAGAGACTCCTCTGGAAGAGTGGACACAACTTACATCAGAAGGGATACAAGCCTTGTACTAAGGAGTAGAACATCGGGCCAAAGTTGTGACAGGCTAAAGCCATTGGAGTCTCAGTTTCAGGTGTCCTCAAGTACTACTATGACCTTTAGCAAGTAATGGATGAAGGCCTGCCCTATATTTCAAAGAAAGACTTCCAAAAAGGAGCAGATGGAAGACCCACTCTGTCTTTGACAATAAAGGCTCTGAAGGGTCAATACCTAGATTTGCTGCTGACAAAACTCTCCAAAAGAAGGCCTCTCAGATTATCCTGAAGATAAATGGCTACTGTTTCTGCCAGGGAAGCATAGAGAGACTGCATTGGCTGCTTTGCATGATAATCATGGTCACTTAGAGCCTGAACAAACTTTTAAACTAGTGAGAGATTTCTATTGGCTCTGTATGCAGGCTGAAATCGAGAGATTTTCTGTGCCTGCAGCCTGACTCGAGTGCACAAGGGAATGTCCTGGTGGTGATCGATCACTTCACCCAGTATGCCCAGGTGTTTCCAACTAAAGATCAGCAAGCATCTACTGTGGCCAAAGTTCTGGTAGAGAAATTCTTTATCAATTATGGCCTGCCTCAATGTATTTCTTCCCAACCAAGGGAGAGACTTTTAAAGCAAACTCAATAAGAGACTTAGATTTATTGGTGATTTAGAAGTCCACAACAACTTCTTACCACCCGCAAGGAGACCCACAGCCTGAGTGATGCAATCGCACTCTATTAGATATGCTCAGGACGCTCCTTGAAGAGAAGAAACAGCACTTGAGCTGGCACATTTCAGCAGTCATACATTCCTATAACAGCACAGAGAATAGTGCCACAGGATACTCCCCCTATATGCTCATGTTTGGGAGAGAGGCCCAACTGCCAGCATAACATTCAGCACATCATCAGACCAAACTTCGATGACTTCCCATGGAGGGTATGTAGACTGTTTGAGGGGGGAACTAAAAATGGCATACACTGCTTCAGTCATCCGAGGGCAGCGAAACCAAAGAAACTGATATAAAAAGTAAAGATGCAGGACCTGCAACCAGGTTACAGAGTACTGCTGAGGAATCTGGATGTCCCCAGGAAGCATAAGTAAGCTGATCAGTGGAAGTCCCAGCCCTATGTCATCTGTCAACAGCTGCCCAGATTGCCGTTAGACCCGTTCTCTCTTCTGAGCGAATCCGGAATATTAAAAACTTGGCATCGCAATCACCTTCTACCATTAGCAAAAACGATTTGTGTGCCTCACCAATCAGGTTCTCAGCTATCAGAGGCAGATGAAGGGGAGAGCAGTGAGGAGAAAGATGTCTACATGGACTGCTTTTCCACCTACACTGTCAGAGACTGCCACCCCTTCTCCTTGCAAAACCAATACTGGAACCCTCAGGCCTGAGGCTTCAGAATTTATACCCCAAAGTCCATTTACCAGAAAGTCAAGAAGACCCTCCACTGTCCCAGATGCAGAGGACACTGAGGCTTATCAACCATTCATAGAACCAAAAGATGAACCAGTTTGAAAAGGACAATCAGAGCCAAAGGAACAACGAGCAAAACAAAGAATTCTGCCCCTCAGAAGACTAACTTAGGACACACTAGGTGAACTCTCTAAATAACTTATCTTTACTTCTCAAAGAATTCATGAAACACCTACGCTTCCTTCTACAAATTCAGTGAGAGGTGACTTAAACTCATCCCCTGACACATCTAAGAGGGCCATCCATATATAAAAGACTTGTGGGCAACCTGTTCTAGCAAATAATGGTTCCTCTGTCAAATTCATACATTAATGGGATTTACCTGGGTGTATGCGTTAGAGTTTTAGAGTTTATTATTATTTTAAATGATAAAAGTCTCTGAAATATATGTAAATGTCATATACTTCTCAAGGACAGAAGTAATTTTGCTGTGTGTGTATATCTATTTTAAAGTACTATGTCAGTACGTTGGGTGGAATTATGTTACTTACTATAGACTCAAACCATATAGGCAAGAGTGGGTGTTCTACATTAATGTTTAGAAGTACTACCTTTCTTGGAGAGATGCTAAATGTAAAAAGGCTTAGCTCATATTTACAAACTGTATAATAATGTACCATAACTGAATACTGCTCAGAGAAGAGAAAGGAAACTCTGCACTCTGAAAGGACATACCACCTGTCGTCTCTTTTGCCTTCTGAAGCCAGTACATTTTACCATATGCTTATGTAAGTTTTGTTATCTTTGCTATGTAAAAATAAACAGCTTTTCTTGAAGTATTGTACACAGCTGAGGAGTTTACAATTTCTAACAGTATGCAAATGTTGATTTAAGTTGCTTTCAAATATACTGTATACTGTATATAGGTTGACTTAATGCTATGGACATTATGCATTTATTGAACTCTGTCCCTTCTTTGAGGACCAAAGGTTTCTGGCGGGGGGGGGGGTGTGTAGCCAGATGCTTGGCTATAAGGAGTGAGTTGTGACACTGTCTGCCACTGCTCTTTAAACTATAAATTAACTGACATGCTGGGTATACCGCCTGCCTCCCACCATCAGGCAGAGCCCTATAGACATCTATGCTGGCTGCATTGGAATCTGGGAGTTGAAGTTCAGGATTGCAGCCATGCAGTGGGTCCATATTGACCATAGGAGAGACAGAGGCTGCTTTCCCAGGTTGCCAAATGGACTGGGACCAGGAGTGAGCACATCTCTGTCTGGGTGTGTGCCCAGCAGCTTGAGTGGAGATCAAGGCCCTATGCACTCTGAGGACTGATTTATTGTGGGATACAGTCACTTGCTGCACAGGCACTAGAGCATTGTAGTCTGGTGAACTGAGGACTAGAGTTGCACTGGGACAATACAGAGTTGAGAGGGCCTTACGTCCATAACCTGCTTGCTGCTATCATAGACTGAGTATCTAGGGCTAGACACTTAACCAGCAGCCTACACCACTGTATTAATTTGCAAAATCGTAAAGACTGGGCCTCAACATTAGCCAAATGAAGATACAGGGTATAGGACTGTCTTTTCTGTCTTCCAAAACTGCAGTCTGACAAAGTCTTCAACATTTTTTTTGTATTTTTCTCATTGTTTACAAAAAACATACATTAATCTTTCAGAACCATGTTAAAAATAATATAAACAAAATGCAAATCTTCAACATTTGACAACTTTGGAAATGTCAAATTCCAGCACCCCTGCTGCTGTGGTCCCACTAGCCCCTATATCATTGCTGTCTCCTGTTAATAATTAGCTGAAGCATTTTTTTCTTCATTTTTGAATAAAATGTGGAAAACCCAGGACATTGCTAAGTGATACATTTCTTATATCCTCTATATAAAGGGCATGTTCTATACATTTCTTTATACAGCCCATTAAAAGCTGATTACAGGTTCACTGGCTTCATAGCAGAAAAAGAGATTTAGTTTAGCTCAAAAATATTTCTTATTTTTTCTCATATTTTCTAGAAGCCCCGTTTTAATACCTGTATGAAGTTGAAAATTCAGCCTATCTTTGTTACTTCTTTTTCCATGTATCTGTTGTGGAATTGTCCATGATGTGGGGCAGCAAATGCCAGTTATTCTCAAATCAATTGTGGTGTTCCTGTAAAGGATAAAATATAAGGTTGTCATAGCAAATCTACGTTTTGAATGATCTATGATGCTTCTACACATGAAAGATATCTACAGTAATGCAGCTGTAACTTTCAAGTTAGATTATAGAATAAGTATCACTGGAAACACACCAGCATGTTTATTTCTTAAAATAAGAAAGAAAAACCTTATGTTTTCTCTTTAATATTAACAACATAAACAGCAAAATAGATTCTCTAATAAGAAATAGCCCGAAAATTGCTATTTTCCAGATTGGTTATTATGACAATATGGAAGTGAGCGAAAAAAACTGCGCTAAACTCCAATTACAAATAAATGAAATATAAGAAGCCGCTGACACTCAAACAAAGTCCAACATGAATAGTGAAAAAATAGTGTAGCGCTAACGGTATTAGTATATGAAGGTACTAATAAGTATACTTGGGGAGTGAACATCAAGAAAAATGGCAAACAATCATACAGTATAATAAATGTGCATAACACAGTGAGAATGGTATGTGAAAAAAGTCCAATTATGAATGTGAACTTCGAATTATAATGCAGAGTGGAGTCCACATAAAATAGAGGAAGGAACAAATGTAGGATCTTCATATTAAAATGACACCAAACAGTGGAAGGAAGGAAAAGAGTTGCCTGTGGTCACTTTAAAAAATCTTCAGGGATAAGTAGATGGATACTCTTACCAGCTGAGATGGACACACATGTCTTACGAAAGTGGGTCAGTAAGGCTTGAAATCCCAAAGGATCTGGGTACGGTGCTGTGTATGGAGGATGATCGGGTAGGTCAAGGTATGAAGTCCCCAGATCTCTGCTGACGGACACCGCAAATGTTGTAGACTCCAGAAGGATGTACCCAAAGGGAGCTCCTCACAGACTCCAATGGAAAAAGCGTATGGAAAAAAACTCCAAATAGTGCAGATCAACCAAGTAGGTTTTATTGAAATATGTCATACATCAAATGACATGGTAAAAAAGTGATTACAAATATAAAAAAATATATATAAAGCAATCTGCATCCCACATTGCTTTTTATATACTCACCAAGTATTCATAATATGTTTGAGTTATTACTTATTAGTACCTTCATATACTAATACCATTAGCGCTACACAATTTTTTCACTATTATGACAATATACAGAAGATCGTTTCATAAAAGTAATTTTTTTTTTTTTTTTATGTCTATGGGTAGTTTTACCAAGTATTAACATTACGACTAATTTGTAAGTACATCCATGCTATGAATTTATACCCTTTCAAGCTTTGATACACTGAATTCTTGAATCATCCACCATTTTTTTAAATGTAATGTTAAGGAGGGGGGCACAATGCTTTGTGGGACTGTGGCCACTCCCCCCTCCTTCTCTAAAGCTGCTGTAGTGGATGTTGCAGGTATAATGTTTGTTATATTGGGTACATGGCTCCTTTAAGAATTCCCTGAGTTATCCCCGGTGGGCTATGAAAGCCAATGGGAATATTATGGAATGCTGGTCCAGAGCTATATAAGGTGGCTGGAGCAGGTTCTGGTCCTCTTTAGACCTTTTAGCAAAAAAAAGAAGCTGAGCTGTCCTGGCATTAAAGCCATAGAGTATGCATCTCCTCCTAAGGCAGCTGCTTGAAAGAGTGGAGGGCAGCGGAGGAATAGCATGGCTGCAGCGCTGCCTGGCCCTGAATGCAGAGGGGGCTGAATAGAAGGACGGGAGTCGGATGGATGGCGAGCCACTGTTGCATGACTTACCAGTAGGGATGAGCCGAACACCCCCCAGTTCAGTTCGCAGCAAGAAAATGCGAACAGGCAAAAAATTTGTTCAAACACGCAAACACTGTTAAAGTCTATGGAACACAAACGTGAAAAATCAAGTGCTAATTTTAAAGGCTTATATGAAAGTTATTGCCATAAAAAGTGTTTGGGGACCCGGTCCTGTCCCATGGGACATGTATCAATGCAAAAAAAAAGTTTTAAAAATGGACGTTTTTTCAGGATCAGTGATTTTAATAATTTTTTTTTAAAGGGTAAATTTTATTGAAATCACAGATATGTACAATTACAACATAGCAACAGATGATAACTTTACAAAGCCATTTTTGTACATTACATAATAAACTTCATCTATTTCCTTTTTTTCTTTTTTTGAAAAACTGTATAACTGTCTAATGCAAGCATTCAATTTACAAAATAAATCCCATTTATTGGTCAACACATTGCTGAGTCTATGATTCGTTCATTCTGAGTATCATTTCTAATACTGTGGTGTAACTTCTGCTGCATGTATTCATTCAATGCACCAATACATTTTCACATGTCATAGTAAGCCTTGTTAGTCTAATATCTCTCCTGCCACATTTCGGTCCATGTACCCCAAACTTTATCAAACTTTTTCATACTTCCTCTTGCTTGATACGTGAGTTTAGGTAGTGGTAATGCGGTGTTGACTAGTTTCAGCCATTCCCCTATCGTAGGGGGGTCCGGCTTTTCCATTTCAGGGCTATTGCTTTCTTAGCATAGCAGAATACTATTCTCAAGAGAATCTTTCGAGATGTGGGTATGTCTTCCTCCTCCAGGTCACCCAATAGGCACCTGGCTGGGGAATATATATTTGGGATCTCCAGAGTATCCTCCAAAAATTTTAATATTGCTCTCCAATATATTGTTATCTTCGGGCACCTCCATATCATGTGGAAGAAGTCCCCCTCCTCCGCTCTGCAACGAGGACACTCTGGAGACTCCCCCCTACCCATCTTGTGCATCCGTTTAGGAGTGTAATAAATCCTGTGAAGGTAATTGAACTGAAGCATTTTATCCCTTGCAGACACCACTGAAGGCAGTAGTGTATCCAATATCTCAGACCAGGAGTCCTCCCCTAGGGAGGGAATGTCATGTCTCCACTGTGCCTCCACCCTCTCCATCCTAGGAGAAGAGGTTGTCAGCAGAGCGAAATAGTATTTGGAAATCAGTTTGGAGTGATCCTCTTCAGCTAAAAAATTTTCGGTTTTTGAGGGAGAAAGGGCAACCTCTCCCCCTCCATATTGTGCTCTGGCTGCGTGTCTCAGTTGCAGGTATCTGAAAAAAAAGGCATTCGGGACCCCATATTCTGATTTTAAGTCTTGGAATGTTCTAAATACACCTTCCTTGAACAGCTGATGGACGTATTTTACTCCATATGCCTCCCAGCATACTCCATCTGGGACCTTGGCTATCTCTTTGAGTTGAGTATTGCACCACAGTGGTGCATTAGGAGATTTTGTTAGGCTGGTACCCCCCATTTTAGTGTTACAAATATGGAAGATCTTATACGACATTTTGAGAATGTTAGATCCCTGCTCTGGATATGGGCCATTTTTATACAGAATGTTACTCAGTGCTTCATACGAATGAACCTGGGCTGCCTGTGTTGCCACCGAGGCCCTGTTCACCTGGGGGAAGCCCCACCAGTGTACATGCATCAGTTGTGCCGCAAGGTAGTAGCATTGTAGGTTAGGCAAAGCCAACGCTCCCGCCCTTATAGGTAATTGAAGGGTCTCAAAGGAGACCCTCGGTGGTTTAGAGCCCCATAAGAATGAGGAAATTGTCTTATTGACTTCAGTGATTTTAACAATGCTTAAAGTGAAACAATAAAAATGAAATATTCCTTTAAATATCGTGCCTGGGGGGTGTCCTTAGTATGCCTGTAAAGTAGTGCATCTTTCCCATGTTTATAACAGTGCCACAGCAAAATTACATTTCTAATGGAAAAAATGTCATTCAAAACTGCTTGTGGCTGTAATGTATTGTTGGATCCCGGCAATATAGATAAAAATACCAAAAATACCAAAAAAATATGGCATGGATGTCAACCTTAAAATCCATATTAGGCCCTTCAGGTTTGGTATGGATATTAAGGGGAACCCCACACCCAATTTTTTTTTTTTTTTAAATGGCGTGGGGGTCCCCCAGGCACTATATACTCTGAACAGAAGTATGTATACTATACGACCTGCCCTATATACCGTATTTATCGGCGTATAACACGCATCAGCGTATAACACGCACCCCACGTTTAGGAGGGAATTTTAAGGAAAAAAACTTTTAGGAGGGAAGTTTAAGGAAAAAAAACTTACATTTAAATGCCCATCAATGCAGCCTTATCAGTGTCCAGTGCAGCCTTGCCAGTGCAGCCTTGCCAATGTAGCCTTGTCAGTGCAGCCTTGTCAGTGCAGCCTTGTCAGTGCAGCCTTGCCCCCGTGCAGCCTTGCCCCCAGTGTCTATTGCAGCCATGTCAGTGCAGCCTTGCCAGTGCAGCCTTGCCCCAGTGCACCCTTGTTATAGTGCAGTCTTTCCCCAGTGCAGCCTTTCCCCAGTGCAGCCTTTCCCCTCAGTGTCCATCTCTTGGACGATTTAAAATTGGTGCCGCCGAGACTTGCCGGAGCGGAGCGAACACCGCCGAGATAGCAGGGACTGGGTGGAGCCGAGATACACATAGCCGAGTGTGCTCGGCTCTTCTCGGCTCCGCTCACAGTCACGCCCAGTCCCGCCCTATGATGGACATAACACAGGTCCAATGGTGGGACTGGGCGCGACTGTGAGCGGAGCCGAGAAGAGCCGAGCACACTCGGCTATGTGTGTCTCGGCGGCGATCGATCCGCTCCGCTCACAGTCAGCGGAGATCGGCGGGGGATCGATGGGGATCAGCATATAACAAGCACCCACGATTTTCCCCTGATTTTATGGGGGGAAAAGTGTGTGTTATACGCCGATAAATGTGGTACTCTGCAGAAAATTGGGCCTTAGGTGTTGGTGGTACCAGAACACTGTAAGCCCTCACAGTTACTCTTGTTGGGCGCAGGAACAGGCCCTGCTGTGAAATATTATATCAAGAATTGTAATTACATGCCCCTGTTAAACAGGGGCAGAAAAATTGGGCCTTGGGTGATGGTGCTCTGAATCAAAAATATTGTTGGAAGCTAGCATCATAAAGATTGAGGAGGAATAGGATAGTTAGCATAGGCAGTCTTCAAGGGATCCCACATCCAAAGCAAATTCAATCAGTTACATCAGCATCGGGTGCTTGATAGCTGCAGATCCAAGACTGATTAATTTTTTATCAATGTGAGCCTATCAATAGAGTCTGTGGACAGGCGCACTCTTTGATCCATTACAAACCCTCCAGCAGCACTGAATGTGCGTTCAGAAAGCACGCTGAATGCAGGACAGGCCAGTAGCTCAATTGCATACTGAGCAAGTTCTGGCCAGTGGTCCATCCTCAAGACCCAGTAACCCAGTGGATGCTCTGTTGGAAAGGTCTCCAAGTCTGCTTTTGCCCCTAGATATTCCTGCACCATGTAATGCAGACGCTGGCGATGGTTGCTTGAACCGATCAGACCTTGGTTCTGAGGACTGAAAAATTGTTTAAAGGCATCGGTCAGCCGGCCACCTTCTCCACTGCTCTTCCTCTGACTGAACGAAGCCTCATCAACATGTTGTCCAGCACCAGGAAATTGTAACCTCCCAGGGTCAGGAAATGCGTTGCACAAAACTTTCTTCAAGGCCTCCTGAAGATGTTTCATCCTCCGATCCCTCTGCAAAGGGTTCTGCAACCTTACCCATGTAACATGAATTAAGAAGGGTTGCCAGCCTGTAATGAGCCCTCTCCTTGATACCACTAATCCTAGGGTCCTTTTGCAGGCTTTGCAGAATCAAGGAATGCTATCTGGATAAAGGGGGCCTTGAGAGGTATAGAAGTCCTCCTCTTCCTCCCGCTGTTCAGCCTCAAGTGCCCTGTCCATGATTCCAACAGGAATACTAGAGAGACAGTGTCACTGATGCATGCATTGTCACTGCTCACCATCCTTGTAGCCTTCTCAAATGGTGACAGAACAGTGCATGCATCCTTGATGAGTAGCCACTGGCATGGCAAAAAGAAACTAAACTACCCTGTCCTGCTGCCATACTCGCACAGGTACTCATTGATGGCCCTCTGCTGTGTGTGCAGCCGCTGCAGCATTGGCAACGTTGAGTTTCACCTGGTGAGCATGTCACAAAAATGGCGTTTTGGAACCTGACACTGGTACAGCACATTCCACAAATTCACGAAAGGGGGCAGAGCCTACCAGCTGAAAATGCAGCAGTTGCAGTGCTAGCAATTTGGCCAAGCTAGCATTTAGACGCTGATCATGTGGCTTGCTGGGACTGAATTTCTTTTTAAGGTTCAGCAATTAGGGAAATTTGCCTGCTAGAATCAGATGGTGGTGTAGTGCTAGCAAATTGGTGTGCAAACCTGGTAACCAACGATATAAAAAGTCTTACCTCTGTGCTTGCCAACAAGGGTTTCTCCACCAAGTACTAAGTCATGTTTTTCTTGGGGATCAAATACTTATTTCACTCACTAAACTGCAACTTAATTTATAGCATTTGTGTTATGTATTTTTTCTGGGTTGATATTCTGTCTCTATGAATTAAAATACACATATGATAAAAATTATAGACCTTTCATTTCTTTGTAAATGGGCAAACTTACAAAATCTGTAGGGGATCAAATACTTATTTCCCTCACTGTATATACTAGACTGACCGTATATATATATATATATATATATATATATATATATATATATATCTCAAATACACTGCCACTAACTGAATAACCTGCCTGCTTTCTTCTAAATCAAGCTATCTCTCTGTCCACGCCAACTACACTACACACGGCCGCCGTGTAAGCAGCCTTATATAGTGTGGGGCATGGACTTAGTCCCCCTAAGCCATGATTGCCCAGAGGCCTTTGGCCAATTATGGCTCTTATACCAGAGGGCACTGTGATTGGCCAAAGCATGCCGGTCAGGTGAATGCTTTGACCAATCATCATACAGCTATGCACCGCAATCTCGCAGTGCATTATGGTGCGTTCCACGGCAATCAAATTTTCGGTAAAAATATGGGGGGGGGAAAAATTTCGGTAAGTGGGCGAACACCCAATGTTCGAGTTGAACTTATGTTCGACCCAAACATCGAGCTCATATCTACTTACCAGCCTCACAGCTTCCGACCGTGCCAAAGAGCCGGTGTTCTGCCAAAATCTCTAACCTGTCAAAAACTCCAAACGCATAATAGGTGGGTGTATTGCCCAAGCATGAGCGCGTGCACAGGAAGGGGTATCTTTTGCATGTCAGATGGTCAAGTAAAAAATCAAATAGATCAGCTGCTCTCGCTGCCGCAGCACGCTTGCGCAGCCTTCATATCACACCCTAAAAGAATCCCATCAAATACTCCAACTGAAATCGCAGCAGTGCGCCTGCAATACTGACACCCCCTATCTGATTTTCCGATCGTCTCTTTCACGCATAAAACAAAGAAGATACATGGAGAGTGAAGAAAATACGGGTTTTATCATAGGAGATGCAAAGCAATTAGCATGATGAAGTGGCAAGATAATCTAATCAGTTCATAATGTTGAAGATCTGACAGGGGTTTCTATCAGTGTAGAAACCCCTACCTCTACGCCCTACGCAGGCACGCTGTGGAAAATTAATTTGTAGTATTTCATGGCATTCGTTTAGTGTGTGATATGCAGGGCGCGCAGGAGCGCTGTAGCGGCGAGAGCAGTTGGTGTATTTGATGTCTTTTACGTGACAATCTTGTGCACGCACCCGCAGCGCTCTCGCGCATGGTCAATACAGCCAACTTGTCAAAAACTACTTCCAGAAATGACGCGGTTGGAGTTTTTGATGGGTTGGAGATTTTGAAGCTTTTTGCACTGTCTCACTTTGAATGACCGTTCATGCAATACTGCACACAAATTTACATATTTTTATTTTTTTGAGACAGATAGAGCTTTCTTTTGGTGATATTTAATCACCACTGGGTTTTTTTTTTTTTTTAAACAAACGAAAAAAGACCGAAAATAAAATAAAAACACTGTGTTTCTGTTGTAAAATTCTGCAAATAATTATTTTTTCTTCTTCACTAATGTGCGCCGATGAGGCTGCACTGATGGGCACTGATACACTGCACTGATGAACACTGATAATCTGCACTGATGGGCACTGATAGACTGTATTGATGGACACAGATGAGGCTGCACTGATGAGGCAGCACTGATGAGGCAGCACTGATGAGTCAACATTAATGGGCACTGATAAGCTGCACTGATGGGCACTGATAAGGTAGCATTGTTGGGCACTCTTTTTTAGCACTGATGGGCACTGATATGCAGCACTGATGGGCCCTAATATGCTGCACTGGTGGACACAGCTGATCACATGGTAAAAAGCCTACATCATCAGCTCTTTACCACTATGCTTTGTGAGTAAGCACTGCTGTGGCACACATTTCACTGCACCTGCCTTCTGAATTAGAGGCGCTAAGAGGAGGAGTTTCAGAGGGTGGAGTCAGTACATGAATCACTGCTTGCCAGCAGCAAGGTGCCATGTGATATGTAGTCCTTAGAAATGGAAAGTAAACAGCATAGATAATCCTGCAAAGCTTGAAGGGGGTCCAGGAAGTTGAAGAGATGGCCAGCAAGCAGGCAGAACTCACAACATGAAAGGAGATTTTTTTCAAGTAAGCTTATACTGGATTGACAAAAATAATGATTAATTGTATTGATATTACAATTCTGATGTTATACAAGGAACGTGTTACCGTAGAACGCCTTTAATATTAAATCTAGGTTGATTCTTTCTAAAAAAAATATATATATTTTATAAGTACTACTAAACAACTAATACACGATTACTGTAGCAATAGGGAGAAATATTTTTATATATTCCTTTTTGCTATTGAAAACAATTACCTGTTCTTCTCAGAAGAATAATAAAGTGACCGTTTATTACATTGTTCTTTGAAGCCTTTGACCCATTTCTTGTGGAATTCAGATTCCAGGACACTTCTTGAGCTTCGAGCACTATGTAAGCTTTTATAACTTTGTTCATCACATCTCTTTTCCTTAACATGGGTAGTTGGAAACTGAAACACAAAAGTTATTAGACCCGCGTAAGAATGCCACAGAATGAAGGATTGTCTGTGTTGCACTTAGCAACTATGTAGACTTCTAGTTTTTATGGTATAGCCTTCGGCAGGAACATCAAAGGCATACTCTGCTTGGATGCAGTTGGCTACACAAATATTTCCTCTTTCAGACATGCATTAAATAAGGTTCACTGGGGTCTTTCATAAAATATTTGTATTGGTCCATTAAACAGAGCTTTTCCAAATACAATAAACACTGAAAAAGGTGTCGCTACTGCTAAAGATATCATTGAAGAAAATGTGAATTATTTTCCTAAATCTGATCTTAAAGAGAAATATTTTCTCTGATGGAAGTTGTGTTCGTATTTGACAATTATACAGGTCTATTTTGATGTACTATTAATACTAACATAATACATAAAAGACAAAATCAGAGTTTGCACTTAAATTTACCAATGCTCTCACTGTTGTTGAAGGAGGCAGGAAAACAGTTTGTTGCTCTCTCCATGTTCTTGGGTAGCACTGTGAAACCTCTGTATATTTGGGGTACTTGTCTTCTGTTGCACCATAACTTACATTTGTTCCCCTAAAGGGAAAACAGAAGTTTTTTTTCAGCTACTGAAAATTATTTTACATATGGAACTGACATAGTTATATAACAGAATCCGCATTGCAAGAGGCTTTTTAATGTTTGTCCCTTGGGCATTTCATATTATTTCCATATTTGTCTGTATTATATTAGCCATAGCTCAATTTCACACATACACATATATATGTTTTGCTTTGTTTTTACTTGTGACCATCACTGTATGTGTTGCCTGCACCTGAGATGATGCTCACCTCTTATTGGATTTCATTGACAACATTTTGTAGCAAAAGGACTTGTGTCTATGGTTTACTATCAGATTGTTTTTTTAGAACTCATTTACACCTAAGTGTTGTAGAAATGAGTAGTACTGCAAAGCACCATGCATGTATTAGCACATTGCAGTGCCATTTTTTTTAATGGCACCCTAATGCACTAAGAAACCCTACCTGTGACACACATGAATCACAGTACACCACAATGCAGGTAAATGTACTACTGTATGTTTTGGTGCGCTGCACTGGAAAAAATACTGCGTGACGGTTTGTGCATTCCTGTGCGCTGGTAGGCTGTTAATTTGAATGGGCTGCCTTAACCTAACACGTTACAACTTAACATAATCCATATGATTGATAGATAAAAAATATATAGATAGAAAACCTTTATATACACAATCTTATACCAACAGTTTATCCTGAGGAAGGCAAAAAAATACAATATAGTCTAATTTGCTCCAACAGGTGGGGGGGGGGGGCAAAAATCCTTCCTGACTCCCCCAGGAGGCAATTGGATATTCCCTTGTGCATTAACGTAACAGCAGAATGGCAACATGTGAATTAGCTTTTCCGGTCTCCAGCAAGGTACCCATGATTTTATATATGCCTTTACTCTATAACACCAAACAGTAATATTCACCTGCAAAAGCCAGCACTGAGATACAAAATTATTACCAAAAATGAAGATGATAACAATACCATATATCACTTTCGTTGTTATGTAACAATGCATGATACAGCATAAACAGGGCTCAAGTCCTGCAGGAATGCATAGGAACGACGTTCCTGCACTTTTTCCTCAGCAGGAACGTTGTTCCCTTCAGCAGCCACGTCCTGCAGGACTGGCCTTTGGCTGCTTACACACACTGCCCCACTCTCCACACACTCTGCCAATCAGAAGTAAACTTACATCACACTGCAGAGAAAGCACAGAACCCGGAGGGAAGACCGGGTGAAGATGCAAGTGCCCGGGACCTGCCGGATTGATCACAGCGCAGCGCTGGAGGGCTCAGTCTGACAGGTAAGTGTAACCTAATGTGCTAATATGCTGTGCATACTTGTACATTATGGCATAACCTACCTCAGGGCCTCTAAAAAGTAGTAATGTTAGCAAAGTTTACTACCGCCTTAATATCCCAGGATCCCAGGAGCCTCTCATGGGGCCCCTTACTGACCCAGGGGCCCTTGGGTAGTGCCCAAGTGCATAGTTGCCAACATTTCAAAAATATTTTCAGGGACACTTTTTTTTACCAGTGGTATATTTAGAGTAGCTGACATCCCCTATGTTCCTCTATACATCACAGTAGTAATCACAAAATTAAATTAGTACTAATAATGGGCAGAACAAATATGAGGACTGATAAGATTTCCTTTGGTTGAACTAACAAAAGTGTGCCCATTCTAGAGCTGGTAACATTGAAGATATTCAATATAATTTTAATGAACTGTTTTTGTGGGTAAGAGGCATAGGGGAGGAGTATGGATGGTATAAAAGTGGAAAGTATGTGCAGGTGAGGGAGAGGAATGGGGGGGTATAACAGTGGGCACTATGTGCAGGAGAGGAGTGTGGAGGGTTGACAGTGTGCACTATGTACAGGAGAGGAGTGTGGAGGGTATGATGGGGGCAGTATGTACAGGGGAGGAGTGTGGAGGGTATGATAGGGGCAGTATGTACAGGAGAGGAGTATGGAAGGTATTATAAGGGGCAGTATGTACAGGAGAGGAGTGTGGAAGGTATTATGGGGGCAGTATGTACAGGGGAGGAGTGTGGAGGGTATGATAGGGGCAGTACGTACAGGAGAGGAGTGTGGAAGGTATTATGGGGACAGTATGTACAGGAGAGGAGAGTGGAGGGTATGATGGGGGCAGTATGTACAGGGGAGGAGTGTGGAGGGTATGATAGGGGCAGTATGTAAAGGAGAGGAGTGTGGAAGGTATTATGGGGGGCAGTATGTACAGGAGAGGAGTGTGGAAGGTATTATGAGGGGAGTAGGTACAGGAGAGGAGTGTGAAAAAAAATACAGTTGGCAGTATGTACAGGAGAGGAGTGTGGAGGGTATGATAGTTGGCAGTATGTACAGGAGAGGAGTGTGGGGGGTATGATAGTGGGCAGTATGCACAGGAGAGGAGTGTGAAGGGTATGACAGCTGGCACTATGTACAGTAGAGGAGTTTATGAAAGTGGGCAGTATGTACAGGAGAGGAGTGTGAAGGGTATGACAGTGGGCAGTATGTACAGGAGAGGAGTGTGGACGGTATGATACTTAGCAGTATGTACAGGAGACGATTGTGCAGGGTAAGACAGTGAGCAGTATGTACAGGAGATGAGTGTGGAGGGTAAGCCAGTGGGCAGTATGTACAGGAGAAGAGTGTGGAGGATATGACAATGGGCAATATGCACAGGGGAGGAGTGTGGAGGGTATGACAGTGAGCAGTAAGTACAGGAGAGGCGTATGGAGTGTATGATAGTGGCAGTATGCACAGGAGAGGAATGTGGAGGGTATTACAGTGAGCAGTATGTACGGGAGAGGAATGTGGAGGGTATGACAGTGAGCCGTATGTACAGGAGAAGAGTGTGGAGGGTATGATAATGGGCAGTATGTACAGGAAAGGAGTGTGGAGGGTATGAGAGTGGGCAGTATGCACAGGAGAGTAATATGGGGGTATGACAGTGAGCAGTATGTACAGGAGAGGAGTGTGGAGGGTATGACAGTGTGCACTATGTATAGGAGAGAACTGTGGAGGGTATGACAGTGGGCACTATATATAGGAGAGTAGTGTGGAGGGTATGACAGAGGGCAAAATTTACAGGAGAGGAATGTGGAAGGTATGACAGAGGGCAGTATGCACAGGAGAGGAGTGTGGAGGGTATGACAAAGGGCAGTATGCACAGGAGAGGAGTGTGGAGGGTATGACAAAGGGCAGTATGTAAAGGAGAGGAGTGTGGAAGGTATTATGGGGGGCAGTATGTACAGGGGAGGAGTGTGGAGGGTATGATAGGGGCAGTATGTACAGGAGATGAGTGTGGAAGGTATTATGGGGGGCAGTATGTACAGGAGAGTAGTGTGGAAGGTATTATGGGGGCAGTAGGTACAGGAGAGGAGTGTAGAGGGTATGACAGAGGGCAAAATGTACAGGAGAGGAATGTGGAGGGTATGACAGAGGGCAGTATGCACAGGAGAGGAGTGTGGAGGGTATGACAAAAGGCAGTATGCACAGGAGAGGAGTGTGGAGGGTATGACAATGGGCACTATGTACAGGTGAGGAGGATGAAGGAATCTGGGAAGGAAAAATTGAAAGGTTTGTGGAAGGATGTTTAGGGATTGCATAGTGGTTAAGCGGGCCATATATGGATTGAAATTAAGCCAATTAAGCAGAGACCAGCCATAGTTGATCTATGTATGGGCTAGCTGCTTGTACAGAAGTCAATCTATTAATCTTGTAAATAAGAAAGAAATGGCAGCACATCCAGAACTTCTGATTGCCTTTTATTATTAAGTAATCATTAGGTACAAGATGTATGTGTGAAACGCGTATACGTGACCACAGTTTGGTGTCTTTGGTGTTATCTTTGGGAAACAAAATAAAAGGCAATCGGAAGTTCTGGATGTGCAGCCATTTCTTTCTTCTTTCCAAGTTTCCCACGGAGGCGGGCCAGGGCTAGCACTCTGCAAGATACTCCAATCAGCCTTATCTTTATACACCTGGAGCAGCGGTTCTTTTACTTGCGATCTAGTAATCTACTTGAGTACAACCAGCCCATCAGGTTTTTCCCAAAACAATCTGTGCTGCCAGCTATAGTTAGCAACACTGATTATTGTATTCGGTGGGTAGGGAAGGCTCCCCACTGGCAGAACACAATAACACTGCGGGATTGATTCCCCCATCTACAGGTCAGCAGGTGAGAGGGTTTGTGGGGACAGGCTGGGACAGGGGTGGATCCAGAGTCTAGTCTCGAGAGGGGCACTGCCATAAAATATGTTTTTTTGGGGGCAATTTATTGGGGAAATGGCTGGTGTTGGCACTTCAATCATCACGGCACTATGGTTGATATGGTGTCAGGATGATTGAAGCGCATTATTTCTATTATTACATTGTTATATAAAATGAAATAGTTCAACTCACCATAATGCAGAATCGGTGGGAGCCCTGAGCGTGTCACTTGCACTGTCGCTTGCCACCAGCTGCGGATTGTCACTTGCCACGTCACCTGTCACCAGATGCAGCTTGTCACTTGCCATGTCGCCTGTCACCAGATGCGGATTGTCACTTGCCACATCACCTGTCACCAGATGCAGATTGTCACTTGCCACGTCACCTACCACATGTTGCGGATTGTCACTTGCCATGTCACCTGCCACACGTTGCGGATTGTCACTTGCCACGTCGCCTGTCAGCAGATGCAGATTGTCATTTGCCATGTCACCTGCCACACGTTGCAGATTGTCACTTGCCACTTCACCTGCCTCACGTTGCGGATTGTCACTTGCCAGTCATTGCGGATTGTCACTTGCCAGACGTTACAGATTGTCACTTGCCACACGTTATGGATTGTCACTTGCCACACGTTATGGATTGTCACTTGCCACGTCGCCTGCCACACGTTGCGGATTGCCTCTTGCTGTGTCACTTTCCTGATAAGGTGGCTAAGCGTAACAAAGCATTTTTCTCATCTTCTGCCCTGCCAGCCGTCCGCTCACCCACCGAGTCGTCCTGCTGCTCACCCGCTCGCTCACCCACCCACCGAGCCTCCCGTCCGCTCACCAACCGAGCCGGCCGACAGCCCGGCCCTCCCGCGGAGCTGCCCGCTCTCTTACCCGCAGAGGAGCCCGCCCGCCCACTCACTCATCTGCATTCTCGGGGGGGTTGCCCTGTTGCCCCCCTGGATCCGCCCCTGGGCTGGGGAGAGAGATCTGTCAGCAGGAGGGTGTGAGGTAGTCATGGAGGGATATCAATCAGCGGGTGGGGGGAGTAACTGTGAGTGATATCTTTTGGAGTAGGGTTCTGTCATCTGCAGGTTGGGAAATGGTCTCCTGTGATATAATTTGAAGGGAGGTGGACAACATGGGAAGTGGCTGGGGAGTGACCTGATTGGTGGCAAATGTAAAATGGATGATGGATGATGTGTTTAAAGTTTCTTTCACATTTGCGGTAATGCTTACTGCCCTCTGAAAAGTGATCTGTGGTGGATTGCTTTTCAATGAGTGGTATAGCAACAGCTGACAGGTGTTCATGAGGGGTTACTGCCACCTTCTTGTTTTTTTTACATTGCTGAATGGTATTTTTACATTGTTGGACTATGCTGCTACTGTGAGCGAGTTTGGCTTGCAGTTGCAGAGTGGCTCCATTGAAATCAATAGGGAAGTTTGACAGGCGGTGTTGCCTATCAAACTCTGCCGGCTCCAAGCTGTCCATTGAGCTCAGTGCTTCTGACAAGAAGTGAGAGGCACTGTGAGCTCATCCTCTGTCTGTTGCAAACAGAGTGTGCCAGCTTGTATTTTAACTGGCAGCTTTGTATGTAGCTTCTGACAGGCTGTGCAAGGAGCCCCATATCTCCGGAACCATAGATGATAGGAGCCCCATTTTGACCAGTGGTTGGGTAGGCCTTCAGCTACCTATCCCCCCAAATTTGATTGTTTTTTGTTTTTTGTATTTTTTTGGCAAATGGGCCTATCCTAACCACTTCAGCCCAGGAAGGGGTAAAACCTGAGCACTTTTTACAATTTGGCACTGCACTGCTTTAGCTGGTAATTGTGCGGTCATGCAATGATGTACCCAAACTAAATGTGCATCCTTTCTTTCCCACAAATAGACCTTTCTTTTGGTGATATTGGATCACCTCCTTTTTGCAATATAAACGGGAAAAAAAATGAATATTTTGGAAAAAAATGATATTTTCTACCTTTTGTTATAAACTAAATACAATAAACTCGATTTTAGTCATACATTTAGGCCAAAAAGCATTCAGCCACATGTTTCGGGTTAAAACAAATTCAATAAGCGTATATTTATTGGTTTGCGCAAATGTTATAGCGTCTACAAGCTAGGATACATTTTCTGGAATTTACACAGCTTTTATATTTTTTGACTGCCTTTCTCATTTATTTTACATATTGTGAGAGCAAACACTGTTGCTGTCAAGATAAATAAATCAGTGCTGCAGCTGAATGGCGTACCTGAAAAGCAAACAATGGTAACAAAAAACATTAACTCAATAAAACAACTTGTTTTTTTTTATTGCAATCTGTGCCTAAAAAATATATTCCGAGGTATGGGGGCAATCCGCCCCTAATGTTAAGAGTAAAAAAAAAACCTCCATCCCTGGCCCTATGCTTTGGCATATATGCTCTTTTTTTTAACTGTGGTGGTGAAATCACCTCCTACAGCGCTGGAGTCACTGATTTACATATTGTGAGAGCAAATGCTGTTGCTGTCAAGGTAAATCAGTGCTGCAGATGAATGGCGTACCTACAAAGAAAATAATGGTTAACAATAAAACACAGTAAACAGTAAAGTATAAAATAATTACATACCTGCAAAGTAAACATGATAAAACATAGTAACATTAAAATATTGCAGTTATAAAATAGAGTGAAACAGGAGCAGAAGAATAGAGAGAGCACAATAGAGAGAGAATAGAGAGAGAGAAGAACAATAAAACAACAACTATTTTTGTCCTTTTTATTTAATAATTTTTTAACTTTATTTTTTATTTTTTCACACTTTTATTTGTAACTGTAAAGGTTCCAGGTTCGGGTCTCTAAAAATGCAATGGCATCCTTGGAGACCATGTGAAAGTGTGCCCTTTGACTGTGCAGTGCTGTACCCTATGCTAATACTCCACTAGTGTGTGTGGTAGCTTTGGAAACATTCACCGATGCAGAGACCAGGTTGGTCAGGACAGGAGGGACAATAAAAGTGGGTGTCACGCCTGTATCCGTGTTTCCTACAGACATGACATCTTTTTTGGGGTGTTCTTTGGCCTGGGGTACCACAGAGGACCTCTGGGAAGTGCCTCTCATGCAGCCGGCTCACTGCATTTCGATTGGGAAGTTGGGACACAGCACCATCTGGAAACAGAAGGGCTGTGATGATGGATGATGTGTTTAAAGTTTCTTTCACATTTGCGGCAATGCTTACTGCCCTCTGAAAAGTGATCTGTGGTGGATTGCTTTTCAATGAGTGGTATAGCAACAGCTGACAGGTGTTCATGAGGTGTTACTGCCACCTTCTTGTTTTTTTTACACTGCTGAATGGTATTTTTACATTGTTGGACTATGCTGCTACTGTGAGCGAGTTTGGCTTGCAGTTGCAGAGTGGCTCCATTGAAATCAATAGGCAAGTTTGACAGGCGGTGTTGCCTATCAAACTCTGCCGGCTCCAAGCTGTCCATTGAGCTCAGTGCTTCTCAGTGCTACTCCACTAGTGTGTGTGGTAGCTTTGGAAACATTCACCGATGCAGAGACCAGGTTGGTCAGGACAGGAGGGACAATAAAAGTGGGTGTCACGCCTGTATCCGTGTTTCCTACAGACATGACATCTTTTTTGGGGTGTTCTTTAGCCTGGGGTACCACAGAGGACCTCTGGGAAGTGCCTCTCATGCAGCCGGCTCACTGCATTTGGATTGGGAAGTTGGGACACAGCACCATCTGGAAACAGAAGGGCTGTGATGATCTCTTCCTGAAATTTAAGGAAGGATCCATTTTTGTCTTGACGCTTTGTATAGCACATAAGCGTTGACCAGAGCCAATTGAAATAGGTATACAGACACTTTTTTGTACCAGCGTCTGGCCTTACGGACAATTAGGTAGGGCGCCAACAACTGGTCGTTGAAGTCCACCCTTCCCATATTAAGGTTGTATTCGTGCACACAGAGGGGCTTCTCAACAAACACCAGTCACCGTTTGAATTTGGACAGTCGTATATGCGTAAAGGGAGGATAGAACAAAAACATTCCAATTATCCCTCCACTTTACTGCAAGCAAATTATTACACTTCAAGCAGGCTCTCTCCCCCAGTCTAAGTCAGGATTCTACAAGCCGCTGGGGTAAGTCCCGGCAATTGGATCGCACAGTGCCACATGCGCCAATTCCATGATCAAACAAGTGACTAAAAAGTGGCTGATTTCTGATGTTTTTTTTTTTAAAGTGTTCCTTTAATTTTTTTGAGCAGTGTATAAAAAAATGATATTTTGTGCCAGAGAAAGAAAAGTCTGATCTTAGTATATATAAAATGTTGTCTATACAGGGAGTAAAATAAGTATTGAACATGTCACCATTTTTTTAGGTAAATATATTTCTAGAGGTGCCTTTGACATTTACTTTAGTCGGTAACAACCCATGCAATCCATATAGACAAAGAAACCAAAACAAATAAGTTCAGAAATTAAGTTATGTGTAATAAAATGGAATAACACAGGGAAAAAGTATTGAACACATGAAGAAAGGGAGGGAGGGGGGGGGGGGGGGGGGGGGGGGGGGGGGGGGGGGAAATGGAATAGGGGGGGGGGGGGGGGGGGGACACGGGTGGGGGGGGGGGGGGGGGGGGGGGGGGGGGGGGGGGGGGAGGGGGGGGGAGGGGGGGGGGGGAGGGGGGGGGGGGGGGGGGGGGGTGGGGGTGGGGGGGGGGGAGGGGGGGGGGGTGGAGGGGGAGGGGGGGGGGGGGGGGGGGGGGGGGTAGGTGGGGGGGTGAGGGGGGGGGGGGGGGGAAAAAGTATTGAACACATGAAGAAAGGGAGGGAGGTGCTAAAAGGCATGGAAAGCCAAGACACCAGCTGAAATCTATCAGTAATTACAAAGCAATCCTGCCCTTTGTCAGTGCAAATTAATATCAGCTGGTTAAGTCTCAACTGATAGCCTATAAAAAGGTGTTTCATTACCAAGGTGTCACACAAGAAACATCTCATGATAGGTAAAAGCAAAAAGCTCTCTGAAAACCTTCACTACCTTATTGTTGCAAAACATACTTATGGCATTGGTTACAGAAGGATTTCTAAACTTCTAAATGTTCCAATGAGCACTGTTGGGGCCATAATCCGGAAGTGGAAAGAACATCATTTCAACATACATTGGTCTCGATCAGGTGCTCCTCGCAAGATTTCTGACAGAGGAGTGAAAAGAATTATCAGAAGAGTTGTCCAAGAGCCAAGTACTACTTGTGGAGAGCTTCAGAAAGACCTGGAATTAGCAGGCACAATTGTTTAAAAAAAAAAAAAAAACAATAAGTAAAGCAATCAACCGCCATGGCCTGTATGCACGCTCCCATTGCTGAAGAAAGAGCATGTTGAAGCTTGTTTAAAGTTTTCTGTGCAACAAATAGAAAAGCCTGTCTGGTCAGATGAGACAAAAATTAAATTCTTTGAATGCCATAACACACACCATGTTTGGAGGTCAAATGGCACTGTAAATCACCCCAAAAACACCATAGATTGGAGGTGGGAACACTACTGTGTGGGGGTGTTTTTCAGCATACAATACTGGCAAACAAAGAAATGATGAATAGAAAAATGTACCAAGACATTCTTGATAAAAAAATATGCTGCCAGAATGCGCATGCTCCGTGATGGCCGCCTGAGCCCGGAGCTCCGCATTACCCGGGACCCACGAGGCACACAGACAGCACTGCAACCCCCCAGGACAGCCACCAGCGCACCGCCCAGCTTCGGGAGCCCCCCAGGAGTACCCCTGGATGTCTGGACTGCCTGTCAGACGCTATCTTAGGCCGCTATTTAGCCACTTGCCACCCGCCATATAGCAGAATGACGGCAGCAAAGTGGTTTCAATGTCCTGACTGGGCGTCATATGTTGTCCTCGGGATATTAAGCTGCTACGCGCCCCCGGGGCGTGCAACGTAGTGATCGTTGTTGCGGTGTGTCAGTCTGACACACCGCAACTACGATCTCGGTAAAGAGTCTCCGACTTCCACTCATTTCAGATCTGCCCCTTAGATTTAGAGCGACTGCACTTCCAAGGGCACTTTCAAGTGCACTTGCAGTGCAAAGTGTAAATAACCCCCTATATCTTTTTGATTGAAGATTTACCACTGCGTATTTGATGGACACTTTTTGTTGAACTTCATTTTTCTTTTCATTAGTTCACTACAGTGAACATTGGATTTTTTTTGTTTGATTATCACATTGGTTATATGTTAAGCATACAATTGTCTTAGTTCTTTGTTGTTTTTAGCACTACAATGTATTTCTCTATTCTGTTTGGTCTTTGTTTGTTTGAGTGTTAGCAGGTTTTTCACATATTTTTGGTTTAGTGCAGTAATTTCCCAAAATTTTCCCATAAGTGGTTAAATGCACTAAATCATACACAGTAATAGATTATTTGTCATATTGCGTGGTACTATTGTTTTATATATATATTTTTACAAAGTGAAGATGTGAACACTTGGTTGGTGTCAGCAGCAATATATTTTCACATATATTTGTATATTACTTTCACAAATGTTTGTATATTATGCACACATATTTGCGCTGAAGTAAACTCACAGTTAAATACTCTGATAATACAGCACAAGGCATTACATTTTATTATACATTCACAGGACATCAAGTGAAGGATTATGGTCCAGGTATTTAGCTGTATGGTTAATGTTGTGTTAAGAATGCAACAGTAAAGTCCCACATTAAGTCAGACACTGCATAAGTGGTATAAATTACATTCCCTACTTAAAGAAAAGCTTGATCAGTACAATTTGAGCAATTGATTGCAGTTAATTTATTTAGGATAGTAAACTGGCACAGGAAAGACTTTGTTATCTATTCCTGTGGCTGATCAATGGCAGTAACTGGTCAATCCATTAGGTGATGCAGCAGATTTTCCTTGATAGCTATTTCTCTTAAAGCAAAAGCATTAATTGCAGTAATAGTACCGTATTATTTCCCATAAAACAGTCTTACAAGCTGCTGCATGCTTACAGTCTTGGTAAGCAGAGCTTGCTGAAGCAGCTCCTATTAAAATAGAAGGTATTTATACTGTATATCACTGTGTTCTCCCCAAATCCAGAGAGACAGACTCCTCCAGACTTATTCCTCCCTTTAGTAACATGAGGTGGAAACATGCAAATCTGCTGCTTATATGCCCCCAAGTTCACTTCAGACTACATTTTTTTTCTGCTCTGATGCATGAGTACTAGACCATAGAAGAAACTGTTACATTTAGTGCCGAGGGAATTAATAGGTTCAAAACAGCCACATGTAATATAGTTGTATAATAAAGAAAAGTCACACTGACAAGTGGAGCAGATTAAGTTATTGACAAAATATACTAGTAGCTCTGGTACACCAGTGGTATGTCTATTGGCCACAGGGGCAAAATGAATGATTGCTATGTATGTCTCATCACTTGCTATCAAAGAATAGACATCATAACCTGCCAGAATGTGGATAATGAGCACTTACTATAGTAAGGGCAATTGTATGTACATTTCTCCCTATACAAGACAACTGGAATACAAAGTAGCTCTGAAGGAGCTTCAGAAGGATCTCAGAAGTGCCTCCAATAGATCTCAAGTGCAAGCTGAGCATGCTGCATTTGGCCATCTACATAAGCCCTAAAGCAGGCCCTTGGTACCAGTGAATGGCTGCCAATGAAACATTAATGTAACTTACAATAAAGATTTTATTTTTTTTTTAATGATTCTTATCAGCACTATGTAATGGGTTAATATAAATGGACGAGAACAGTACTTTGTTTTCCTCTATTCCAAAAAATGAATGTGCTACCAGGTCTTAACCCTTCATGTGCCTATAATAATTAACTCAGGTTTGAACTGCACTCTCAAATTTAATTTAACTATAAAAGTGAACCTCTAACACTTAGGCCCCTTTCACACTGGGGCGGTTTGCAGGTGCTATTGCGCTAAAAATAGCGCCTGCAAACCGACCCTGAAACAGCTGTTGCTGTGTCTTCTTGTGCACTTGCAGGACGCTGGAAAATGTCCTGAAAGCCGCATCTTTGGCTCGCTATAGGAGCGGTATATTTACCGCTCCTATAGCGCCCGTTCCCATTGGAAACAATGGGGCAGTGCTCCGAACCCGCCCGCAAAACGCTGCTGCAGAAAATGCTATTTTCTCTCTCCATGGAATGCATGATTCAGGAAAATACTGCATTATGGCCACTAGATGGAGTTGACAATCTTGAGAAATAAATGTTTACTATAATTATCAGCTCCATCTAATGGCCATAATGCAGTATTTTTCTGATTTACACATTCAATCTGAAGAAAAATAGCCTAATAATACGAAAGAAATTATAACGCATTTATTCGGCATGATTCGTTAATTCATTAAAGGTCTAATGAAACAGCAGGTTGACTCAGAGTAAATCTTACAGCCCAATCAGCTGATTCATTTTGTGCTGGAGGTTGGATTAATAATACTGGCAAAGTGCATTCCTTAGAACTGAGTGAGAAGGGTGTTGTATTTGAGCAGAGGAGGCGAGTTTTGAGAAGTAGCAGAAGAGACATTGTCATTGTGTGTGTGTGTGTTAATGGGTTCAATAAACAAACCACTTTCATAATTACGATTCGGATTTTACCATTTTATATACATAAATAACGAATTATCCGAAAACAAAACAATTAAACAATAAAAGGAATCGATTTGTTAAACGAATTATCTGAAACTGAATTAACGTAAAATAACAAGAATAACAGAACGAAATTCTGTATTTTACAAATGAATACAAAACGAAATGAAATTTTCCACCATGCACAAGTGTACTGATATAGGTGTCCTTTTATGAAGCAGTGAAATCTATTCACTGCTTCATTCTCCGGCATTCACAGAGGAGATCTTTCTCCTCTGTGTGCCTGTTTATGAAGCGGAGTAGATCACTTCACTCTTGGAGGAGTGGAGTGATCTACAAACGCTTCAAACAGTGGAGAACGGCCCCTGATACTGGAATCTCGTGAGACTTTACGAGATTACAGTACCAGAAATTCACTGAAACACTGAGATGTCCATTTATTAAGCAGTGATAAATTATCACAGCTCAATACACGGACAGACACCAGTGTGATTAATGTTAATAAAATAAAGAGTCCCCCCTACATTATATATACATGTATACACACACACACATTATATATACATGTATATACACACACACACATATATACATGTATATACACACATTATATATATATATACACATATACACATTATGTATATATATATATATATATATATATATATATATATATATATATATATATATATATATATATGTATATGTATACACATATATATGACAGGGGGACATGGTTACAGTGTTGGGGGGTCTGAACGAGGCATAAGGAAGTTAATAATCTTCCTTATTCCTCCTCAGATCCCCCGGTTTCTCTCTTCATTCCCCGCTTCACCACCTCTGAGCTGGTGAATCGGGGACTGTGAATTCTGACACAGATCGCCAGTGAAGCGCTCAGATCGCAGCTTCATACACTGGCCGTTACTGTGTCATTCTATGAGGATTCTCCATGTGCAGAGATAATCGGCGGGAGAACAAGTTCAAACACTTCTCCCCCCGATTATCTCTGGTTTATAAACTGTTTATGGGCTGTGATCAGTGGTGATCCTCAGGATCTCCGCTGATCACTGCTTCATAAAAGGACACCAATATTTGATCTTCGCACAATTTCACAATATTTAAGTGAGAATTTTTTCTTTTTTTTCTTTCTTTTTTTTTTTTATATACACCCCTTAACAAGTATTTGTTCCAAAATATTAGCTTTGGATATGGTAGCGGGTTTGTAAAACCTCTGTCAGCTTAGATTTTTTGTTTGGTTCTTACAATCTGAAATAAAATAAAAACCCCTATTAGACACTTGGGACCTGAACCCCTGAACCCCCGCACCCAAGATTTGGCCAAAATGATTAACTAAGCAATCGGTATTGTATGTCATTATAGTCCTGCTATACTGTATAACTGAAGTAAGAAGGAGCATAACGTGATTTTTTTAAAATTTTTTATAAATGAATACCGCAACATAGTTATTACTCAATGTCCAGTATTATAGAGAAGCCATTCCTTACTGTATATTGATTTGGGGAACCCATTTTTTTATGTCTTTGGAAATACTAGTAGTTAATTGGACTTATGTAATGTAGTAATGTTGAAGATGTTTCATAGCTCATCCAAGCCACTTACAGTATTTGGAAACATTTCTCAGCCTGCTAAATTCCCAACAGCATAAAACATACATTTAAGGAAATAATGGTTACCAAGAATATGAAAGATGAACTAGGATTGTTATTTCTTAATCACATGCTATAAGGTTGTACAGTACCTTAATGTTGTTGGCAGTTTTTTAAATTGGCTGTTTTGTACATTGTGGCCTTGCATCTTGTTCTTGTGAATGTTACTATTCTTTACGTTGAAAAAATCAACAAGACCTGGGAGGGTCATAGTTTTATCTGTGCTGTTTTCAGTCTTATTGATTGCAGGTAGATGGAGATCCGATAGTGGCATTATGCAGTATTACTGGCAGCCAGTTTCTAAAATAAAGGTTTGGATGTATGATGAAATTTACACATAATAAAAATAAAAAATAAATACAAATCTGATTGTTAAAGTGTTACTAAACCCACAACAGTAAAATCAGTCTGTATATGCAGTAAAGCATGCTTGTTATACTCACTGTGGAACCTACAGGGTTAATCCTCCACATTGTGTAAAAGGGCTGTTTAATCCTGTATGCACAGATCCTCCCTCCTTCCACTGTCCCCTGATAATTTCCTGATAATACAGAGTCTATGGAGTCAGGCTGCACATGCTCAGTTTGGTGTGTATTGCTAGAGGGTTTTTTTTCTTTTTCTTGGGAGAGTGCATGTGATCAGCACAGGGCCAATCGGCACTGTCCAGACAAAGAGTCAGGGGTCTTGCAGTCTCATAGGTCAGTCAGAAAACTCCACCTACAAGCTTTAACGAGTGCTTGACTGGACACTGCTAGAAGTCACAAGACTGCTCTAACTGCTGATGAGAAAAAGTATTTAGCAGTACAACTTTAATAGTTGCATTTCCAGTGAAGGGAGCACGACAATGGGAACGTGCTGACGTAGCCTCCAGCACGGAGGGAGGGGCCTGACCCGGCGAACGAGTGCAGCATGAGGAGAGAGGAAGGCGAACGCTAAACATCTCATGGAGCGTGAGAGGCTCCTGGACTTCGCCCGACTCTCCGGATCCACGGACGCGCCGCTGGCGTGCCGCCGAGACCGGCACTGAAGTGTCTGTCCAGATGGTCACAGGACGCCGAAGCAACATACCGATCCCCTTCTCCTCCCGGCGCAGACGATTCCCCGTGGACCCCCTCTGCAGCGGTACTGTGAGTATGCCTGTCAGATAGAGCTGGCTTAGAACTCTAAAGGATCTCCTGTGGAGGTAAGAGACTGAAACAACAAACAGCAAAGGTCTTCAGTGTATTCCTCACATTGTTTATGAGAAGGTTTAATGGGCACAGTGGAGATGGCCCCTAAAAATGGTTGAAATAATTACGTGCTATTTATGCATACATCGGTTATCTTTTTTGTATTGTCTGAGAAGCAAACACATCATCCTTTTCAGCAGTTAAAGTCTATTAACCTTAAAATTCATTTCCCACTTTACCGCTCGCTGTACACCTGATAAGCGGTCTGCATGCTCTACAGCAAAAAAAATTAAGGAATTGGGGAAGTTGGAATTTGGAAATATAAAGAAGAGACGTTATCATCATTTGATCTCTCTATGCATATTCCTGGAACTCCCAAACAGGCAAAGAGATTAAATCGCATCGGTCTATCCCTGCTCTGATTATACTCGTTCAGAGAAGATGCAGTGAATTGCTTTTGTTTGGTGATACCTGTATAATAAAGTGAAAAGGCAGGATTAATGGTTCCCCTGTATGGACAACTCAATATATAATTTAGAGAAAGACAAATTTTCCCTGATGAGTTTCTTTTTTTTTTTTTCCCCTGAAGTATCTGTGAATATGCACGGGGTCACTGGGGATGCACATGACATTTAACCTACCCTGCGGAGTAAAGTTTATACATATATAAACCAATGTTAGGGGTGCACGAGTGTAGTGAGAAGAGGGAGCCAGGATTGTAAAACCTTTTTTTTGGTGCTGATCTATTTTGAAATAAATTTCATACGAAAGGGAGGCGGTAAATAAGTATAAAAGATTGACCGCAAGCAGAAGTTGTGAGTTATTAGCCTACAGTAGCTCTCGCTGTCTACTACCCCTATAGGACCCCCAGCGCGATTTCACGTGGCCCGGGAGGAGAGGGGAAAAAGAAAGAGGAAAAAAAGCTCCGTAAAGGATAAGTACCCCAAAGAGTAGAGGGTAATAAAGCAGTCTGGTCCATCACTAAGCTGCCAAGAACACACGCCCATATAGGACTAAAGAAGTTAAAGGATGCTCATGAATAAATGTGACTAGCTACAAGGTGAAAGGACGTAAGTTTTATCTTGCATCTTGATTATAAGATATTCCCAATACAGAGTGCCAAGAAAAGATCAATAACCAGAGGGAAGGTGACCGTACTATAAGTGCAGATAAAACTCTACAGAGTGGAGGCAGCTTGATGCGACTATTTTAGCCGGAAGGCAGAAGGCAAGCCGCCCTACAAGGAATAAGAAAGACGGTCTGAAGATTAGCAAGACATCCCATCAAGAAGGGATAAGAGAACAACCGAGTATCTCAAGGCAACAAACTGGGTAAAAGAATTAGAGGGGCTCGCAAAGGAAACATGAGTAAACCTTCAAAGAAAGGCCTACCGAAAACCCCAAAAGGTACTCCCAGCACCATAAAACAATACTTGAAGTCTGGAACAAGCCCCCATTCTAATACTACGGAGCAGCTACAGAAAGATGTAATGGAGAGAAGAAAGGGGAAAGAAAAGAAAGTGGAGGGGAGATCGGAGCAATCAATAGAAGATCATATTGCAGAGAGTGATGCGGAAATTAGTAGAATGGAGGAGCAACCAACTGTCGCCCAACTACCTACAAAGGGAGAAATGGAGGAGATGTTTATGAGAATGGAAAATTCAATCAAGGGAGAAATAAATCTTCTTAGAGAAGACCTAGGACACTTACTGACAAGAGTAGAAGTGATGGAAGATAGATCCGATAAGCAAGATCAGGAAATAACTAAGTTAAAGGAACAAATTTCAATAATTCAGAAAACCCAACGGGATACACTGTATAAAATCGAGGATCAAGAAAATCGGAACCGGAGACAAAACATCAGGATCCGACTTGTATCTGAGAACAGAGGAGAAGATCTTAGGGAGATAGTTAAAGTAATTCTTAATCCAATTCTGGAGAGGGTCGACGACCAGCTTCCAAGGATAGAAAGAATACATCGTATAGGAAAACCAAACCTCACTGAAACAGGAAGACCTCGTGATATTATCATAAGATTCCAGTATTACGAAGATAAAGCGGAAATATGGTCAAAACTCTACGGAAAAACTCCTCTAAAATATGAAGGCAAAGAAATACAGATCTACGCAGATTTAGCCCCGCAAACCCTGGAGAGAAGAAGGCTACAAAAACCGTTATTGGAAGCGATGCGGTTATCAAATATTAGATATAACTGGGGTTTCCCGGCCTGCCTGATCGGCACTAAAAATGGCCGTTCGGCCAGACTGAGATTCCCTGAGGAACTTCCAGGGTTTTGTGAAAAATTAGAAATTCAAGTCCCGGAATTACCGGGGTGGGCAGACATGGTAGGGCCAGAGGCTGTGACTTGAGGGGGGGGCTCGGGTAGTAGGGGAGGGTCGGGGGGGGGGGGAGTTAAAACAATTTATGCCGGCCGCCGGTGGTCTGTGGCGCGCCCGGGGATCCCGTTTGCCATATTCCCTTATATCCCAAGGGATTTGGGAAAAAGGGAAATAGAAAAAACGTAGGGACCAGAGCCCCACCTCAGATGGGGATTAGGAGAACCGAGGAGGGCCATAATAGTGTATGGCCCCCAACGACTCAGTGGCCTTAAATGTGGGCAGGGAGGAGGGGAGGGGAGGGGAAATTTCGGTAGGGGGAGGAAGGAGGGGATTGTGGGGGGAGGGAAGGGAAGGGAAGGGTAAGGGGGAGCTATCACATCGCTGCGATCCCGTTGGCATTTTTCAATAAGAATTAACTCAAGAAACATGATGACCGACATTAAACTTATGTCTTATAATGTAAAGGGACTCAATATACCTAACAAGCGACTAAAAATTTTGGAAGAACTTAAAAAATACGGGGCAGGGATTGTCTTCCTACAGGAGACACACATCTCCCATACATCTAATATTAAATTGTTTTCCAGTTTTTTCCCAACGTGGTACTATGGGGATACAGTAATGAATAGGGCAAGGGGGGTGGCCATAGGTTTTTCCAAAGACATACATTTTAGCCTAGAGAACAGGTTAGTAGACCCGGAGGGAAGATATTTGTTCCTGAGAGGATCAATTGGAAAAACAAAATATACATTTGTAAATATATACGCCCCTAATGCAAGACCTATTCAATTCTTAATCGGGATTCTTTCTAAATTAAGGGACTTTAGGAGGGGATATGTGATCCTAATGGGAGATCTGAATTTTTGCATGGATATAGAGCTAGACTGTACGTCCGGTGTACGAGGGACAAACAATGTAATGATACATATGCTTAAACAAAAAATGCTCTCCTGCCAGTTGGTTGATATTTGGAGGGTTCAGCACCCCAAAGTCAGGGACTTCACATTTTTTTCCCACGTACACGGGACATACTCACAGCTCGATTACACATTGGATCATGGCCTGCTAGATAAAGTTATAGAAACAAAGGTAGAGATTATATCATTGTCTGACCATGCCCCAATTTCGATGAGGCTTCGCCTCGCGGATATACAGGCACCATCATTTAACTGGAGATTAAATGAAGAACTCTTAAAAGATAAGGAAGTGGCGGCCCATATAGAAGAGGAATTGGTACAATACTTTAACAGAAATGACAACGGAGAGGTTCAGGGATCTTATATATGGGATGCGCACAAGGCATATATCAGGGGGATTCTGATAGCGAAGGGTGCATGGAAGAAAAAAGAACGACAAAAGAAAACGAGGGACTTGATAGCGGAAATCCACCAAGCTGAACAGGAGCATAAACAGTCCCCGGTCTTAAACAAGAAACTATATTTAAGATTAGTCTCCAAAAGAGATGATTTAAAAGAATTAATGGAGCAGGAAGCCAAGCAGTCCTTCAACAGAATAACAAAAGAAAGATACCTTTGGGGAAAAAAATCTAGTAAACACCTAGCTAGGATTTTACAAAAAAAAAAGACAAAAAATTACATTGAAAAAATACAAAATAAGGAAGGAGAGGTCAAATACATATCAGAGGATATAGCAGAATCTTTCAGAAAGTATTATGAGGGAGTCTATTCGGTTGAGCAGAAGGAAACTTCGAAAGGAGACAGAATAAAGAAAACAGTGGAGTTCCTTCGACATGCTGGCCTGTCCAAACTCTCCACTGAGGATAGTGAGGAGATGGAAAGACCTTTCACGGAGGACGAAGTTAAAAGGGCTCTGATGAGCTCTCCGTCTGGAAAAAGTCCTGGCCCAGACGGGTTTACAATACTATACTACAAAACATTCCAGGAGCTTCTGGTCCCTAGACTATGTTCTTATTTTAACGGACTGGGCCCAAGTTACAGAATGAGCGAAGATTCCCTAACTGCAAATATAACCGTTATTCTAAAAGAAGGGAAGGACGGATCAGTGTGCTCGAGCTACAGACCAATCTCACTGTTGAACACAGACACAAAGTTGTACGCTAACATTTTGGCAGAGAGGGTCAAACGTTGCTTGGGCACACTGGTCCACCCTGACCAAGTGGGATTCGTGGCAGGAAGAGAGGGTCGGGATAATGGTGTGCGCACATTACTGGTTCTCCAAAAAATCAGAGAAACAGGGTCCCCAGGTCTATTCCTGTCAATCGATGCCGAAAAGGCTTTTGACAGGGTAGACTGGGGACTCATGTTACAAACTTTAATCTCTATGGGATTCGGCCCAAAAATCATGCAAAGAATTAGAGTCCTTTATGATCACCCAAAAGCAAAGATCAAAATAAATGGAACAGTATCTTCCCCGTTTAATATGAAAAATGGAACAAGACAGGGATGTCCCCTATCCCCTCTCCTGTTTATTCTGTCTTTAGAACCCCTCCTCGCATCAATCAGGAGGAACACAGGTATAGAAGGGATTTTGTCAGAAGGGGAGGAACATAAGTTGGCAGCGTACGCTGATGATATTCTGTTTTATATAGGGGATCCATCGCGGTCGCTGCCTAACTTATTAAAAAACCTGAAACAATATGGAGAACTCTCGAACTTTAAAGTAAACGTAACAAAATCCTTCATATTGAACATCAATCTAAATAAAACTGAGCAACAGAATTTACAGGAGAGATTTACCTTCCCTTGGAAGAAACAGGTTATATACCTAGGAATAAACCTAGCGAAATCCATGAAAGAAATATACAAAATTAATTATTTACCGCTTCTTGATGAGATAGAAAAAAAGTGTAAAGAATTTACCAATAGGCCCCTCTCGTGGATGGGGCGTATAAACGCTGCGAAAATGACATTATTACCCATAATAACGTAAAAATTTCAAATGCTCCCAATTCCACTGTCTCTGACGTACCTCAGAAAATTAAAATCCCTTATTATGAACTTCATCTGGAGGAATAAGAAACATAGAATAGCACTTAATACTTTAAAGCAGGAAAAAAAAAGAGGGGGCTTAGCCGTACCCGACATAGCTAACTATTATTATGCAATTGCTTTGTCCAGAATCCCTGAATGGAGCAAAAAAGATAGTGAAAAAAGATGGGTGAACCTAGAAAAAACTCTCAGTAAGGTACCACTCGGCAATGTCATCTGGAACCCCCCAAGGCTTAGATCACTAGATGAGAGCACTAGTATAATGACACTTAATACACTAAAAGTATGGGATAAGTTTTATAAGCAACTCAACGGTAAATATAACTCACCTTTAATAGCACTTAAAAATAACGATTACTTTGCACCAGGAAATAAATTAATGGGAGGGGGCTGGGTTAAAGATTGCGCACAATTGAAGGACATATTACATAATGGAAAAATATTAACACTTAAAGAATTAGAAAAGAAGGGGGAATTTAGTAATATTAATGAATGGCGGTATTTGCAACTATCCCATTTTGTTAAAAACCTCCCCCAGCCGATCAGGGCGGGAGAGGACCTAACCCGCCTAGAGCGGACCTTTACTGCCTCAGAGACGAAAGGGATGATCTCAAAGATCTATAAACTACTATTGGAGGGAGATAGACTGGAAATCCCGCCATTCATTCACAATTGGGAGAGAGAATTAGGCACGCGGGTTGACACACACACAGTTGGAAAAATTCTAAAATTAACTCACAGGTCGGCACTAGATATTAGAACTATAGAAATGAACTACAAGTGCTTATCTATGTGGTATATAACTCCAGTAAAAACAAGTAAGTTCCAAATAGGTACCTCCGCAGAATGTTGGAGAGGGTGAAGGAAAAGGGGACGATGGCTCACCTTTGGTGGGAGTGCCAGAAGATCAGAACGTACTGGATAAAAATAATAAGATATATTAAGGAAATTACTGATACAGAGCTCATTGATGATCCCTGGGTAATCTTGTTCCACGGCACAAGAGGAGAGACGAAGCACTATGAAAGGACTCTAATTCCGCACCTCCTAAATGCGGCTAAACGACTGATCGCAAGAAATTGGCGGAATCAGGAAAGTCCTTCTGTATGGGAATGGATAGACGCAGTAGAGAATACCTGTAATAGCGAGTCCCTTAAAATGAATGATGAGGAGGGAAAAAGAGAAATAGTAAAAAAATGGGATAAGTGGAAAAAATTTAAAAAGACATGGAGTTATGCGGAGGTCGTGCGATTATAACTCAAAGTTAGAAGCATTAAGTTTCAGTTTGTGATGAAAATAAAGAGGCCAACGGACGCAGCGATGTGGAGAGAGGGGTGGGTAGGGAGGGGGGGGGGGGGTGTAAATGTAAACCAAGTTGTAATAAAAGGGAAGACACGGATCGATATGTCAAACCAAATAATTAAAAAGTAAGGATGACAAGCCACAATGATGTGGTTACTGGAATGGACAGAGATGAACAGTAAAAGTTGATTCAGGTCCGACTGAAAAGTAGAACTGATGTGGTAAAAAAAAAAAAAAAAAAATAGTTGCATTTCCACGTTCTGTGCACTGTGGGAGTACAGATATAGTGAATGCAGGGTCCTGGGTTTAGTAACACTTTTTAAAACGAATTAAAAAGAAAAAAAGTTTAAAAAGTTTATAGTTAATAGTTTATAAACGTCCTGTTATTCAAGGGGTTAAAGCAAGCTCACACCCTGTGCACACACGTCTGTGCTTGATTAGCTTAATTGGAGGGCAGTGGAGACATAGGAGGTCTAAAAGACCCCTGGTGTCTCCATAAAGAGGACCTGTTACCTGCCCATGTTTTTACACAGGAGGCTTTTAGTTCCCTTGTGATAGCAGCAAAGTTAAATCATAAAAAATAAAAAAATAAAAAGTGTTTTAAAAATATATTCACCAGCCACTTTATTAGGTACACCTGTTCAATTTCTTGGTAACACAAATTGCTAATCAGCCAATAACATGGCAGAAACTCAACTCAATTAGGCATCTAGATGTGGTGAAGACGATTTGCTGAAGTTCAAACCGAGCATCAGAAATGGGATGAAAGCTGATTTATGGGACTTTGAATGTGGCATATTTGTTGGTGCCAGGCGGGTTGGTCTGAGTATTTAAAAAACTGCTGATCTACTGGGATTTTCACGCATGATCATCTCTAGGGTTTACAGGGAATGGTCTGAAAAAGAGAAAATATCCAGTGAGCGGTAGTTGTGTGGACCAAAATGCCTTGTTGATGTCAGAGGTCAGAGGAGAATGGGCAGACTGGTTCCAGATAATAGAAAGGCAACAGTAACTAAAATAATCACTCGTTAGAACCAAGGTATGCAGAATACCATCTCTAAACACACAACACATCAAACCTTTAAAGCAGATGGGCTACAGCAGCAGAAGACCACACCGAGTACGATTCCTGCCAGCTAAGAACAGGAAACTGAGGCTACAATTTGCACAGACTCACCAAAAGTGGAAAATAGAAGATTAGAAAAACGTTGCCTGGTCTGATGAGTCTCGATTTCAGCTTTCAACATTCATATGGTAGGGTCAGAATTTGGGGGTAAACAAGCACATAGAGCAGGGTAATGCACTATGTCACAAAGCTCAAATATTCTCAAACTGCTTTCTTGAACATGACAATGAGTTCACTGTACTCCAATGACCTCTACAGTCACCAGATCTCAATCCAATAAAGCACCTTTGGCATGTGGTGGAACTACGGTCCGTCGTCATCCGATTTCCCATAGGGGACAGCGGCGCTCTGACAGGTCCGTCCCTGCACAGTGTGCAGAGATGGACCTGTCATCTTCCTGCTCAGCGGAGATCGCTCCGGCGATCCCCGCTGAGCAAGCGGATATCCCCCGGGGGGGGAACAGCACTGATCCGCCCCGTGTGAAAGAGGCCTAAGGCAATCCTGAAGGCAAAAGGGCGTCCGACCCAGTACTAGCAAGGTGTACCTAATAAAGTGGCCGGTGTGTGTAAATTATAATAAAATAAATAAAAATTATTAAAAGCACCCCGTCACCGCATACATACCCCAATGCAAACACACAGCATAGGGTAAGCACACGTATGTAAAAATAAATTACTCCACACGTGAACTATTAACATGACTGCCAGAGTTAGAGCAAAAATGTTGGGGCCATAATTTGTGGTTAACTCTAAAAGCTTTTACAGCATATTTTTTAATTTTTTTTTACTAGTTTACAGGCGCATGCAATTTCAAGGCTTGAAATGTTTGGTATCTACTTAGCAATGCAGTTCCATCTTTTACATTTTACCGAAAACCAGGGGGTCTCTGCTTTCAGAAAATATGTAATTTTTTGGGGGTTTAAAGTAATTTCTAGCTCAAAATGCAGATTGTACCATGTGTACAAAAAAAATACAAAATTGCCCAGTTCCAGGCGAGTGACCCACAGATCAGTGGTTACCAGGCAAGTAGCATATTCAGATGTAGACAAGTAATAGCCATCCTCAAAAAATATTTTTCTTTTAGGACTGGTTTCCCTTTTTCACGAAGTTGATATCACACCAGGAACGTGTTTTCTTAAACATCAATTCCTGACATTTAGCTGGCACTAAACACATAATACAGGTATCTAACATGTACCAAACTAATATCTACTATTTAGCTGCATGTATTTTTAAGATTAGATTTAAAAAAAAAAATGTTATACTGCATCCTACATTTAAATCTCTTCCTCCAAATAAAATAGATATAAATATACAGTACCTTAAACACAGTCAGTTCACGTATCATACTGTGTGGTTAAAATAAACACAGGAGTCCTCCAAAGTGCATCATAAAATGTAGGTTTACTATGCTCCCACCTTTTATTCCCACTGGAATATTGAAACATTAACTACCCCCCACAGCTTGGAAGAGAAGCAGAGATCTCCTAGGACACCTCTTACAAAACAGTGTGCTTTATTAAGCCTTTACAGCACTGAAGTTTTATAAAATAAAACTAAAATGCTCATCTTCTGATTCAATTACAATAACGAACCATTTGTAGATAAAAAAAAAACAAACAAAAAAAATAGTATACATAATAAAAAAAAATGATGGTGTATTTTAGTAGGTTAAAATATGACATTCATTTGAAAGTAAATTTGCATGTGATTTTTACATTACATGTGCTTGTTGCTGCTTAAAGTGTCAGTAACCCCCCCCAAAAAAAAATATTATAGTCGTCAAAATAAAATGTAATAACAGTGGGTGTTTTTTTTTTTTTGTTAATGACTTGCATTTTGTTGAAAATATTTGTTGATCCTGCCAGTAACTTGATGTTCCAGGTTAGCGGAGCCAACAGTTGGTAGACTTATCTACTAATCCAGCCCCTACAGTGTTGTCACCAAATTGCTCATGCTGTGGATATCGATTTCAATAATATTTCAACAATTTAAAACATAGGAACTGAGATAGCATTTTCTTTATGTTGTGCACAAAATAACATTGTTTATCGAAGGCCTTACAAGGCTATCATTTAACACAATGAGACAAGTTATTAATCTGTAATAATGATATCTAAATAAAAAAATAAAGCGGGAGTGTCTGTGTGGGATGCTGTGATGACGTCATAGTGTGGGCCAGATCATTTTATCGGCAATGGCTCATCCACTGTGGTTCGCTGTCATCACAGTTTAAAGCAGACGGGCAACACATGTGACCCATTGGAATGGAGCACTGGAGAGTGCAACTGCTTTTTTGAGTCTGTTGATCGCTCAAAATAATGATTAAAAAGGTGGTTATTTTGGCTACTTTGTGTAAAGGATTTTTATCTGTCAAGGGTGATGGTGTATATATATGTAGCGGGGTCGTACCCCTTTTACTGGAAGAGACTACATCCCCCATAATCCCCCAGGCTCCCGGGCTGCTTGTTTCCGCCCGAGAGGCTGCTGGGGGAGGTTATAAAAAGGAAGAGCGGAGACCGCCTCTTCCTCTTGGGACACTTCCTCTTCTGAGGCCTGACAGGACTGGCCTGCCTCTGCGGTCGGAGCTGAGGACCGGAGCGCAGGGGCTGTGACTGAAGAGACCAGAGCCACCAATAGAGGGACCGGAGCGAAGGGACGGTACCCCAGGATTGGTGAGAGAGCCGGAAGGCTCATCCTGCATTGACACACACGTTTTATGCCTATTGAACTGCCTAGGCGCAATTTACCTCAGAGCAGCAATGTTACTTTCTGTGGATTACAAAGATACCATTTAAAGCTACATGTGCACCACCTCTACAGATTTATTGCCGGTGAAGAACACTGTACTAGTACAAGGACTGAGCTCTATTGTTAGGGATCAGGCCTGGTCCACTAGGTAGGCGCAGATAGATTTATTGCACCTCAGGGGTGCATAGCATGCGGTCGCCACACTGGGCGCTCCGTTTCCCCACTGCCAGTTGTTACATATGTGTGTACATGTTAAAGTGCATATTGCAGGGACCTGCTAAAGTATTGTAAGTCATATGTTCAAACGCATGTTGCTATTTCTTTTCCTTACTGACAAAAGTAAAGCCAGTTATTCTTATTTCAGCAGTCTGCTTGTGAGTTCATACCAATTACACTTAGAGTATAAGCTAAGTTTTATGTGCATAGGGACATACCCCTTTACTAACTGTGCCAGAGCGGGTAGAGCCAAATTGCCGGGGGTTGGTGGAGCTGTACTCAGGGACCCAAAACAAACCAGCGGCTCTCTTAACTGGGGGTAGCGCTACACGTGGGGGCTCGTAATCCGGGATCCTGAGTCAGCGGGAAAAGCCGCCAGAAGGTGCCGGCATGGACCCAATAAAAGTGGGACGGTGGTCCGCAACATGGGCCGCTGACCCAGCCGCAGCAGCAGTCATTGAACTGCCAGGGATATGGCAGAGAGAGGCAGTCAAGCAGCTCATAATGTCATTATCCCCATGCCAGAAGTCATGGATAATGGACATGAGAAATGATGCTGGGTACACATACGCCTTAATAGAATGGAAGGAAGAGACTCCAGAGCAGTTCAGGAGCCAGAGCATACAGGCACCGAATGGTCAGGCCTACCAAGTGCTGCATGCGCTGCCGCGCAAGGGAGAAGGTTCTCCTATGAAAGCCATTCTATCCCCAAAGAAGGAAGAGCAGAAGGGCGCGGAAAGTCCCGCACCCGCACACACTACTCTTAGTGCAGAACTGTGTGCTGTCCTAGGGGAGATTGTGACCCAGTGCAGAAGAGACCCCGGGGATTACCCAATGTCGGGATACAGGAAACTCCGGATGTTTTCAGGGAGGACACCTGTACCCTCAGGAGAAGAGGGATTTGAAGAGTGGTTAGATGGTGCCACGCAGGCCCTAGAAGAATGGGAGGTCTCAGAAGGCAGAAAGAAGCAAAGGATTGTTGAGAGCCTAAAAGGACCTGCCTTAGAGGCCATACGCAATCTGAAGACAAGCAAAAAGGATTGCACTGCCCAGGACTACATAGACATCCTGGAAGGTGTGTTTGGTGGGACAGAAAAAGTCACAGAACTTACCTATCAACTGGAACACTGTTACCAGAAGACAGGGGAGAAGCTGTCAGAGTACATGGGACGCATAGACAAGATCCTGCATAGGATTATCCTGAAGAAGGGGATAGATCCAGGGAAGGTAGATGAAGCCCGTGCCCAGCAGGTGCTGAGGGGAGCCCAACCCTTGGACCCTGTCGCACTAATTCTACGCACCCGGCAGGATGGGAAGAGCCTGGACTACCCTGACCTCATCCGAATGGTCAGAGAAGAAGAGGCCATGTTGGAAGAGAAACGGGAGAAGCAAGTGATGGGGTCTACAAGACTTCCAGTGGCCACGGTCAGGACGGCCTTAACCCCTGAAAGAGAGACAGAGGTAGATGCCCTGAAGTTGCAGATGTCCCAGATGATGGAGATACTGACGTCCCTAGTGGCGAAAGAGACGCCCAGTCCCAAGAAAGAAACAGGCAGGAAGGAATTGTTTCCAGCTGTTTCAGCACCAGCATCCCCACCTGACTACGGTGAGATGATTTGCTTCAATTGTGGAGGAATTGGTCATATTGCAGCTGTATGTGCCAGTCCCAAGAAGAAGAAGGCAGAAAGCCGCCAGCCGGCGGGAAACGCCAAAGGGCCCCGGTGAAGGAGTCAACCGGGTGCCCATCACCTTCAGTGAGCTCCAAGAAGCACAACAGGAAGAGAAAGCGAGGAGACCAAACCCCTCGGAAGGAACCCAGGGATCCTCAACCAAGGTGCACTCCAGAGAAAGGGGGCAAGACCCCTCGGAAGGAATACAGCACTCCTAAACGTGAACCCCCAAAAGTGAGAGATAACAATATCCCTCAACGGGTTCACACTCCCACTAAGAGGGATAAAATCAATGCATACCAGGCTCAAGAAAGGAGCAAGTGCAAATCAAGTGCTGGTAAAGCAAAGAGTCCAAAGAAGAGGACAGCATCAACTAGGCCCTACCCAGAGGAGCTAGTTGGTCCATCCCCTACTGTACCTATCCAGGTGGAAGGAGTGTATACGAAGGCTCTCCTGGACACTGGAGCACAAGTGACCCTATTGTACAGGGACTTCTATGACAGATACCTGAGTCATCTGCCTATACAGAAGATAGAAGAGCTGGAGATAAGGGGATTGGGAACTCAGAGTTTCCCCTATGATGGATACTTACCCATACGATTGACGTTTGACCCATCCGTAGCTGGGAAGTCTGAAGTGTTCGACACCTTAGCAGTGGTGTGTCCCCGCCCACCAGGAACCAGCAAGACGTCCCTGATTATAGGGACGAACACGGACCTAGTCAGAAGGCTTCTGACCCCCCTGGTGAAGAAAGAGAATCTTTCAACTCCCAAGATCCATCCCATGCTGAAGGCGGCCTACCAGCGGTTGGTCCTAGAGCAGAAGACCCCAAGTGAGGGGATAGGAAGGGTATGGAGGCTTGGGAAAGAAGGAGCAGTGTTACAACCTGGAGAGGTGACCTGCATGAGAGCCACGGTGAAACTTACTTGGGAGCAGCCTGGCCCCTTTGTAATGCTGGAACCTGACCCAATGGAGGGTCACTCAGGTCTGGAAGTGATACCAGAAGTAATTTCACTGAAGGACCTGAAGAAGGCTAAAGGAAGAGTCCCTGTCAGTGTGAGGAACCCCACGGAGCAGCCCGTGGAGATCCCTGCCAGGATGCTTCTGGGACAGGTGAGTCCTGCTGTCCCAGTTGGCTGGTCAGAAGTGAAGGGGACGGGTGAAGGAGAAGATGTTTGGAAGAAACTCTCCATGGAAAACCCAAACCTACCTGGAGCTTGGAAAGAGAGAGCCAAGGCCCAGCTGACCAGATGGGAGAAGATTTTCTCCAAAGATGAGTTTGATGTGGGGTGTGCGAGGAGTGCCACCCATCGAATCCGCATGCAAGAGGACAAGCCATTCAGAGAGAGAGTGAGGCGAGTCCCGCTAGCAGATCTGGAGGATCTGAGGGAGCAGCTTGCGGAATTGAAGAAGACGGGAGTGATTAGGGAGTCCAGAAGCCCCTATGCCTCCCCAATTGTGGTAGTCAGAAAGAAGAATGGGTCATTGAGGCTCTGCATTGACTACAGAACTCTCAACAGGAGGACCATTCCTGACCAGTACACCACGCCAAGGATAGAGGATGCCTTACAGAGTTTATCTGGAGCTAAGTGGTTCAGTGTGATGGACCTCAAGAGTGGGTATTACCAAATCCCCATGCATCCAGAAGATAGAGAAAAGACTGCCTTCATAACCCCAGTGGGATTCTTTGAGTTCAACAGGATGCCTCAGGGCCTATCTGGAGCTCCTGCTACGTTTCAACGCCTAATGGAAAGGACAGTTGGAGACATGAACCTCATAGAAGTCCTGGTGTACCTGGACGATGTCATTGTCTTTGGAAAGACTTTGGAAGAACATGAAGCCAGGTTGGAGAAAGTACTGAAGAGGCTCAGTGAAGAGGGACTTAAACTTTCTCCAGAGAAGTGTCGGTTCTATCAGTCTTCTGTGAACTATCTGGGACACATAGTGTCTGAAAAAGGAGTGTCTACAGACCCTGAGAAGCTGGAGGCAGTTACTTCGTGGCCAAGGCCCACAACAGTTACAGAACTTCGGTCTTTCTTGGGGTTCTGCTCCTACTACCGCAGGTTTGTGGATGGATTCGCCCGCATTGCCAAGCCCCTCAACGAGCTGCTGAAGACAGAAGGAGAGGAGGATGGAATGGGGCCTAGGAGGTCCAGTGAGTCGGTTCAAGACCAATGGAACTCAAGGTGTGAAGAGGCTTTCAGAACCTTGAAGAGAAGTCTCACCACAGCCCCAGTTTTGGCCTACGCTGATCCCACTAGACCATATGAGCTACACGTTGATGCCAGCCATGAGGGCCTAGGTGGAGTACTCTACCAGGAGTATGAAGACCAGCTACGACCAGTGGCTTATGTGAGCCGGAGCCTGACCCCCTCCGAGAAGAACTATCCCACCCACAAGTTGGAGTTCTTAGCCCTCAAGTGGGCAGTTGTTGACAAACTGAGAGACTATCTGTATGGGGCCGAGTTTACTGTAAAGACAGATAACAACCCCTTGACCTATCTATTCACCACCGCCAAGCTGGATGCAACTGGACACAGATGGTTGGCGGCGTTGTCTGGATTCAATTTCAGTCTCAAGTACAGGCCAGGGGCTGGAAATAGGGATGCAGATGCCCTATCCCGAAGATCCCATGTCATGGTCAGTGATTGGGAAGACTGGACCCAAGTGGCACCAGATGGAGTGCGAGCCCTTTGTCAAGGAGCTGAACTCCAAGCCAGAGGAGGATCCAGAGCTGAAGAGGTAGGAGTTACCACAGTGGGAGTCCCAAAGTGTTACTGTGGGGTAACTCAACTAGCAGAAGAGTGCCTACCGAAGCTGTCCAAGAAGGAGCTGAGGTGTGACCAATTGGAAGATCCCATGGGGAGATTGGTCCTGGAAGCCCTGGAAGACAAGAGTCCAGAGGGACTTCGCCTTCACCCTTCTAAAGAAGCTCGCCTACTGAGGAGAGAGTTGGACAAGTTGCAGGTGCATCAGGGGGTAGTCTACCGAAGGGGCCCCTCTGATGGACCAGAAGACAAGTGGCAGTTGTTTCTCCCAGAAAAGCATCGAGAGACTGTGCTGATTGCCTTACATGACCAGCATGGTCACTTGGGAGCAGAGAGAACCTTCCAACTTGTCAGAGACCGGTTTTATTGGCCCTGCATGAGGGCCGAAGTGGAGGAGTATTGCCATTCCTGTGCAAGATGCATTCAGAGAAAGACTTTACCCCATCAAGCTGCCCCAATGGGCCACCTACAGAGTGAAGGCCCAATGGATCTGGTATGCATTGATTTTCTCTGCCTTGAACCCGATTTGAGCGGATTGGGAAATGTTCTGGTGGTAACCGACCATTTCACTCGTTATGCTCAGGCTTTCCCAACCAAGGACCAGAAGGCCTCTACAGTAGCCAAGGTACTATTGGAGAAGTACTTTGTTCACTATGGACTGCCACAGAGAATCCATTCAGACCAAGGAAGGGACTTTGAGAGTCGCCTGATCAGGAAGCTACTAGATTCTCTGGGAGTAGAGAAGACTAGAACCACACCATATCACCCTCAAGGTGATGCCCAGCCTGAAAGGTTCAACAGGACCCTATTGAACATGTTGGGAACTTTGGAAACAGAGAAGAAGCAACATTGGAGTCAACACATTTCAGCTCTAGTGCATGCTTACAATTGCACCACAAGTGATGTGACAGGTTTTTCCCCTTACCGACTTATGTTTGGGAGAGAAGCAAGATTGCCAGTGGATTTGGCCTTCGGCATTTCTTTAGACCATGCCTCTGCTGCCTCCCACAAAGGATATGTGGACAGACTGAGGCGCAGTCTGAAGATAGCTTACGAGAAAGCGCAAGTGGCCTCTAACCAGAGGGGGGCCCGAAATAAGAGGAACTTTGACCTGAAAGTTAGAGTACAGGACCTACAGCCTGGGGACCGTGTACTGTTACGCAATCTAGGGATCTCTGGAAAACACAAGATTGCTGATAGATGGAGGTCAGAGCCATATATCATTTGTAGAAAGCTACCAGGATTGCCTGTCTACAAGTTGAAGCCAGAAGGAAGAGTGGGGCCTTTGAAGACCTGGCATAGGAATCACTTGCTCCCACTCACTGAAGCAGTCAGAATGCCTCCAGCAAGAGACGTACCTGAATCTGTTTCCATTCTGGATACCCCCAGGCCTAATACTAGGTCCCAGACCTCCCAAGTCAGGGGTGGACAGGACCCCCGACCAGAGGAAGAAAGAGGAGAACTTGAATGGCTATGGCCTTCCTCAACCCCAGGAAATTCTGCCATAGATCTTCCACCTACTGAAGATGTGGAAGATGGCACATTGAACCCAGAAGCCACAGAGTTTGTGCCATTCAGTGTTGTGCCTGAGTGCTGGGAAGATATCCCTGGTCTCTACCCAGAACAAGAAGTAGATGTTCCAGAACCAGAGATGTTGCCGGAATGTGTTCCTGAAGAAGTTCCAAGAGAACAGAGAGCTCGCAGAGTTGTGAAGCCTCCCAAGAAGTTAACTTACCCCAAGATGGGAGAAAGTTCAGAGGACTCTGTTACCACAGCAAGGAGAAGTGCTGAAAGCCCTGACCCATCCACTGTTCATTGGGTGGAGGGCAACCCCAGCTCACTCTCTGGCACAGTTAAACAGGTCACCCACACTGAAGTGACCTGTAGACAGGACAGCTCCCCATCTTATGCTAATTGGTGGGAGGCTCCCCTGTCTAAATTATGTGAACGTGTTGTTACCAAGGACGCTTGTAGTTTGAACACTGTCTTTGGGGACCAAAGATTCAAAGTGGGGGGAGTGTGTAGCGGGGTCGTACCCCTTTTACTGGAAGAGACTACATCCCCCATAATCCCCCAGGCTCCCGGGCTGCTTGTTTCCGCCCGAGAGGCTGCTGGGGGAGGTTATAAAAAGGAAGAGCGGAGACCGCCTCTTCCTCTTGGGACACTTCCTCTTCTGAGGCCTGACAGGACTGGCCTGCCTCTGCGGTCGGAGCTGAGGACCGGAGCGCAGGGGCTGTGACTGAAGAGACCAGAGCCACCATTAGAGGGACCGGAGCGAAGGGACGGTACCCCAGGATTGGTGAGAGAGCCGGAAGGCTCATCCTGCATTGACACACACGTTTTATGCCTATTGAACTGCCTAGGCGCAATTTACCTCAGAGCAGCAATGTTACTTTCTGTGGATTACAAAGATACCATTTAAAGCTACATGTGCACCACCTCTACAGATTTATTGCCGGTGAAGAACACTGTACTAGTACAAGGACTGAGCTCTATTGTTAGGGATCAGGCCTGGTCCACTAGGTAGGCGCAGATAGATTTATTGCACCTCAGGGGTGCATAGCATGCGGTCGCCACACTGGGCGCTCCGTTTCCCCACTGCCAGTTGTTACATATGTGTGTACATGTTAAAGTGCATATTGCAGGGACCTGCTAAAGTATTGTAAGTCATATGTTCAAACGCATGTTGCTATTTCTTTTCCTTACTGACAAAAGTAAAGCCAGTTATTCTTATTTCAGCAGTCTGCTTGTGAGTTCATACCAATTACACTTAGAGTATAAGCTAAGTTTTATGTGCATAGGGACATACCCCTTTACTAACTGTGCCAGAGCGGGTAGAGCCAAATTGCCGGGGGTTGGTGGAGCTGTACTCAGGGACCCAAAACAAACCAGCGGCTCTCTTAACTGGGGGTAGCGCTACATATACATATATATATATATATATATATATATATATATATATATATATATATATCCCACTGGCACTGGGCAGTTTGTAGGCAGGTGCCTACTTGGGGGTACATACTTCCCCAGGTTCTACCTCATGTTGTAATTCTGCACTGGTTTTACTAAGTAAAATACACTTTATTGCCAAAAGTATTGGGACACCGGCCTTTACACGCACATGAGCTTTAATGGGATTTCAGTCTTAGTCTGAAGGTTTAAATAATGAATTGGCCCACCCTTTGCAGCTATAACAGCTTCCACTCTTCTGAGAAGGCTGTCTACAAGATTTAGGAGTGTGTCTATGGGAATGTTTGACCATTCTTCCACATGTGCATTTGTGAGGTCAGGCACTGATGTTGGAGAGAAGGCCTGTCTCGCAGTCTGCACTTTAATTCATCCCAAAGTTGTTTGATCGGGTTGAGGTCAAGACTCTGTGTAGGCCAGTCAAGTTCCTCCACCCCAAATTCGTTCATCCACATCTTTATGGACCTTGCTTTGTGCACTGGTGCGCAGTCATGTTGGAACAGGAAGGGCCAACCCCAAACTGTTCCCACACAGTTGGGAGCATGGAATTGCCCAAAATGTATTGGTATGTTGACGCCTTAAGGGTTCCCTTCACTGGAACTATTGGGCCAAGCCCAATCCCTGAAAAACAACCCCACACCAAAATCCCTTCTCCACCAAATGATTTGGACCAGTGCACAAAGCAAGGTCCATAAAGACATGGATGAGCAAATTTGGGGTGAGATTCAGCTTTCAGTGGTGTCGCACTTTGAATAACAATGGTCATGCAACACTGCACCCAAACTCATTTTTTTTAAATTTTCTTCCCACAAATAGAGCTTTCTTTTGGTGGTATTTGATCACCACTGGGGTTTTTATTTTTTGTTAAACAAACTAAAAAAAATTTGGGAAAAAAAAGTTCTTCTGTGTTTTGGTTATAACATTTTGTTTTCTCCTTCACTGATGAGGCAGCATTGATGAGTTGGCACTGATATGTAGAATTGATGGGCACTGATATGCATCACTGATGGGCAGCACTGATGGGCACTGACAGGTGGCTGTGATAGGCACTGATTGGCAGCACTGATGATGAGGTACTGATGAGGAAATGACAGGTGTTACTGCTGGGCACTTATTGGCACTGTGGTGGGCATTGATATGGGCAATTACATCAGTTTCTGATGGGGCACTGACTGGCAGCTGATGGGCACTTATTGGCAGCTGTGGTGGCACATCTGATGGGGCTGTGCTAATAATCAATGTGCTGATAATCAGCACTGAGCCCCCTCTGACAGGGAGAGCCGTGATAGGCTCTCCCTGTCAGCACGGACCGAGGAATGATGTTTACTGGCACTTCCTGGTTCACGCGATGATCATCTGTGATTGCTGTAACAGAGGCTCCATCCCCCGATCGGAGATGCAGTGTGTCAGACTGACATACAGCACCTCCGATCGCCACGCTGTGGGGACGCGTCGGCATGTTATCCTGCTGGACGTTATATGACGCCCAGTCAGGATAACAGAACCACCACCCGGCCGTCATTCTGTTATAGGCTGGGCGGTAAGTGGTTAAAGCAGGGGTAGGCAACCTTTTTGAGCATGGTGTGCCAAAAAATGTTTTCAAAGAAATTGAGAGTGCGGGCAACATAAAAATAAATGTTTAAACATAAACTTAAACTTTATACGCTCATTCCCAAAACGGTATTTTTATAAAGTAAATGCAGTAAACCACTCTAATAATAAGAAACAAACACACATATAAATAGATCCAAATGCAGATAGCATTGCCAAGGCTACCTTCACCAATTTTTTTTACCTTCACACCTCAGATCAGTGCAAATCCTGTACCTTAAACTCTCATGTGAACCCCAATGCATGCAACTTTATATCTCAGAACAACCCCAATTTTTTGTACCATCACACTTCAGATCAGCCTCAATTCCTGCACTTTCACAGCTCAGATCAGCCCCAATTCCTGCACTTTTACACCTCAGATCAGCCCCAATTCCTGCACTTTCACACCTCAGATCAGGCCTAATTTCTGCACCTTCACACTTCAGATCAGGCCCAAGTTCTGCACCTTCCCACCTCAGATCAGGCCCAAATTCTGCACATTCATACCTCAGATCATGCCCAAATTCTGCACCTTCACACCAGAGATCAGGCCCAATTTCTGCTCCTTCACATCTTACATCAGACCTATTTTCTCCATCTTCAGTTCTAATGCGAGACCCAGTGCATATACCTGCACACTTCAGATCAGGCCCAACTTCTGCACCTTCACACCTCAGATCAGGTCCAACTTCTGCACCTTCACACCTCACATCAGGTCCAACTTCTACACCTTTACACCAGACATTAGACCTAGTTTCTGCACCTTCAGAACTCAGATCAGGCCCAATTTCTGCACCTTTAGATCTTAGATCAGGCCCAATTTCTGCACCTTTAGATCTTAGATCAGGCCCAATTTCTGCATTTTCACACCTCAGATCAATCCTAATTTCTGCATCTTCATATCTCATAGTAGGCCCCATTTCTGCACCTTCAGAGCTCAGATCAGCCCCATTTCTGCACCTTCAGAGCTCAGATCAGCCCCATTTCTGCACATTCAGAGCTCAGATCAGCCCCAGTACATGCACTTTCACACCTCAGATCAGGCCCAGCTTTTGTACCTTAACACTGCAAAACTTAACACAATTTCTGCACCTTCAAATCTCAGATCAGGCTCAAATTCTGCACCTACAGATCTCAGATTAGGCCCAAATCTCACATGAGCCCCAATGCATGCACCTTCATACTTCAGATCAGGCCCAATTTCTGCACTTCCAGATCACAGATTAGGCCTAAATTCTGCACCTTCAGGTCTCATATGAGCCCCAGTCATGCACCTTTAAAACACAGATCAGGACCAATTTCTGCACCTTCAAATCTTTGATCAGGCCCAATTTCTTTAAAGCTGGATACACACAATTTTCTTTACGTTTTTTCCTTTAGATTTACCAAAACCATATAATATGAGGTCAAACTTAAACACTTTTAATTTGTATGCAATCAGGCAGTCCCTTGTACTACATGGTAAATCTAAAGGAAATCGAGCAAGAAAAGTTTTTATAGTGTGTATCCAGCCTAACACCTCAGATCAGGTCTCAAATGAGCCCCAAATTCTGCACATTTAGATCTCAGATCAGCCCCAATGCATGCGGTTTCAGAACGCAGATCACCCCCAATTCCTGCAGCTTCAGAACCCAGATCAGCCCCAATTCATAAAAGTTTGGATATTTGGCACACTCATTTTTTTAATTAAAGCTGAACTCCAGAAAAATGTTTATTGTAACTATTGGTAACTACTACTTTAGAACAGCTATTGGTAACTACTACAGTAACTTAGCCCTATTAATAAGTAAACAAGGTGTGTATGGCTGCTGCTTAAAGTGGTTCTGCACTGACGTATTTTTTATTTATTTTTTTGTACCGTTTTCCGGTAAAATCTACACTTCGAGCACAGCAGATGTCATCTTGCTTGTGGGCATTTGAAAAATACGATGAAAAGCTCCCATCGGACTTTTTCTGTCGGAAGTTCTGACCGTGTATACGCGGCATAAGACAATTAATGCTGGTGAGTTTACATCTAATTGGGGAGTGGAGACATGGTAGTGATCATGTGGTGCAGTGTTGGATCAGTCTATCAACTGAACTAACTTTTCATCACGAAAATACACTTCGCCTATATTATTTTATTATATGGACTTTTCTCATATTCAGTTTATATTAGTTTCTTTTCCATATTAACACAACACTATTCATTGGTTGTGTAAATACTTATCGATATGTTTTCGCTTTATAAGCGCCATTATTTACCTTTCAATTCATATCTGGTAGATCTATTTTATCACATAAACAGCGCCTTGAAAAAGTATTCATACCCCTTGAAATTCTCCACATTTTGTCATGTTACAACCAAAAACGTAAATGTATTTGATTGGGATTTTATGTGATAGACCAACACAAAGTTACACATAATAGTAGAGTGGAAGGAAAATGATAAATGGTTTTCAACATTTTTTACAAATAAATATCTGAAAAGTGTGCCGTGCATTTTCTATTCAGCCCCCTCAACTTTGATACCCCTAACTAAAATCTAGTGGAGCCGATTGCATTCAGAAGTCACCTAATTAGTAAATAGAGTCCACCTCTGTGTAATTTAGTCTCAGTATAAATACAGCTGTTCTGTGAAGCCCTCAGAGGTTTTTTAGAGAACCTTAGTGAACAAATAGCATCATGAAGGCCAAGGAACACATCAGACAGGTCAGGCATAAAGTTGTGGAGAAGTTTAAAGCAGGGTTAGGTTATAAAAAAATTATCCCAAGCTTTGAACATCTCATGGAGCACTGTTCAATCCATAATCCGAAAATGGAAAGAGTATGGCACAACTGCAAACCGACCAATACATGGCTGTCCACCTAAACAAGTGATGGCGAACCTTGGCACCCCAGATGTTTTGAAACTACATTTCCCATGATGCTCATGCACTCTGCAGTGTAGCTGAGCATCAAGAGAAATGTAGTTCCAAAACATCTGGGGTGCCAAGGTTCGCCATCACTGACCTAAACTGACAGGCCGGGCAAGGAGAGCATTAATCAGAAATTTAGCCAAGAGGCCCATGGTAACTGTAGAGCAGCTGCAGAGATCCACAGCTCAGGTGGGAGAATCTGTCCACAGGACAACTATTAGTTGTACACTCCACAAATCTGGCCTTTATGGAAGAGTGTCAAGAAGAAAGCCATTGTTGAAAGAAAGCCATAAGAAGTCCCATTTGTAGTTTGCAAGAAGCCATGCGGGGGACACAGCAAACATGTGAAAGAAGGTATTCTGGTTTGAAGAGACCAAAATGTAACTTTTTGGCTTAAAAGCAAAATGCTATGTGTGCCGGAAAACAAACACTGCACATCACCCTGAACACACCATCCTCACCGTGAAACATGGTGGTGTCAGCATCATGTTGTGGGGATGCTTTTCTTCAGCAGGAAGAGGGAAGCTGGTCAGAGTTGATGGGAAGATGGATGGACCCAATTACTCCCTTGAGAGCCATGATTGGCCAAAGGCACCCTGCCTTTGACCAATCATGGCTCTCATAGCAGATCACGCTGTGATTGGCCAAAGCATGCAGGTCAGGTGCATGCTTTGGCCAATCAGCAGCCATCAATGCACTGCAAACTCACAGTGCATTATAGGGCGCTCTGCAGTGCTCGAATTTGCCGTAAATGCCCCATATGTTCGGTTTGTTTGCGAACAAACGAACACTGAATGTTCGATTCAAACTTTATGTTTGATTTGAACATCGGGACCATCCCTATGCAGCAGTAAAGATTAGAGAGAACCTGCAAAAGAAAGATGAAAAACAACCTTGGATGGGGAATTTTAAGAAGGACTGCAACCACATGTAACTCTGCTTTCATTTTGGGGGGCTCCTCCTTGGTGGGTACCCAGTTGAGGTATTGGAGACGGATTCATGGACTTTTCTGCTCTATTTGAAGGTGTGAACTGGAGCAGCCTGAAGTTAGGATGAACTAAAGTCATGCATGGAGGGAATTTGTGAGAGACTGTTTTATATGAATATGTATCTGCACAAGTTAAGTAAAAGTTCAAAATTTCTAAGAAAGTGGCTGGTCTGAAGTTCCTTGGAAAGGGGAGCATGCATGGCGTATCAAAAGAACAGGGTTTAGACTGGGGATGAAAAAGAGTCAGTGTGAAGAAGCATTATAATCTGCAAGTGCAGTGAAGTAGAAGAGACTATATTGCAGTTGCTACGGGTAACTGGAGTAATCATGGGTGCTAAAGCAACCAGCCAGCCAGCGCAAAGTGGTGGTGACTTGGCACGGGTGATGGAAGGTTCTGGTAGTGGGGGGGGGGGGTAGCAAGCCTAACCCCCTCCCTAGTGACCAGTGCCCCACATACAGGGACTGATATTGCAGCACAGGGTATCTCATGTACGTAGCCTGGAGGTCACAGAAGAGTAGAGGAGATAAAGGGCCCTCAGGAGTTGAGAAGCTTGGGAACAAGTGAAGAGGTGATTCCTGTATGTGTAAGGAGAAGTCTCATAGTGTCACTAGGAGTGAGTGTGGTGACACATTGTGCTGTGCTACTGAGTGGGGTACGGGCTCCACAGCACCCACTCAGAATTGCTGCATTTATAGGGAGAAGTCAAAGTACAGTACAAGTAAAGTGTGAATCACTGAGAACTGTAATGTACACAAAGGGTTAACTATGCAAGTCAAGTATGCTTGCTTCTAAGTTGGAGTGCAGTTCTAATGCTACACACGGTCGGACTACGTTGTCGGAGTATCCGGTCCGGAAGAACGTCGTGACGTAAGTCGTCGTCCACGAGATTAGAAAAGGGAAGTTTAGCACCACGTCCGATGTTGGTGTTGCGTACACACGGTCGGACTACGTTGTCGGAATATCCGGTCCGGAAGAACGTCGTGACGTAAGTCGTCGTCCACGAGATTAGAAAAGGGAAGTTCAGCACCACGTCAGGCGCCCGTTGGGCTCCTTCTGCTGATCCCGTGTTTATCGAGAGTTAGTGGTGCTTTCTGTTTGTCCGTTCTGACCAGCCGACCTTTTGAGCGATGTTTCCCGTGCGTACTCGTCGCCGAGTTCGTGCTGTACGCGGAATTGGTGTCGGGCTTTTAGCTTTGACCCAAGACCCGTCCATGAACAGAGTGACGAGGAGTATGTGGACCAAGAATTGGTTGCTTCAGCGTGACCAGTTCTCGCACATGCCTTTGCTTCGTGAGATCCGGGAGAATAATCCTGATGATTTCAGGAACTTCTCAGGATGACGGACCCCGATTTTCACCGTCTTTTGGCTTTGCTGACCCCTTTATCAGCCGGCAGGATACCTGCATGAGACAAGCCATTACTCCGGAGCAGAGGCTTGTTGCCACGTTGAGGTACTTGGCGACAGGGAGAAGTCTTCAGGATTTGAAGTTCTCTTCAGGTATCTCTCCCCAGGCCCTGGTAATCATTATTCCAGAGACCTGTTCTGCCATCATTCAGGTCCTGCAGGAGGACTATATTAAGGTAACATTTATACTTTACTATTCCCTTCTATGTATGCTCTGTTTGCTAATGACTTGTATTTTTGACCTCCTTCCCTAATTACCATGATTGCAATATGTTCTAATATGCTGTGCCCCTTTTCTCCTTCATGCATTTTTCCCTTCACTTACCTCACCAGCTTGCTCTTCTGCCCCAATAGACACCTATGGCCTAGTCACTTAAGCAATGTCTTTTGTCTGCTGCATAGTATTGTTTGCCCCAAAACACCCCCTAAAATATGGACAAATGTTTGCTGTGTGGTTTACTTCATGTAGAGCCCCCTTTTTTTGTTCTTTTGGTGGGGGGGGGGGGGGGGCAAAAACTCATTAGGAACCCCCTCCCCCAACTGCTCTGTCAGATGGTACCAATCCTTTATCTGCTGGCTTTCCCAAGGTCCATACACACTATATACCTACCTCTTTATAGTGCGCATCTTTAGGGATGAATTCAGCAAAGCATGTAGTGCAAGGGACTGCCTCCATACATTCCATTTCCTATTTTTTTGTCTTCTTTCCCTCCTATTAGCTTGCTTGGTAATTTAATAATGCCACACTGTGCCTGCCTTTTTTGGGGGTGGGGGGGGGGTTGTTGAAATGTTATTTGATCTTTCCTGTGGCCTGCCAATAGTGTTAAGTACAGAGGGTCTGGCCAAACTAGCCCACATTATTGAGCCATTTGCCAATCAATGAAGTGCAGAGGGTTAGCTGTCCACCACCCCCCCCCCCAAACCCCTAGTTATTGCCAATGGCCCATCAGAAGTGGGGGGATTGATGGGGGGGGTGAGTAATCTGTGAAGGGGAGCCTCTACTTTTCTGTGCAAATACTTTCCAGCCTCCAATTTTATACAATGCTCTTGTTCCAAGATGTTGATTGTCTAATCTGCTTGCAATGTTTAGGTGCAAAGTGACTAATTTTTTTTTCTTGTTTCACTCCACAGTTCCCTTCCACGCCACAGAATGGCAGACTGTGGCCTCCCACTTTGCCAGCCGTTGGGACTTTCCTAACTGCGGAGGGGCAATTGATGGGAAACACGTCCGCATCGTCCCACCGCCCAACTCGGGGTCCTACTATTATAATTATAAAGGGTTTAATAGTGTAGTGATGTTGGCGGTGGTGTCGGCAACATACGAGTTTATGTATGTGGACGTGGGGATGAACGGCCGGATATCGGATGGTGGGCCATTACGCACACGGAGTTCTACTGGCGTCTCCAAAGTGGCAGTCTGTGCTTGCCACCTCCAGAGGAGAATGCCGAAGGACTCCCCTTCGTCTTTGTCGCAGATGAAGCGTTTGCGTTGACTCCCCATGTGATGAGGCCGTTCCCGATGAGGACCCTCACCCCGGACCAGAGGGTCTTCAACTACAGGCTGTCCAGAGCCAGAAGAGTTGTGGAGAACGCTTTTGGCATCCTGGCCAGCCGCTTCCGCCTGTTCCTGACGGCATTTAACTTGGCGGAATACAAACTGAACCACATAGTTCTTGCCTGTTGCATATTGCACAACTTCCTCAAAAGACATAACAGGAACTATGTGGTGCCCGTTGGCCCAGATGTGGAGGGCCTCCAAATGCCGAACTCACAGCCCTTCGAGTGGCACGTCCAGGCTTGCCCCCTCTAAATGCCCGTGTGGTCCGGGACCAATATATGCAGTACTTTGTGGGTAGGGGGGCCATTGCTCTGCCTGACGATGTGTGAGAGGCATTTTTTAATAAATCTGATATTTTAACCAACCTATGATTTCATGTCATTTCAGTCTTCTTTTTAGCTTATTTTACTTTGACATTTTTTCCCTTTGCCTTCGACAGTGGGCAAAAGGAGGTAACAGTCTCTTCTTCCCAAAAAGATTATTCTCATGTTGTGTGTTTGCTACCTAATCTTTGGTCTAGAGAAGGTTTGTACTGCATAACTGACACCCAAAATACTCCTTTTCATCACCAGGTCTGACATGTGTGTATTCTCCAAAATGCTGTGCTCCGTGTTTTCGTACAAAGCACTGTGGGTGTCATTTACATAAGTCAAATCCGCTATGCTCTACAAGTGCATTGAAAAAGTTCCCCGGGAAAGAAAATTGGAGTGCAAAGTGGATTTGCCTTTAGTAAATAACACCCATTGCCCCCCATATCCTTTTCATTTTACATACATAATGCATTGTGTTTTTTAAATAAGGAAGCCACACATTTAGAAAAATAAAAGTTTACTAGGAAAACATTCCCAAGTGCGTTTACAATCTTCACGCCAAAACTGACAACATCTTGGTTATTTACAACATTGTTTACAAACATTCCGCAATTGGTAAAACCAGGCATGGAGCAAAACAGAACCTAGGAACTTGGAAAGTTCAACTTTGTAAAGTGAAGACAAGATCAGACATGACTATATGTTCAAAGTGTGTTTGATCTTGCCTTCATCACATGGGGGGGAGTTGGAGTGCAGTTCTAATGCTAATTTATATTACCATGGCCTCCTGCTGTGAGAACAAGGAGTTAGTCAGGTGTGTTAAGCCCTGCCCGCAAGTTAGAGTGTTGTGTGTCGGATCAAATGGGACTGGAATCACTGAATCATAAAAGGTGTGTCACCTTGGGTTCACACCCATACAGTGTGAGAGGTTCAGACATGTGTTATATTTGAAATAAAACAATCTTGTTGGTTTTCTCATGGCTTAGTAAATTCTAATCTGGGCCTTGGAGCTTGGAGGCTTCTTAGAGACTTGGTAGAGATTAAATGTGTGCACAAACACTTTTTAATCCGACAGTCACTGTTGCTCAGGGCTCTATCTAAATTCCCCACAATATATATATATATATATATATATATATATATATATATATATATGAAATTTCCAATAACAGGAATTATAAGAAATGCAGTGAGAAAACCATACTGGGAGAGGGAGACTGTGTTATGGCAGTCTGAAACACTAGCAGAGCCTGGAAGAGAAAAAAAACAAACTAACAGTTCCACCCTGCCAATAAAGTGGTGTGCCAAAAGTTAATTTAATCAAGTAAAACTTCTGTCTAAATTGAAACTACTCTGCATACGGATCCCAATGATAAATTATGAATTTTTGTATTTACTGTATGGAGCTAAAGATACAGCATATCTACTGCCAAACATAACCAAAGAAAATTCCCAGCTCAACTCACCAGCCAATCTGCAACCAACCAACCAAATTATCCTGTCTAACAGTTTGCGTTAAAAACAGGGGTTTAATTAGCACATATTTGCAAATACATACATGAACTGCAGAGCCGCTCCAAGACACCCCAATATTTCTGGCGTCCTAACTATTGTAAATGTATGATAGTAGAAGCACATGCATTAATAGATATATAGCCTTTAACCACTTAAAGCAGATCTCGGGCAAAATGTATTTCCTCCATGTCCTTGTTGCTGATCTGCTACCTTCACCAAGTTTGCCATCCACGTTCTTCTGGGCTCTGTAGTTCCTCTGTAATAGGCTGCTGAACTTGCTGAAAAATAGTTATTGCCTGGTGACATCCTGTTTGTAAGAATGCTGGCTTCTATCCCTCTTCTAAGCTCAGCCAGCGGTCTGACAAGCCCCGTTGTAGTCCTCTGAAAGAGCAGGGAGGAAGCAGACATGTTATGGGTGGAAGGGGTCTCACAGCCCCTGGTCTGTGCCGCCCTCTCCTCCCTGCCAGCAATCTGCCCCTCTGGCTCTGGTGGTCCCTGACATTTGGCACTGGTGGTGGTCCTTGACATTCGGCACTGGTGGTGGTCCCTGACATTGGGCTCTGGTGGTCCCTGACATTAGGCTCTGCTGGTCCCTGACATTAGGCTCTGCTGGACACTGACACGTTGCACTGGTTTGCATTTATATTAAAATGCTTTATATTTATAAGGCTGTGGCTTGCTGGCTGCAGAATGAGGGGTGATTTATGTTGAAGTGGGCGAGTTCACATTTAAATGTACAAGCCTAGTGTACTTCCCACATTAACTCCCACCCCAAGAAGAGGATATGATGCAATCACTGTTCTAAGAGATCCTCCCTGCCAGAAAAGATGATGCATTTTTTGAATCACAAAGCTGACTTCCTGAAAATTAAATCAGTCATATCTCCTAAATGGTAAGAAATTTCACAAATGTAATAACTGTTTAGTGTTTTGTGTGGGGGGTGTACCAAGGGGGGATTTTTTGAAAATCCTGGAGTTCTGCTTTAACCACTTCAGCCCTGGAAGATTTGCTGCTCAATGACCAGGCCATTTTTTGCAATACGGCACTGCGTCGTGACAATTGCGCGGTCGTGGGACGCTGTACCCAAACAAAATTGACATCCTTTTTTTCCCACAAATATAGCTTTCTTTTGGTGGTATTTGATCACCTCTGCAGTTTATATTTTTTGCGCTATAAACAAAAAAAAAAAGTGACAATTTTGAAAAAAAACACAATGGGGTTATTTACGAAAGGCAAATCCACTTTGCACTGCAAGTGCACTTGGAAGTGCAGTCGCTCTAAATCTAAGGGGTAGATCTGAAATGAGTGGAAGCTCAGCTGATTTTATCATCCAATCATGTGCAAGCTAAAATGCTGTTTTTTTTTTTTTTCCTTGCATGTCCCCCTCGGATCTACAGTGACTTTACTTCCAAGTGCACTTGCAGTGCAAAGTGGATTTGCCTTTAGTAAATAACCCCCAATATTTTGTACTTTTTGCTATAATAAATATCCCCCCAAAAAAAATTAATTTTACTTTTATCAGTTTAGGCCAATATGTATTCTTCTACATATTTTTGGTAAAAAAAATTGCAATAAGCGTATATTGATTGTTTTTGCAAAAGTTATAGCATCTACAAAATAGGGGATAGATTTATGTAATTTTTATTATTACGGTTTTTACCAGGAATGTCGGCAATCTGTGATTTTTATCGGGACTGTGACATTGCGGCAGACAGATCGGAAACTTTTGACACTTTTTTGGGACTGTTGAGAATACAGCGATCAGAGCTAAAAATGAAGGGGTTAACACTAGGGGCGATCAACTGGTTAAATGTGTTCCCTTACTGTGTGTTCTAACTGTGGGGGGATGGGAGTGGTTAGAGGAGGAGACATATCGTTGTTCCTACTTAATAGGAACACACAATCTGTCTCCTCTTCCCTGACAGAACCGGGATTTGTATGTTTACACACACACACACACACACACACACATCCCCATTCTGTCACGAGTGATCACGGGTGCCTGGCAGACATTGCGCCCGCCGGGCACGTGCATTGGCTCTGGGAACACGCTGCAAGCGTTTTAAAGCACCGATGTATACCTACGAGTTTAACTGCGGCGGCTGGTCGGCTAGCGGTTAATGACCAGGCTATTTTTTGCGATACGGCACTGCGTTGCTTTAACTGACAGTTGCGCCTGTCGTGCGGCACTGTACCCAACCAAAATTTACATCCTTTATTTTTTTCCACAAAGACAGCTTTCTTTTGGTGGTATTTGATCACCTCTGCAGTTTTTATTTTTGCTCTTTAAACAAAAAAAATTGAAAATTCAGAAAAAATAAACAATATTTTTTTACTTTTTGCTATAATAAATATCCAAAAAAACAAATAAAAAAAACATCTTCATCAGTTTAGGCCAATATGTATTCTTCTACATATTTTTGGTAAAGAAAATCGCAAAAAGCGTATATTGATTGGTTTGCACAAAAGTTATCTACAAAATCCCCTGCATTCTGGAGGCTTCCCGAACAGAGAGGGCTAGAAAAGTCAAATGGACAGCCTGAATATTTATTGTGCTTCAGCCAATCCCTGGGGAGATGTGCCCAGTAGGTGGCGAGGGAAGAACATAAATAGTATGAGGTCTGGAGCAGCCTGCTGGAGAAGTTCCAAGCCTCAGGGGCTACTGCCTCTTTGAGGCAGTTATGCTGGCATCCATTAATCCTGGAGCTAAGGATTTGGTTTGGAGGACCCACTGAGAAGTGCCTGGCAGGAGCTGGTAGGTGTGCAGCTGCCATAGGACAATATGAGTACTGATCCAAGCTCAAGAATCCAGCAACTGTGTGCTCTTCTACTTTGGTGGTAGCACTTTCTCTGAGACTGCTCCTACAGGGTCTCAGTTCTGGCTTTCCTTTGAGGTTACTTGTTTAAAGACTTCTCAAAGAAGCTGCCACCACTGAAGTGTGTCATCCTGTTACAAGTCAACATTTCTGGAGTATCCCATACCACCCCAACCCCTCTCCTGTTACAGGTTCTACAAGCAATTAATCATAAAAAGACATCCCCTAGACTGGGGGTCCCCAACCACCGGGCCAAGGCCATGGTCTTTCTGCAGCCAGGCCACAAGTGCGGCGGGCCATGAGCAGGGCGGGAGTTGGCAAGCGCGGCAGGTCAGCGAGTGGGGCAGTCCGGGCTGGTGAGCAAGCAGAGAGATGACATCATCATCTCTCACCGCCCACCCTGCATCACCGCAGTTCTGCCCTTACTGTGCAGCAGTGGACAGCAGAGAGATTACATCATCTCTTACTGCCTGGCCTCACTCTGGGAGCCATGTGCTGAAAAGCTGGGGAGCGATTGCCAAATCTGCTGTCACTGTTGCCTGCCACCAAATTGCCTTTACATTTTAAAAATGACAAGCTGCATCTGGTATTTTTTAGTGGCAGGCAGCAGTGGGAAGATTCAGCTGGTGGCATGATAGTGACAATCCGCATCTGGTGGCAAGTGACAATCCACATCTGGTGGCAGGTGACGTGGCAAGTGACAATTTGCATCTGGTGGCAGGCGATGTAGCAAGTGACAAGCTGCATCTGGTGGCAGGCGACGTGGCAAGTGGCAATCTGCATCTGCTGGCAAGTGACAAGCTGTATCTGGTGACAGGTGACATGACGAGTGACAAGCTGATTTTGGTGGAAAGTGACAAGCTGCATCTGAAGGCAGGTGACGTGGCAAGTGTCAAGCTGCATCTGGTGGCAGGTGACATGGCAAGTGACAAGATGCGTCTGGTGGCAGGTGACATGGTAAGTGACAAGCTGCGTCTGGTGGCAGGTGACGGTGGCAAGTGACATTTCATTTTATATTACAATGTAATAATAGAAATAATGCGCTTCAATCATGAAAAATTGCCTGTGAAAAACTGCATCATCCCCCCAGGCCTTGGCATTATTTTCTTCCATGCAGCCAGTCCCCGGTGCCAAAAAGGTTGGGGACCACTGCCCTAGACTGTTTAATGAAGCCAGAGTGCATGGATTGTTGCCTGTGTGATTGATAACCTCAGCACAGTTTTGGGAAAGAACCACTTAATCCAGCAGCCCCTATGGGGGTAGCGCTACATGTTTTTATGAGAATCATTGCATCCTAGCATCCCTTTATATAAAAAAAAAAATCGAATTTTAAGATGAAACCTCTAGTATACTGCCATGTTTCATGTAATGGTTGCCTGTAATTTGGTCTCAAACATAGTTACATAGTAGGGGAGGTTGAAAAAAAGACACAAGTCCAACCTATGTGTGTGATTATATGTATTACATTGTATATTCCTGTATGTTGCGGTTGTTCAGGTGCTTATCTAATAGTTTTTTGAAACTATCGATGCTCCCTACTGAGACCACCGCCTATGGAAGGGAATTCCACATCTTTGCCGCTCTTATAGTAAAGAACCCTCTACGTAGTTTAAGGTTAAATCGCTTTTCTTCTAATTTTAATGAGTGGGTACGTGTCTTGTTAAACTCCCTTCTGCAAAAAAAGTTTTATCCCTATTGTCGGATCACCAATACAGTATTTATTAATTGAAATCATATCCCTTCTCAAGCGTCTCTTCTCCAGAGAGAATAAATTCAGTGCTCGCAACCTTTCCTCATAACTAGTATCCTACAGACCCTTTATTAGCTTAGTTGCCCTTCTTTGTACTCGCTCCATTTCCAGTACATCCTTCCTGAGGACTGGTGCCCAGAACTAAACAGCATACTCCAGGTGAGGCCGGATCAAAGTCTTGTAGAGTGGGAGAATTATCGTTTTATCTCTGGAGCTGATCCCCTTTCGAATGCATGCCAATATTCTGTTTGCTTTGTTAGCAGCAGCATGCCATTGCTAAGCCTATTATCTACTAGGACCCCCAGGTCCTTTTCCATCCTAGATTCCCCCAGAGGTTCTCCCCCCAGTTGCATTCATATTTTTCTTCTACATATTTTTGGTAAACAAAAATTGCAATAAGTGTATATTGATTGGTTTGCACAAAAGTTATCTACAAAATCCTCTGCATTCTGTAGGCTTCCCGAACAGAGAGGGCTAGGAAAACGGAAAATTGTATACTCACCTTTCCGTAATTTTCCTTTCCTGACGCATCTTCATGGCGGCACACACTGGGTTGTGACTCCGCCCCCACAACCTGACAGGATTGGTTTAACTATAAAGTTGAAGGGGAGATCCCCCGCTGCATTCTCTGTATATACCATCACAAAAACGGGGTGGGAAATTGTGTGCCGCCATGAAGATGCGTCAGGAAAGGAAAATTACGGAAAGGTGAGTATACAATTTTCCGTTTTCCTGACGCCTTCATGGCAGCACACACTGGGAAATAACTCGCCAGTCGGGTGGGTGCAAGTAAAATAATGTTTATTCCTATAATGCGGAAGAATTGGCTCTAACAACGGATCTTCCGAAGTCTGACATGGACAAATGGGCAGAATCCACTTTGTAGTGAGAAATGAAAGTATGTCTGGAAGACCATGTCGCTGCTCTGCATATTGTCTCTGGTGAAACCCTGCAATACGCTGCCCAGGAGGTAGACACTGCCCTAGTAGAATGAGCCTTGATACCTTCAGGGATCGTCAGGTGCTGAGTAGAATATGCCTTTTTAATGGCTCTGACTAGCCAGGACGAGATCGTACGTGAGGAGGCTGCTTGCCCGCGTCTGGTTCCATGGGGAATGACCATAAGGGAATCCGTCTTCCTAAAGGAGGTGGTAGCTGCCAAGTAGTTAGAGATAGTTGTTTTGATGTCTAGCGGATGCGGTTCACCCTGATCGTTGGTGAAGGATGGCAGAATGATGTCTTGGTTGTAGTGAAAAGAAGTTACTACTTTAGGTGTGAAGCGCTCTGAAGGTCTTAGAATTACTCCGTCGGGTAAGAGGACTAAGTGGGGTTCCGAGATCATTAGTGCTTGTATCTCTGACACTCTCTTTGCTGATGTTATTGCTATGAGGAATGATAGCTTCAAGGTCAGGTCCCAAAGAGATATGGTTTCGAATGGAGTAAACGGAGGGTTGGAAAAAGCATGGAGAACTACTGATAGGTCCCATGATGGAAAAACTGGTTTTCTGGGAGGTTTTATCTTTAGGCAGGCCTTTAGGAACTGTATTACCAGGGGATGGAATGCCCACCTAGTTCCTGTCTTTGCTGACAGAGCCGACACTTGTACTTTAAGGGTACTTGAGCTTAGGCCTTTGCTCACCCCTAATTGGAGAAACTCTAGGATTTGGTATGGTTCTGGAGAGAGGTGATTCCACCCTTTCTGTTGTGCCAAGGAGCAGAATCTCTCCCAAACCCTCATGTAGATGGTATTGGTAGATACCTTCCTGGCTTGCATCAGGGTTGATATAACCTCTTGCGAACAGCCTTGCGCCCTTAGTCTAACCCTCTCAATCTCCAGGCCATCAGGTGTAATCTCTCTGGTGCTGGGTGAAGGAACTGTCCCTGAGATAGAAGGTCCGGGATTATTGGAAGAGGAATTGGAGGTTGAAGGCTGAGTTGTAGGAGGGTCGTGAACCACGGCCTTCTCGGCCACATTGGGATTACCGCTATTACTGTTACCGAGGATCTCCGAAATCTGGATAAGAACCTCGCAATTAACGGGGTTGGAGGAAATATGTACCCCAACTTGAAGTCCCATGGGTGGATCAGGCAGTCTATTCCTTCTGCTGATGGAAATGAGCCCCTCGTCAGGAACCTGTGGCATTTGGTGTTCATTGGAGTGGCCGCCAGGTCTATTTCTGGCATTCCCCAGGCTTCTGTCAGGAGAGAGAATGCCTGAGGGCTCAAGGACCACTCGTTGTTGGACAACGTTTCCCGACTTAGGTAATCGGCTAGCATGTTCTGAGCCGCTGGAACGTAGACTGCCTTAAAACTTGCCAGGTGTATTTGGGCCCATTCCAAGATGGGTCGGACTTCCTCCATCAGAGTGGTACTCCTGGTACCTCCTTGTTTCTGAATGTAGGATACTGCTACCCTGTTGTCCATCCTGATCAGCACATCTTCCCCCTCTAGTAGTGGTGTGAATGCCTTTAATGCATGGAAGGCTGCCCTGAGTTCCAAAATGTTTGAGACTATCCCTTGAGCCTGAAAGAGCCATCGGCCTTGGGCTGCCCGATCTGGGAAGTGGGCTCCCCAACCGCTCTGGCAGGCATCCGAGGTGACGACTTCGGGATCCGGAGGGATTATGGGTTTGTATCTCCTGAGGTTGCCTTGACGCGTCCACCACCATATTGACCGTTTCACTGCTTCGGAGACAGAGATGGTCTGATGCATCGATACTCCATCCCACTGCCTGAGAAATGAGTTCTGTAGGGCTCTCATGTGCCACTGCGCCCATTGTACCATTGGTATGGTTGCGGACATGGATCCCAGAATACTCAGACAAGCTCTGGCTGGTAGGTGATTGGTGGATAGTAGCCTCTGCATCTTCCGAATTAGAGGCCGGATCTTCTCTTGTGGGAGTTGTATCCTGTTTGTATTGGTGTTTAGATCTGCTCCCAGGAAAACCATATTTTGGGTGGGTTGCAGACTGCTCTTCTTCCAGTTGATTATCCAACCGAATTTCTGGAGAGTTGTAAGTAGGATTTCTCGGTGGTGGATCAGCGTCTCTTGATCTTCCGCTAACAGTAGGATGTCTTCCAGGTAATGGTGAATACGTAATCCCCTTTCTCTGAGGAGTGCCACCAAGGGTAACAGAACTTTTGTAAAGGTTCTGGGTGCCGAGGAGATGCCGAATGGGAGGCACTGGAACGGAAAATGGCATTGGTTTATGGCAAACCGGAGGAATTTTTGAAAAGCTGGATGGATTGGTATGTGAAGATAATCGTCCGATAAGTCTATTGAAAGCATCCAGTCTCCCAGATTCACTGCCAGAAGTATGGACTGGAGGCTTTCCATTTTGAAGGCCTCGACCTGGATTCCTTTGTTGAGCCTTTTGAGGTCCAACACAGGGCGTAGGTCTCCTGTTTTCTTCTTTACCAAGAATAGGGGGGAGTAGAATCCTCTCCCCCTTTGACATGATGGGACCTCCAGTATTGCCCCCTTCTGCTTCAGTTCTGCCACATACCTTATTAATAGACTCCTTCTGGGTAGTGAGGATGGTGGTCTGGTTGCCTGGAAGTGATTCCCCGGAGGTCTGCTTATGAACCTCCACTTGTGTCCGAACTTTATTGTGGACAATGTCCATGAATCTCCTATGTGACTCGTCCAGATTTGGGAGAAGTTTCTTAGCCTGGCGCCCACCTGAGCCGGGTGGACAGGCAAAATTTCAAAACGACTTCTGTTGGTCCCCTGCCGGGGTGGACTTGGTTTTCTGCATTCTGAGAAAAGCAGGCTTTGTGTTCTTCCAGTCCCTCCTAAATTCCCTACCAGGACGGTAGGATCTGGCCTCTCTGTATTTATTCGGGAGGTTACGTCTATATGCTGGCCCTTTCTGTGTCTTGGGTCTCCTATCGGAGGGGATTAAACCTGACTTTCCCCCAGTTACTTTGGAGATAGCAGAGTCTAATTTGGTGCCGAACAGATTTGCGCCGTCATACGGGATCCTGCACCAGTTCAGTTTGGATGCCGTATCGGCCATCCATGGTTTGAGCCATAGGGCTCTCCTTGCTGTTACTGATGCCAGCATAGTCCTGGCTGACGATCTTATGACGTCTACAGATGCCTCAGCTACAAAATCCCCTGCCAGTCTGATTTCCTGTAGGGAGGAAATTATTTTTTCCATCTCGACGCCATCCTGCAGGTCTTTCTCTATTTTAGATGTCCATCCCGAGATGGCTCTGCCTACCGCTGCTGTAGCTATTGCAGGTCTGCAGGCCCCCCCGGCTGTGGAGTAGGCCTTTTTCAACTCCAGGTCCATCTTCCGATCGAGCACATCTCGAAAGGAGACCGCATCCTCAATCGGTAAGGTGACGTGGCGGGCGAGACGCATCAAAGAAGCATCGACGGCAGGTGCATTGGTCAAGGGGTTTATTTTTGATTCCTTCAAGGGATACATCTTGGCCAGCCTGTTGGTCAGACTAGATCGTTTGTCAGACCTTTCCCATTCGTCCTTTATGAGATCCTCAAGTTCCTCTATAAAAGGAAAAGTTTCCGGATCCCTCTTTAAGTTTGGAAAATATTTCCGAACCTTTTGAGGTTCTGCCTTGTCGTCCTCCCAGCCGATCGCCTCTTTGACTGATTTGGCGAAAGGCTCCACCAGAGAAAAATGAAAACCTGCTGAGATGTCTTGAACTTCGTCCTCAGAGGGGAAATCCGAGGCCTGGGTGTGAGGTGGTTCCGCTGAGGATGTACTGGGAGCAGCTCTGTCCAATGGTGGTGCTGTGGTTTCCAGTAGAGACTCCCGCACTGACTCTCTTATGAGCTCTGTCGCCATCCTTGCGTCTGCTTCCTTCTCTGTAGTGGCTTCATTGAAGCAAGAGAGGCAAGCAAGTTTTTCCGGCAGTGCCGGGGCGCCGCATACCCAGCAGGCATTGGCTGCGGGATGGGTGTGGCGGCTTTGGTGGTGCGAGGAGGGGGACCTCCTGCGATTTGACCTGCTGCGACGGGAGCGACTGTGCCGTGAGTAACTTCGCCGTGAGCGGCTGTGCCTTCGGTGGCGCGAAGGGGATCTTGAACGGCTCCTGCGGGACCTCCTGCTTGAGGTATGGCTTGATCTTTTCCCATGCCGGGAACTGGTGGTTCTTGACCTCGCCGGGCTGCCAAGAGAAATGCAGCATTTAGCGGTCTGGCACTCTTTTTTTTCTCCCCTTCAATACTTACCTACCTGGTCCAGCCTCTTACCTAGTTTGCTGATGGTGGTCTGCGTGGGCAGTGGATACATATATATATATATATATATATATATATATATATATTCTTTCTTTTTTTTTTTTTTTTTTACACACACACACACACACACACACACACACACACACATATATATATATATATACTTTTTTTTTTTTTTTTTTCGCTTACTGCCCCTTTAATTATTAATTTATATATTTATATATATTTTTTTTTTTTTGGTACGTTTAAAATTAATTTATTTAATTATTTTAATTATTTAATTATTTATTCTATACCCCTATTCCCTGGGGCTTAGGAGATGGGGAACCCTTATAGGGGCTTACCTTGAGTCTTTGAAGTCAGCTGTTTGCAGAGCAGTAGTTTCTCTTACTTCCTTCCAGCATGCAGAGTTGCACAGGGAGTTCATAGGAAAGGTTGTGTTTTTAAATATGGCGCCATTGCGGCGCCCGAATGACGTTTCCGCGCATGCGCAGACGCGTCCCGAGTGTCCCCGCGCCATCTTGGATCAGGGCATAACACACCGAAGGTACAGCGGTGTCTTCCCGGCCCTGTAGTGCGCATGGGCGATGCGGGGACGCGCCGGCTAACAACACTGACGGCTCTAACAACAGGACAACAAGGGCCAGCAGGCCCAGTGTAAGTAACAGATATATATATATATATATATATATATATTTCAATTGCCCTATTTAAATAATCGGCCACACGTCTTCATGGCAGCACACATTGGCATTTAGGAAGGGTGGCAAGTTACCAGACATATAAGGGGAAAGAGAAAAAAATGAGATAGGGGAATCCACTGCAAAAATGAAAGCTTCTTTAAAGCTTGTTTACTTGCCAGAATTCTCGACGCCCCCTGAGACCACCAGAATGGGGGTTCCCTCCATAGAAGCTCCTTTAGAGACTGTACAGGAGGGACTTCCAAACAGGAGAGGCTTGAACCTGCTGGGGCGATTGTGGTAAGAGGCTTATTCATCTGTCGTAGGAGAAATTGTCCGTCCAACCTGTCAGGTGAGGAAAAAAAGGAGAATGCAGCGGGGGATCTCCCCTTCAACTTTATAGTTAAACCAATCCTGTCAGGTTGTGGGGGCGGAGTCACAACCCAGTGTGTGCCGCCATCAGTTCTGCTGGAGTCTGCTGGCATCCATTACTCCTGAAGCTAAGGATTTGGTTTAGAGGACTCACTGAGAAGTGCCTGGCAGGAGCTGGGAGGTGTGCTGCTGCCATGGGACAATATGAGTACTGATCCAAGCTCAAGAATCCAGAAACTGTGTGCTCTTCTACTTTGGCGGTAGCTCTTTCTCTGAGACTGCTCCTACAGGGTCTCAGTTCTGGCTTTCCTTTGGGGTTACTTGTTTAACCACTTCAGCCCCGGACCATTTGGCAGCCAAAGGACCAGAGGTCTTTTTTCAATTTCGCACTGCACTGCTTTAACTGGTAATTGCGCGGTCATGCAATGTTGTACCCAACGAAATTGGCGTCCTTTTCTTCCCACAAATAGAGCTTTATTTTGATGGTATTTGATTGCCTCTGTGATTTTTTATTTTTTGCGCTATAAACGGAAAAGACTGCAAATTTTGAAAAAAAAAAAAAGATATTTTCTACTTTTTGTTATAAGAAAAATCCAATAAACTCAATTTTAATCAAACATTTGGGCCAAAATGTATTTAGCCACATGTCTTTAGTAAAAAAAAATGCCAATAAGCGTATATTTATTGGTTTGCGCAAAAGTTATAGCGTCTACAAACTAGAGTACATTTTCTGGAATTTACACCGCTTTTAATTTATGACTGCCTATCTCATTTCTTGAGGTGCTAAAATGGCAGGGAAGTACAAAACCCCCCCAAATGACCCCATTTTGGAAAGTAGACACCCCAAGCTATTTGCTGAGAGGCATGTTGAGCCCATTGAATATTTTTTTTTTTAGTCCCAAGTGATTGAATAAAGACAAAAAAAAAAAAAATGTTTTCAAAAAGTTGTCACTAAATGATATATTGCTCACACATGCCATGGTTATATGTGGAATTGCACCCCAAAATACATTTAGCTGCTTCTCCTGAGTATGGGGATACCACATGTGTGGGACTTTTTGGGAGCCTAGCCGCGTACGGGGCCCCGAAACCAAGCACCGCCTTCAGGATTTCTAAGGGTGCAAATTTTTGATTTCACTCCTCACTACCTATCACAGTTTCGAAGGCCATAAAAATGCCAAAATAGCAGAAGGCGTCAGGAAAGTCAAATGGACAGCCTGAATAATTATTTTGCTTCAGCCAATCCCTGAGGAGATGTGCCCAGTAGGTGGCTAGGGAAGAACATAGATAGTATGAGGTCTGGAGCAGCCTTGTTCTTGCCCTGCTGGAGAAGTTCCAAGCCTCAGGGGCTGCTGCCCCTTTGAGGTAGTTCTGCTGGAGTCTGCTGGCATCCATTACTCCTGAAGCTAAGGATTTGGTTTAGAGGACTCACTGAGAAGTGCCTGGCAGGAGCTGGGAGGTGTGCTGCTGCCATGGGACAATATGAGTACTGATCCAAGCTCAAGAATCCAGAAACTGTGTGCTCTTCTACTTTGGCGGTAGCTCTTTCTCTGAGACTGCTCCTACAGGGTCTCAGTTCTGGCTTTCCTTTGGGGTTACTTGTTTAAAGACTGCTCAAAGAAGTTGCCACCAATGAAGTGTGTCATCCTGTTGAGTCAACATTTCTGGAGTATACCATACCACCCCAACCCCTCTCCTGTTACAAGTTTTACAAGCAATAAATCATAAAAAGACATCCCCTAGTCTGGGGGTCCCCAACCACTGGGCCATGGCCTTTCTGCAGCCAACCCACGAGCGAGGCGGGAGTCGGCAAGCATGGCAGGTCGGCGAGCGGGGCAGGCCGGTGAGCAGAGAGATGACATCATCTCTCACCACACGCCCTGCATCACCGCAGTTCTTCCCTTACTGTGCAGCCGTGGGCAGCAGAGAGATTACATCATCTCTTACTGCCTGGCCTCACTCTGGGAGCCATGTGCTGAAAAGCTGGGGAGAGAATGCCAAATCTGCTGTCACTGTTGCCTGCCACCAAATTTTTTTGGTGGCAGGCAGCAGTGGGAAGATTCAGCTGGTGGCATGATAGTGACAATCCGCATTGCATGCCATTGCTGAGCCTATCATCTACTAAGACCCCCAGGTCCTTTTCCATCCTAGATTCCCCAGCGGTTCTCCCCCCAGTGTATAGATTGCATTCATATTTTTGCCACCCAAATGCATTATTTTAAATTTTTCTACATTAAACCCCATTTGTCATGTAGTTGCTTAGTATCATCCGCAAATACAGAGATTGAACTATTTACCCCATCCTCCAGGTCATTTATGAACAAAAAAAATAGGATTGGTCCCAGCACAGAACCCTGGGGGACCCCACTACCCACCTCTGACCTTTCTGAGTTCTCCCCATTTATCACCACCCTCTGAACTCGCCCTTGTAACCAGTTTTCAATTCATGTACTCACCCTGTGGTCCATGCCAACGGACCTTATTTTGTACAGTAAACATTTATGGGGAAATGTGTCAAATGCTTTTGCAAATCCAGATAAACCCCGTCTACGGGCCTTCCTTTATCTAGATGGCAACTCATAGAAGATTAATAGATTGGTTTGAACGATTCTTCATGAATCCATGCTGATTACTGCTAATGATACCATTCTCGTTACTAAAATCTTGTATATATTCCCTTATCATCCCCTCTAAGAGCTTGCATACTATTGATGTTAGGATAACTGTTCTGTAATTCCCAGGGATGTATTTTGGGCCCTTTTTAAATATTGGCGCTACATTGGCTTTTCTCCAATCACCTGGTACCATTCCAGTCAGTAGAAGACAATGGTCTGGCAATTACTTGACTGAGTTCCCTAAATACCCTCGGATGCAAGCCATCTGGTTCCAGTGATTTATTAATGGTACGTTTCCCAAGTCTAATTTTAATTCTGTCCTCTGTTAACCATGGAGATGCTTCCTGTGATGTGTCATAAGGATAAACACTGCAGTTTTGGTTACTGAAGCTCCCTAATTCCCTTGTGAAGACTGAGGAGAAGAATAAATTCAATACCTTTGCCATATCCCCATCCTTTGTAACCAGATGTTTACATACTTAAAGCATTTCTTGGGATTTTTTTTCACTCTCTTCTGCTATGTATCTTTCGTGTTCTATCTTAGCTGACCTAATTGCACCCTTACATTTCTTGTTGCATTCTTTATAAAGTCTGAATGCTGATGCCTCAACCTTGTATTTTTTGAAGTCCTTCTCCTTTGCTTTTATATGCATTTTTATATTGGAGTTAAGCCATCCAGGACTTTTGTTCGCTCTTTTAAATGTATTACCCAATGGGATGCATTGGCTAATGTCCTTATTTAATATCCTCTTAAAGCAAACCCATCTCTCCTCCGTGTTCTTTGTTCCTAAGATTTTATCCCAATTCATGCCTTCTAACAAGGTTCGTAGTTTAGGGAAGTTGGCTCTTTTGAAATTCAGTGTCTTTGTATTCCCCTTATGTTTTCTATTTGTGTGATTTATACTGAATTCAATTGACCTGTGATGGCTGTTTCCTAAATTGCCCCGTATTTCCACATCCGTGATCAGGTCTGTATTGTTTGTAATCAGTAGATCCAGTAACGCTTTATTGCTAGTTGGTGCGTCTACCATATGATCCATGAAATTGTCCTGCAAGACATTTAGGAACTGGCAAGCCTTAGACGAAAGAGTGGTTCCCTCCGCCCAGTCTATATCTGGATAATTAAAATCCCGCATTATAACACTTCCCATCCTTGCTGCTAATCCAACTTGTGATAGGAGATCCATCTCCCCCTCCTCCCTCAGGTTAGGGGGCCTATAGCATACTCCCAGTAATATTTCCCCCTTAGCTTCATCCCTTTGGAGCTCTACCCCAGCCAGGCTGGGGAGACTACCAGGATCTATGATATCCAGCCTGTCACCCAGCCCATCAGTTGATTGGAGATGCAGATCAAAACTAATAAGAACAAAATAATAAAAAAATAAGAATAAAGACTAAAGGAACCACAGGTCCCAGCAGGGAGCCAGGTCCTTCTAGACTAGGCAGAAAAAAACTGTAGCTGCCTGTAGCAGAGTGGGTGGTTACTACCCCAATGAGTGCTGTATTCGTCAATGAACGAAACAGAAACGGTGAATGTCCTAAATCAGAGCCCAGACTTAAACCCTATTGGAAATCTAATGAGGACTGCAGTCCACAAACTGTCACCATCAAATTTAATAAAAAAAAAAGTTACATTTTATTTTAGTTAATACAGTTTGATAAAACAAAAAAACTGTGTCTCTTCATTTCAGGCTGCAAAACAACAAAATATGATTATTCTAAAAGGGGGATAACTGTTTTCTATACACACTGTATAAAGGGGTTCAGGTAATGAGCAAACCTTGCTTGCTATTGAAAGGTCTGCTTTAAGGCACCATTTAGCTCTATTTTGAGGATGTTCAGTGGAATTCATGCTAGCTGTCACTTTAAAGGTAGTTTAGGAAGCGGTAGAAAACCACTGCAATTTAAAAAAAAAAAAAAAAAAACTTTCCCCTGCAAAATAGCATAATGTGCTAGAAGGCATCACATATTAGCAAATTATTAAATACTTACCTTAAAACAAAGCCCTCCAGCTGCTCGCTGTCACCACTGAGAGGGCTTCCCTCGGTCTTCGTTCCGAGCTCACGAACTCCATATGTGCGAGTGGCTGGAGCCGCAATGTCACTCCCATGCAGGAGCCCTCAGTTACGTCACAGTATGCCGGCCCTTCAGAGCGCATGCGCCAGCTGCATCCAGGGTGAATATAGCCTAAACGGTGCACGTTTAGAAGATATTATTTTACCTATTAGCTTACCTGTAGGTGAAAATCACAAAGTGGATTTTACTACTGCTTTAAGTTATTTTTATTTTAATGTGTATGTGTTTTAAACTGTTGTGTGTTTTAGTACACATAAACAATCTTCCTCTGAAATAAATGTGTATCTAAACCTTAACAAAATGTGGAGGTGTATGTGACCTGCTTATTTGTGACAGTGTCCCGAACTAGCAGCCAATTTCCATTACCAGGTTGCATCACCACGCCAATGTGTCACCAACACAGTCAATTTCAGGAATAGCTGTAAGGAAGTGCAAGTAAAGTTTATAAGGGTTGGGGAGGGGGGTGCACTGGGCAAAGTTAAAATGGTTGTAAACCTACTTTGTTATTTTTACCTACAGGTAAGCCTATAATAGGGCTTACCTGTAGGTAAAATGAATTTTTCTTATGCAGCCGCTCACATCAGCTGTGCATGCGCTCTAAGGCCCCATTCACACCTGAGCATAGTTTTTTTTTGTGCGTGTATTTTGCCTCTTTCCATGCAGCTTTTCTGAGCTTTGGCGTTTTTTTTATTAGCCAATAGGAAAAATGATCATCCGTTTCATCATTTGTTGCCGTTTTTTGTTTTTTTTCATCTGTTTCCTGGGTGAATATTCTTCTTCTGGTTCATCATTGTTCTTCCTGTTCCTGGCTGTGTTGTGTATCTTGCTATACAAAGATTAGTGACGATGAGCTGGCGTGTTTACCTCATATTTTCTGCATGAAAGAGAGGAGGAAGAAGAGGGCATGCAGATATTTGATCCACCCCGTAACTGCCGATCGAGAAGAGTAAGGCCAATTTTAGGTCATGTACAGTGACCTACGTGATCATGAGGAAACATTTTTGGACAACACTAGGATTTCCATAAAAAGGTTAGTCAAACTTCTTTGGAATCATGATGTTTGACATTGTTCCTTTCTTATCATGTCCACTAAACCCCACATTTTTTATTTTTGCTCACAGCTTTGATGAGTTACTGGGTTTACTCAGTACTCGGTTGCAACAAATGGACACATTTCCATAACAGTATACCCCCTGTGGAATGACTAATCATCACACTGAGGTCATTTTTTTGTAAATGTTTTAAGACTGATGCATAAAGAACCCAATATTCTAATATTTTTATATGCATAAAACAAACATCATTGCAGCCTCACATATTGTGGTGGTGTTGGCAGAGGAAGGTGGATGGCAGCAAAATGTGGTGATGGCAACTGAGGAAGGGGGTAAAGAATGTGGTGTTGGCAGAGGGGGCGGGGGGAGCCTTGCATAGGGACCATAAGGTGGTGGAGGTTCTGAGCACCTATATGTGGTGGTTGATGGAATTAAAGTGGCTATGTATCAGATAGTACCTTCCAACATGTCTGCTTGGAGTTCTGGTGGTACCTTCTCCATCAGATCTTCCAGAAACCTGCACATGAGACCCGTTGGTGTTAATCCTTTACGACATACTGTCCAGCATGCGGTTAAAATCAGGTTCAGGAGCCCTCCTTGTTGCATGTATGTTAGCTCTTGCAGGTACACGAGGACAAATGGGTGGTGTGGACTCCTCGTCTCCCACAGGAGTCGCAGAGGTAGAACATGCTGGAGTCAACATTTGGCTCTCCGCAAGCTCTTGGCCTGCTTGCTCACTGACTGATGCTTGGCCTGCTTGCATCGTTATCAAAAACGTTATTTCAAGTACAATCCTCCCAGCAGCTTTCCATACTGAAAATAGAAATGTATTATATAACTTTCTCTTTTCATTTTGTTTAATGACATATGTACAGATGATAGCTTACCGCCCCAAAGCCAGAAGTGGCTGAAGGAACTTGGTATGTACATAATCTCCAGGAGCACACACCGCAGCTCCACTTCTAAAATATCTTAGTACTCGTAGATGTCGAGTGTAGGCGTTCCGTAAACTCTTCCACTTGCCTTTCAGAAGTCAACTGTTAGAAATAAATATATATTTTAATTTTTTTTCTTTGTAGGTACCTAGCAACCGGACAATCATTATCAAGTCTACACTATGCCTTTTGGGTTGGAAAATCTACAGCCAGATACATAGTCCGTGACACCTGCTCTGCTATTTGGTATGTGTTGAAGGAAATTGTGTTTCAAAAACCTACAGCAGAAGAATGGTCACAGATCTCTGAAGTTTTCTAGCAATACTGCAACTTCCCCAATTGCGTTGGAGCGATTGATGGAAAACATTAGGATCATGAAGCCCATGGGTAGGAGAAGCCAGTATTTTAACAAGAAATATTTTTCTTTTGTTTTAATGGCAGTGGCTGATGCTAATTATTGCTTTAGTTATATAGATATTGGGCCGTATGGCAGCAGCGCTGACTCGTATTTTTGGGCATTCTTCTTTTGGACACATGCTGCGTACCAATAGTCTGGACCTTCCGGAAACCAGTCCACTCCCAGGTACAAATAGCCCTTCCCTACCCAGTGTTTTTGTGGGGGATGAGCCCTTTGCTCTGGGTGAGGATTTTCTACAGCCTTATTCGTGGCACAATCTAACTGTACAGAAGAGTGTGTTCAATTATCGGCTAACAAGAGCACGTAGAGTTGTCAAATGTGCATTTTAGCAAACAAATGGCAGGTCCTGCAACTCCCATCATCTTGAACATGCAATTACTTCAGAACATGGAAAGAGCTCATTGGACTGATGTTCATGGAAGCAGACAAGGTACACGCCAGGGATCAATTTGCATCCTACTTTGTCTCCAGCAGGACAGGTCCCATGTTACCCTTTATCTGTCTGTTAAAATAACTATATACTAAGCTGTACTGAATAATACAAAAAAAATGCTTTATTGATAAGTATTGTATTTTTTTTTTTTTTTAAATATATGTTTAGCTTTGTGTACAACAGCCATACAATATCCACTAGGGGTCAGAGTGTGCCCTCATGTATTTGTGACATGCTGACACCTATCTACTTGTGTGTCCCCATGTAGCCTTGTTCCCCATGTAGCTTCCTGCTGGAAGCTGCAGCATTATCAATTACCTGCTAAAGACTGGAAAGTTGTGGAGGCCTCTCTTGCACCTTCTGCTCAACGGTGGAGACAGTGTGAGGGCAAGAAGTGGCACATGTGCCAGAGTAGCTGGCAACATTAACTGTAAGGTAAGTGACTGTAAGGTATTTTTTTAAATAACAAACATTTTAAACTTGCCTCCTCTGGGGCCCATTTACTTCTCAGGTCCCTTTTCTGTGCTCCTGGCCCTTCCTTCCTATGGAGTGCCGCCACAGCCAGCAGCTTGCTATAGGAGCACCATAATGAGCACAAACAATGCCCTTTACTAAGATATTTGTAATGAGCATGCCCTTTACATGGGTTTGTGAGTATAATCCCCCATTTCTTCTTTTTTTAAATGGTGTTTAAAGATAATGCACTAGGCTGGTGCTCCCTCTTTGTTCTTCTATACACAGCGAGTTTGGACTAACCCAGTCTGAGGAGGTCAACAAGGCATGGTGAACACTGGAGAGAAGAAGTGGATCTGGGATAGTGAGTTCATCCAATTCTTGCGCACCACTCCTGAGTGCAGGAGGTTGTAACCTGTTTGCAAAAAATGCTGCTTATTTTCATATGCCCGTGTGCATGAAGCCATAAAGGCCAGCCAGCAGCAGAGCATAATGCACACTCAGCAATAGACCTTATAGTCAGAACACACACTATGACCCCTGTACTAATATGAGTTACCACCGCATCAGTAGGAATCTTCTCTAGGATCAACACACAGAAGCTATATTATATAAAATATAAAAACAACCTTTCACGACACTCAGATCTGCTGAATTACATTTTGTAGGTGCATTTTAAGCCATAGCCAATGAACACATTTTGACAGAATGCCTGTTTTACAGTTAACACAAAAACAGTACTTAAAAAGGTAAAAAAAAAAAAAAAAAAAATATTTAAAGTGTAGGTTTTTAAACTAATTTTTTTCTAATCTTTTTGCAAACATGTTATACACATTTTATACAGCATTCTCAGGACACGTGTCATCTAAAGAGATGGCACAGAAGCATCAGTCTGACTTACCACCGCGGCTTTATCTAAAAGAGAATTCGATAAAAGTTTGCTGAATGGAGTTAAGCTGGCCATATGTGGATCAATATTCGGCTGGTTCAGCAGAGACCGCCCAAATTTTAATCCAATTATGGGCAGGCTGGTTATATGGCAGTCGATCTACCCATAGATCTCTGTACGACCAGCCTGTTGTTTTTTTCCCCAAATATCAGTGCCATCATCTATAGTGATTTCCCTATCTGCATTGAATGAGTGGATGGGGGGAATTTTTAATTCAACCTGCTGGTTGAAAAAAATTAAATAAAAAATTAATAATGTTTGGGTAGCTTAACTGGCAAAAAGTTCTCATTCAGCTCTATGTATACAGTGTGCAGCTTTTTACAACAGTCTCTGCAAAGATAAGCTCATCTCACTGTGAAAAAATTATCTGGAATATTTCATATTTAGCTGACTTTTTGTTTTTTATTTCTGGCCGTAACAGAGAAAGAAAATATGTACAAAAAACTACACATTAAGAAAATGGGTACATATACAATGTTATGACCATAAAAATGAAATATAAATAATTTAGCCTGAACATCTCCAAAAAATATTGTTCTTTAAAAAAATGGAAAATCCCTAAGAAAAAAAAAAAAAAGTTTGAAGCTTTTTGTCTACTTTTCTGTTCTGAATAACAATTGAACACAAAAAAAAAAAAAAAAAAAAAAAAAAAAAACAACAGATATTCCTTTAATAGAGGGAGAAGTATTACATTTCTTACAGGCTTTTATTTTTACAGAATTAACCTTTAAAGTGGTTATGATAAAAACTAGCATTTGACCCAAGTTACAAAATAATATCAAACCAAATCATTTAAAGTAAAAAAAAAAAAAAAAAAAGTAAAAATCTGGTAAACTATGATGGTTTAAAAAAAATATAAAATAATTAATAACCAGCAGAAACACTGGGCATGGACATCTGACAAATGAGCAGGCTGGGTATTAGATGCATTACAAAATGGATACACCACTAGATAGCTTGTTGAATGCTTAGCGCATACTTGCAGAATTCTCATTGCAGCAATCTCAATGCAGCATTACTGTGTTCTTTCTTTAAAAATTTTGAAAAACGTACTTGGGTCACACAGACACAAAAAAAAAAAAATTAATATAAAAAAATTGTAAGAGAAGATTTGCGTTTTATTTTTATTTTTTTTACTGTTAATTATTATTTTCTTTGGAAATATCTATAATCATACTCTGCAGGCACAACAAAGGCAAAGCCCAGAAAACAGGGTTTGCTTTTTATAAACCCCCAGCCCGAAAGTAAAGGCCCTTATTTTGACTTGCAATAAAATTAGCTGTTCAAGAAATTCTGTTCAATTTATTAGGAAGTAGTTAGAATTTTTATTCACTTCCATTATTAGAAACTATAATTGCATAAATTCCACCCACTTTCTTAAATTTCTATCAAAAGTGTCAAATGGAATGCACTGCCAAAATGTACATAACAACAGAGACAAAAGGATTTATGTACAATTCTTTGATTGAATGGGCCCTGTAGCAGCAGTGATTTACTTTTAGCATAGTATATATGGGTCATTTAAGTCACTTACTATACAGCAAGTATACTGAGAGGGGAAGAACTTCTATTTAGCTAAACTAACAAGCTGGACAAGGCAGATACTGAAACTTGAATCTGACCAACTCTACAGTGCAAAACTAGGTAACCTTGGAGGTGACGGGACAATGGGCTTTCAGAGGCACTCAGTAGGAGTTTACCATGTTAAAATCCTAGGAGAAATACCTAGTTTCTCTTCAAATCATTCTGTCCCATTTGTGACAGCCTGGAACACACAAATAATTAAAAACACCCTCAGAAAAGTGAAAACTAGAATTCTAAACACAGGAGTGCCAAAAAATATGCAATTTTGTGAAGGATAAATCATTTTTCTTAGTGAAGGACACCAATTCTCTGGTTGGATATCCCACCAGATCAGTTGTGACCTTTGAGGACTACAGCTACACATTGCTTGATAAATCGATGTACATTTTCTTTTTAGGATAGGAGCCATTGACTCTCACACCTTCCTCCCAACTTTACCTGGCGTTTTCATGTACAAAAACCGAAAGCCTTTAGGGCGATTAAGGAAACATACCAATGCTTAATTTAGCAAAAACAAAAAATACCCATACACCCCAAAACAGCAGTATACCCAAAGGATCTATGTACCTTACACATGCCAACCCAGATGAGTTCTGGTAAACGTGCAATTCATGAGATTAAAATAGTGTATGAACGGTGCCCACGAGCACAAATCCTAAAGTAGGTAGTGAATGGTATTAAAGATATACAAGAAAAGGTTACGAATGTTGTTTTTGCGGAAAAAACAGACAGCACAATAAAGACCATACTCTCACATGTTCTAAAAGTATTCATGAAATTGGCTATTTAAATTGCTGAGAGCCTACATTGCACTGTGTTGTGATTACACTGTTGAACATTGTATGTATTGTTTTATAGGACATCAAAATACTTTTATGTTCTGTAAAATGATATCTGCTAGCCCATTTGCAGCTTGTGTAAAATAGCATGCGTTTTTATATACTTATTTGTGCACCCATTCATGCAAACTGAATGTAGATTACAGATAGACTGCTATCATACCAGATTTTAAGGGATATTTACTTTCTGGTCATGTCTGGTTTAATGAACATTACAAAGATTTAGATCTGCAAGCCAGAACTTTTTATGTAGTGGAATCAAAGGAACAGAAGTTGTACAAAAAGCCATGTGTTCAGATGCTGGAGAACAAAAAAAAGGAATAAAAATTATATTCATGGTCCATTTTTAACAGTTTTAATCCTAAACATTACAGAGCAAATGGATGCTGGAAGTTATCTTCAAACATTGTGTTCTAAGCTATAGCCATCTTTAAAATGGTCAAACCAATAATATCTTGGTTATGGACATTTATATTCCTGGAATCAATGCTACAAAAAGCAACAATGGAATTAAGCCAAACCATCTTCTTAAAGTATAAAGAAAGTGGAACATTGTGAAGCTTGAAATTTAAGATATTTCATTCTCTTTCGTCTCTTGGAACCTGTCAATTTCAGTGCATTTTATGGTTCAATGTTATGGTCCCTCCGTAGTATAATTAAGTTGTGTCCATTGATTCCAGGTTAGCGGAGGAAGTATCTTTCTGAATACTTTCAAATATGGCTGCCAGTTCAGGATTTGAGCTGATCTGGGACTGGAATTCACTCATCAACGGGCTTTTTTCTGCTTCAGGAATGGTTAAAAGTGCTGCCACTGCTCTCATGGCTGAGCGTTTTAGTTCATCTTGCTTCTCAAATTCTTGTTTCACAGAGTTTGCCTTTACCTGAAGAAAAATAAAATGGTATTAATGTTTGTTTAAGTATTACAGACTATATTGCATGTGAATAAGCAGTAGACAGAAGCAAACTGTTCGGTGCCTTATTATCAAAGCATGAGGGAAAGTGGTCTCAATACAGTCTGTACTTCTCTTGATTCAACCATTCACTGTCATTTTTCAGTTCAGTCGAAGTTAGTTACGTAAACCAGTCTTCCCTCAGAAACATTGCTTTGAACAATAAATAAAAAGATATCCAGCAAGTTTACTTTTAGTGAAAGTATAGGGTCACCCTGCTCTAGCTAAACTGTACTAGAACCTCCTCACCCCTGCCCCTTCTAACTACTTATCTTAGAAAGACAGATGTGGCACATTTCTTTTAATGGTGCCTAATTTTGTGCAATAAGCACTCGATCTGTATGCAGCCATCCCTTGAGAATGGAGGCACCTATAAACAAGTCAATGAAGTATTGCGCGACAGATGTGGCTAGCTTTGAAGGGAATATTAGCTGTATGCTGTGACCAGATGCTGCTTTAGCAGAATTCTACTATTCAAGTAAATGAGTAGGGGTTTCTAGTATAGATTAGCTCAGGAGAAAAAAAATGGGGAGAGCGACAAGGTGCATCTTTAATGAAACTACACAGATTAGAACAGGAAAAGCGAAAGATCAAATTTATGATTCAGTTTGCGATTAGTAAATCTACAATCGCATTTGGAAAACATTTTAGTTTGATTAACTAAATGGATTTACTTCACAGAAAGTATATTTTCTTTTTTTTATCCATGTGATTAAGGGAAAAATGAGATGGGAGACTGGTCCTCTGTGCTGAGCTGCATATTTTTTTGTGTGCATCCAACTCGGGGCTGCAGGCAGCCAATAGAAGTGGATGCAGATGCAGCAGCTGCACAGAGTCACATGTAATTTTGACATGCGGGCAAGGAGCACACTGCCTGAGCTCAATCTGTACACCAGCTCTTGCCTGCATTTCAAACGCGACTGTGTCCATGCAGCTGCTGTTTCTGCATCCACTTCTACATGCTGCCTGCATGTAGCTCTGAGGTGAATGCACATTAACAGAACAGAGGACGGGTCTTAGCGCCCATTTGCAGTGGATAGATGAAGAGGACCAGGGCTCAGAGACTTTATCACACTCAAGAGGGAGTGTTGGGTGACAGCAACCCAGCCTGTGTCCATTCACATTAAAGCTGCTTAATGGGGGAAAAAGCCATCATTTTGATTAAAGCGCACACCAAGGGGAAGGCTAAACCAATTCAAAATCTTGTTCTTGCCTGATTTGGCAGAGGTTCGTGGGAATGTGCAAAGTACCTTGATGTTAAAAGTAGACTCCACTCTCTCCAGATATCTTAAGTAATCATATACACAGCCAAGTTAAGGATGGTGCTTTATGGAGAGTATTTTGAGACAACCAAAGCAGCAGCTGTGTGGCTAGACAAACCAGCAACATCTTCAAGCTCAACAAGTCAAATAATATCCTGATGTTCCAAGTTGCTGAATTTCTCTGTTTTGCTTCAGAATATCATTCAAAAAGGTGGTGACCACATCCATATACACCTAGGACCCCTTACACTCTAGAAGACCTGGTGGGCGACCCCCCCCCCCCCCCATGCCTGCCCACTACAGTGTCAAACTGAATTTATGTTCTGTTTGTTTTCTTACCTCAGGCTGAGTTCTGTCTAAGGAGCAGGTACCTTGCAAAATCGGACTCAATATTGTTATGTCTAAGTATACCCACTACAGGAAACTGCAACTTACCCATACATGCCAATCAAAATAGTAGAAACATCTCTAGAGCACTAATGCAGTATTAAGCTGGGATTACACACCAACCAATTTTCTGTATATTTTTTCCTTTTACCAAAACCATATAATGAGGTCAAACCTTAAGAGTTTCAATTTGTATGCAATCAGGCAGGCCCTTGCACTACATGGTTTTGGTAAATCTAAAGGAAATCAGACAAAAGTTGAATAGGGTGTATGGGGGTCTAAGGCTGGCCATATATTATACAATTTTCCTTTAGATTTATAAAAGCCATATGATAGGAGGTCAAACCTAAACACCTTTATATTGTAAGCAATAAGGCAGGCCCTTGCACTACATAGTTGAAGGTAAATCTAAAAGGAAATTGAATGAGAAAATATATAGCAGCTTAAGATGCCTATATGCTCCCAATGCACAATCTGTGCACAGAGCTACTGGGAGTTGGACAATTTCCATCAACAGAGAGACTAGGGCTACCTCAATAGTGTTGGCTTCATAGAATGTGCAGGGCACGTCAAGATTCTTTGGTATCCAGGTGTTCTACATTCTCATGCAGTCAGACTCTGAAGACCCACCAGTTGCATGTGCATGATCCTTGCCAATATCTATATACAAAAGGCCCTACTCTTGTAAGTCTCCAGCCATTTTGATTTAAGTTTTTCCATACAGGTGTTTCAGTTCTGGCAGTATGGAATTATTAAATTATTCTATTATTTTCACAAGACAGATACAACCCCTCCGCACAACCCGAGACACATTATGTCATGTATTTGTGGATACAAGGGGAATGCAACAGGCTAGGCTAATCATCTATTTTGCATACCTTAGTTGTACAAGTAGCACGTAATGGTTCTACCAGTCTATCCAGCCTTTGCAGAACAGCACTTGGACAGAGTGTGGATAACCTAACCAACATTAAAAATGTCAGCATCTAAAAGAAAAGAAAAAAAAAAAAAAGAAAAATATTAGCAGCATTAGGAGCAAGACCACAATGCAATTCGTCCTACTTTTTGGGGTAATTTGAAATTGATTATATTCATACTGTCAAAGTAATAGGTTATTCAACTATAATTACCAACATTCTCCTAAAATTTCTAAAACACCTTTACCTTAATGTCATAATGATCCTTCAGACCATCTTCAACATGGTTTAAGAACTCAAAGATGTCCAGTCTGTCCAGACAGCTGTCAAGAAGAGTGTACATACACTCGAAGGCTGCTTTTCGGATGTCTAAACCATCATCAACTGTGTGCTTGAAAGGACCCATCTCCACCTAGAATTAAGAAAGTGTAATTAGGAACCGTAACCAGCAGTTATCTGGGAAAAACAAACAAATTAACACTACTAACCTCTCTTATTAGCTCCTTTCTAACTTTTGTTTCATTATATAGATGAGGAAGCACAGAATCGAGCAGGTCTCTGATCAGTGATGGCTTGTTGTGAGCAGCAGAATTAAACGTCACAAGGGCGACTCGTCTGACGTTTAGGTCGGGATCTTCCAGTGTTTTCAGGAAGTCACCTGAAATGTATGAACATTTTATAAACACACTATTTTAAAGCGTAACTAAACTCTCTCAATTAACAGTGACTTCAAATCCTTATGCTGCTAGCATTGGAAAAAAAAAATAGGAAAATATATACATTTACTGGTTTTAAACTGTTTTTTTTTTTATTTTAACATTTATTCTGTTACTTACTGGTTTTCAGGCCTAGGCAAAAAGATGCCATACATCCCAAAAGTCTTCAGAAAGGAAGAAGGGGTTCTCTAAGCTAAGCACACCGTCCTGCATGCAGGCCTGGCCTAAGGGCACATGGATTCCAGGATCTATATACTATTCAAATAATCTGCCCTTACTCAAGATGGCCACAGCCAGAAATGCTAAGAGGTGTTTTTCAAAGTGATTTCTCAGCAAAATAAAGACATGGATGGATAGGGAAGTTTGCTTAGAATATTAAAAATGAATTAAATAGCGTTCTCAGTTTGTAGTGCTTGGATGCAGATTAGTTCTGGTTTATCAAAAATGACTAACTGCTGGTAAACCTTTCCAGGTATTATTGCATGTTCCTAACTTCCCATATATGACACCATCTTGAGGCAAATCTTTACTTTAACTAGCTGAGATCCGCGCTATAGCCAAATGACGGCTACAGCGCGGATCTGTTGTGCCGGGAGCACGTCATATGACGTCCTCCCCTTCTGTGCACTCCAGGGAGCGCGCGCCGTCGGGGGCGCGCGCGCGCTCTCGCCGTGTCACTGGGCACCCGATGCGCGTGCCCAGCGGCCGCGATGTCCGCTGGGCACCCGCGATTGCCCGTAACACAGCGGGACCGTGGATCTGTGTGTGTAAACACACAGATCAACGGTCCTGTCAGAGGAGAGGAGACCGATGGTGTGTTCTCTGTACAGAGACACACCGATCGGTCTCCTCCCCTTGTGAGTCCCCTCCCCCCACAGTAAGAATCACTAACAGGGAACATAATTAACCCCTCCCCGCCCTCTAGTGGTTAACCCCTTCACTGCCAGTGTCATTTATACAGCAATCAATGCATTTAAATAGCATTGATTGCTGTATAAATGACAATGGTGCCAAAAATGTGTCAAAAATGTCCGATGTGTCCGCCATAATGTCGCAGTCACAATAAAAAAATCGCTGATCGCCGCCATTACTAGTAAAAAAAAAAAATATTAATAAAAATGCTATAAAACTATCCCCTATTTTGTAAATGCTATAACTTTTGCGCAAACTAATCAATAATCGCTAATTGCGATTTTTTTTTTTTTACCAAAAATATGTAGAATACGTTTCGGCCTAAACTGAGGAAAAAAAGTATTTTTATATATTTTTTGGGGATATTTATTATAGCAAAAAGTAAAAAATATTGTTTTTTTTAAAAAATTTGTCGCTCTTCTTTTGTTTATTGCGCAAAAAATAAAAAACGCAGAGGTGATCAAATACCAAAAAGAAAGCTCTATTTGTGGGGAAAAAATGATAACAATTTCATTTGGGTACAGTGTCGTATGACCGCGCAATTGTCATTCCAAGTGCGTCAGCGCCAAAAGCTGAAAATTGGTCTGGTCACGAGGGGGGTTTAAGTGCAAAGTAATCAGGTGGTTAAAAAGGTAAAAAGGTAACCTGTGACCGATTTGATAGACACACCATGCAAATAAAGGATACAAGCGTCTTATTTTCAATAACAACGGTACATTACAACCTTATACACAGTCGATGTTTATGTCCATGTTAATCGATTACTTCTGAGACCAAGTATTGAAGATGTGAGGTCACTACTATCTCTTCACTAACAAATTGTAAACATGCACGATTCCCATGCTCTAGAACCCCCGACATCTTTACCCACCAGAACGCAAATTATAAATATATGGTTTCTGAGTTTTTTTAAATCTTTGCGGTTTAGTTTTTTGCTCTTAATAAAGTTGCAAGTCACAGTGATACTGTTAATCACTTCAATAGTGGGCACTTTCACCCCCTTTCTGCCAAGGCCAATTTTCAACTTCAAGCTGTTGCACTTTGAATGGCAATTACTTGGTCATGCAGCACTGTACCCAAATAAAATATTTATCCTTTTTTGGAGGATTGTCTGTGTAAATTGTCCCGTCACAAAATGCTGGTTACCAGCTCTCCTCACGCTGTTTACATGCGATCAGCTGTGATTGGACACAGCTGATCCCATGGTAAAGGGCCACTGTGATTGGCTCTTTACCACAATCTGTGACCGAACGAGAGAGCTGCACTGTAGTAGTCTTTCGGCTATAGTGCGTGTTCTGAAATGGTTATATGCTACTAGCTGCAATGTTACTGTGACTCCAAACTCCGATGCATAGATCCCCATCTAGAAAATGTAACCCGTTTATTTTTCAATAAAAAATACTTGCGTAAAGGCAAAAATTGTGGGAACACATTTTGGAGCACTTGCTAACCTCTTTTAAAAAGGCAAATGCTCCAAAGGCTGTCAGCCATATCCTTCCCTGAATACCTTACCCAAAACAAATTATGCAAGAAGGTAAATTCAGGACCTGCACACTTTTCTAGCTATATAGCTGTTTGAGGTCAGAGATTCTTTTAGTTGGGAAGCCAGGACCAGGGTTAAATCTACAGAGCACTATTAACAAATAAGATATCCATATTTCTAAAGATCTCTCAACACACCAAGCTTGGTAGAATGTCGTCTCTCAATGCAACATCTATATATGATCAAGTTAGAAAAAAAAAAAAAGGGACCAGAGTAACTGCATTCTTAACAGCTTTCCTCACACCAAAACGTTTTAATCAACAAGTCAACAATTAAAAATATCCATCCTAAAAATATTACTCATGGAGAAACAAAAGCTGGCAATACACAAATCAGTATTATTTAAACAGCCAGTGGGCCAACAAAAACAAAAAACCAAACACACACAACACTGAAGTGTAGGTACTGGCCCCATTATAAATGTGTGGCAAATGAGAAATCTGCATGTGTCCACTGTAATCATCACTTAAGAATTATCTGCACCTAAGCTTACCAATGCAATTCTTCAAAAGAGGATCAATGGGCTGAGGATGGTCGGATATTGTAAATTTAACAGCTGTGACTACAGAGCTTCGTGCATAAGATGAACCTAAAAAAACATTGCACAACATTAGAAGAAATCCGATTATGTTACACCAATTTTGTTACAGCTAAATTAAAAACTGCCATTAAACATGTACATTAAAGTCCCTAAAAGAAGAATTTCAGAGTAAATACCCAACTTAAGGACAGGGACAGACAAAAACTATTGCTGGTATTTTTTTGTTTACTGGGTTGTGAAAAGGAGGTTTTTGTTGGCATGTTAAATGTGATTGTATTACTGCATTTCATCACTAGCCCCCCCCCCCTTTTTTTGTGTGTGTTAGAAGCATATATTTATTACTGCCACAAAAGTGTTACAGCAGTAAAAGAGGGTTTACACACACGCAGCTGACTCAGAGCGTGTGCCCTCCCCATCTTGACCTCAGTTGTCCCACCTGCAGGCAGGACCCACACAGGTGTTGATGGGTGGAGGGAAGGGAGACCACTGAACATCCATTCACTGATGTTCCTTAGCTAGAACGAACCCGGAAGCGAAGTGTAAATCATCCCTTCGGAGTTAAAAAAAAAAAAAAAAAAAAAAAAAAAAAAGTGTCACTTTTCCTTGCCATTCAGGCCAGGGAAGAAGCTAATGGAGCAAGACCTGCCTTCCATTAGCTTCAATGGAAGAAAGGGGAGACATCAGGTGGTCTCTAAAAGACCTCTGATGTCTCATTAAAAAGAACCTGTCTTAAAAATCTATCACATACTAAAGATAAAAATGTTACACCCAGAATCTCCCTCTCATCTACCCCACACTGGAAAATAGAATTCGTTTTTTTTAGCCCGCTCCACCCCACACATAAAATGTGTGTACATGTGTGAAACCAATAATCAAACAATTATGGGCCCATTAACCAACCCTATACTGGTGACCTGTAGGGGCTTTAAAAGCATTACCTATGGAAATTATAGGGTTTTGAAGTTAGCCATCCTTTTGCAGGCACATGCAAATTTAAAGCTTGACGCGTTGGGTATTTACTCAGCGCAACTTAATCGCTTATATTTTACCAATAATGGATAATATATTGCATTTTATATGCTCCAAAATCAACTTTTTTTACGGAAATTTGGTCCTAGAAAACACATTATGGATCATCATATGACAATTGTGCCACCACCATTTTATTTTCCAGGGTATCTGTTCCCAGAAAATATACGTTTGGAGGTTTTAGCTGATCATTAAGCCTAAAATTATTTTTTAAAACATGTGTGCAAAAAGCGCAAAAACTGCTCTGGCAGCAAAAAGGTTACACTAGATACAAAAATTACAAGACATACCAGCAGCCAAGTATCCTTTGAGTCGTGGCAGGAGAGTCTCTGGATCTATCAGTGTCAGTTTTCCCAAACATTCTGCAACCACATTTCTTGTTCCTTCTTCAGCACATTCAGAGTGTTTAAGTAGTAAAGACCATATATTTTCAACATAAGGTTTAAGGCCTACTACAGAAGCAGAACTTATTATCTCCTTGAGGGAATGAAGCAGAAGGTACTGCCTCTTAGGTTGACTAGTTATCTCCTGCAAAACAAATGGCAAATATTCTGGAAGGTTGCCTACACTGATGCTTCCAAGGGCGTATGAAGCTGCAGATTTGACTTCTTCACTAGGAGAAGAGAAAGCTTCCAGTATAACAGATTTCAGCTCTATTTGTCCACTGAGGTCAATATGATGGCCAACCTCTCCTAGTGATAACAGAGCCAAGAGGCGAATGGAGTCTGTGGACCTTGAGTTTTTAACATCCTGGATAAATTGACCAACCACTGCTGGACCTTCCTTAGGGCATGCTCGAGTCAGCGCTGCCACACATTTGGCAATAGAATAGTATGACTGTTTGTGCGTAAGCGCAGTACTCTGTGCATAAACTGGTCCCGTCAACATACGGAGCAAGTCCATATATCCCAGACTCGTAGTGCCAGTCACCACTAAGGCTTGGAAAAACTCTAACATTGCACTAAGTGCTCCTCCTTGAAGCAATGGTGACCGCACCAACCCAATAAGTTCGTTGAGGATAGATCCACTGATCTTTGATAAAGAGGATGGATAAACTTTAGCCAATGTGGTCAGGAAGCTTATGGCCATTTGAGACACATGCATATCACTTTCACTAATAAGAGGTGGAAGCTCATCCAGTACAGCATCAATCATTGCTGCAGTGAGGCTGTCGCTATAATTTTTTATTAGAATATCAAGAGCAGAGAGTGTCCCAAGTTTTAAAGCCCGCTGATTCTTCCGAAGAAATGAGGCGAGGATAGGTACTCCTTCACCTAAAATTGGCCTTAAATCTATTTTCAAAGGAGAACCTGCTATCAGTGTGAGAGCTTTTACTGTGGTCAAACGTGTGATCTCATTTTTCAGTCTTTCCAGAAATATTTGAAGCGTACTAGGAAGGTCACTTCCCAGATTATCACCTAAACTACAGATAATCTGACCCATGCAAGAGATTGCACGCTCTTTTACTTCTTGATCGATATCTGCTGCTTTCAACCTTTTGATTGTACATGTAAACAAATCTTTTATGTATGGTGTTGCATCAAAGGAAGAAGGCTGGTCCAGAGGTCTAATGACTTTCACAAGCTGCTGTGTAACCAGCAGAGCTTCAGAGGTGATTTTGTAGAATGGATCCCCGACACAGATTACTACAGGTGAAACCATGACCTGGACATGCGAGTGGAAGACTTGAGGAGAATGATTGCAAAGAATCACATACAAACATGATAAAGCGTCTATCTTCAGGTTAGAAGAACTTGACTTGTCATTTAATGAGAATATGATCCCTGCAAAAAATAGATAAAAAAAAAAAAACAGTGAGCCTAGAATATTTTCACACAATATTCCAAAATTACAAAAAAACAATTACAAAAAAGGTAAAACAAATAACCGTTGCTTTACCTGGCACCAGAACTGGAATGTGTTGCGTTAAAGCTCCGGGTAACACATTGACTAATTCTGTGAGCATGTTAAAACAACACTGGCGTGTCTTCACACTCTTCTCCTTCATTTGCTTATGTAGAGCTTTCACAATGTTTGGTACCTAAAGATAAAATAAAAAAAAAGCAGCACATAAAACTTTCCATTTATTTTAACCAAAGTTTAAGAAATTAAGCCAAAATATCAAGCATTCGGGCAGGTTTGTGCATTAGACTAAACAAAGCCAATATCTACTCAAAAATTTTCATTGATTGGATCATTTTCATTAATACGTACTCGAACCTCAAAAATGGAAAAAACTGTTGAGTCTACATTATTCAACGATGTCTAAACAAATTTTCTTACAGCCTAAGTGCAGTCATAATAAAAAAAAAAAATAAAAAAAAAAAAAAAAAGACTGCGCAGAAAAAGCAGACATAGTGACGTATGATTAATGAAAGCCTGTGACAGCTCCCAGTTACTCTTTAATGGGTGCCACGTTCTCCGGACTAAATAGGAGAGGGACCTTTCAGCTTGTTATCAGCACTTAGTTCAAAAGTCTTCATTAGTGCACATAGAGTGGGCAGCTTGAACATCTGGAAAGGCTCCATCAATGCTTAACCACTTGCCGACCGCCGCATGTACATCGGCACAGCTGGGCAAATGGGCGTACAGGTACGTCCCTTTGAATTTGATCCCGTGTGGCCACGTGCGCGCCCCTGCCGGGAGCTCCGTGGGTAATATCACGAGTCCCGTGGACTCTATGTCTGCAGGGAACCCCGCGATCGTCTCACGGAGCTGAAGAACGGGGCAATGCTAAAGTAAACAAGCATCTCCCCGTTCTGTCTAGTGACACTGATCACAGCTCCCTGTGATCGGGAGCTATGATCAGTGAAGTGTCATTCGTAGCCATGCCCCCTAACAGAATCACTCCCCAGGACATACTTAACCCCTCCCTAGCCCCCTAGTGGTTAACCCCTTCACTGCCAGTGTAATTTTTACAGTAATTGGTGTAATTTTCTAGCACTGATCGCTGTAAAAAATGTCAATAGTCCCAAAAATGTGTCAAAAGTGTCCGATCTGTCTGCCATAATGTCGCAGTCACGATAAAAAAATAAAGAAAAAAATAAATAAAAATGGGATAAAAACGAACCCCTATTTTGTAGACGCTATAACTTTTGCGCAAACCAATCAATAAACGCTTATTACGATTTTACAAAAAATATGTAGAAGAATACGTATCGGCCTAAACTGAGGGGAAAAAAAAAATGGTATACATATTTTTTGGGGATATTATAGAAAAAAAATACGCAGTTTTTTCTAAATTGTCGCTCTATTTTTGTTTATAGCGCAAAAAATAAAAACCACAGAGGTGATCCAATACCACCAAAAGAAAGCTCTATTTGTGAGAAAAAAAAGCACGTCAATTTTGTTTGGGAGCCACATCGCATGACCCACGCAATGCCGAATCGCAAAAAGTGCTCTGGTCTTTGACCAGCCAAATGGTCCGGGGCTTAAGTGATTAAAAACGTATCCATGTTTTAGAGCAGCATATGCTCTCACCCAGGCTACAATTTTTAGGGAAGTCCTTACATGTTTCAGTCAAACAATGCAAAACCACATACTGCATATATATGGCAACATGGTTTTGTAGTCAAAGAATCCAGGTGCTTAACTGGCCTGTCTGCACTACAGACCTTTCAGCAATTGAAAAACTTTGGCACATCTTGCAAAATAGGATTTTCTTCGTCATACTTACCTGTAAAATCCTTTTCTTTAAAGTACATCATGGGACACAGAGTTAGGCTAATATTCATTACCTACTGGGTTATACGCCTCTAGGTGAAAGGACACTGGTAGACAGTCTTAGACAGGAAGTAATCTCCCATATAACCCCTCCCATACAGGAAGTACACCAGTTTTGTAACAAGCACCGAATCCTCAAAAAAGATGGGAGGGATGTCTGTGTCCCATGATGTACTCAAGAAAAGGATTTTACAGGTAAGTGTGACGACATACAACATGGGACGCAGAGTTAGGCTAATATTCATTACCTACTGGGACATCCCAGAGCAATAGTTTTGAGGAGTGGGAGACACCTTGCCAAACAAAAATAGACATCAGAATTTAAATGGCAGCCTGTAGTACACTACGGCCAAAAGCCAAATCTTCGGCTGCTCTAACATCTGATAAAATCTTGTGAACGTATGCACTAAAGACCAGATAGCCTTACAAATCTGAAAAGCCCAGGGAGGTTCCTACACCCCTGGTGGAATGAGCTCTCACCCTAAAAAGGGAGGAGCTTTCCGTTTCAGACCATAGGCCTGAATGACCAATTGACGTTACCCAATTGGCAATGGAAGCCTTGGAAGCTGCCTGCCTCTACTTGGGTCCTTTAGGTAAAACAAAAAAGGAGTCTGATCTACGCAGATCTAGACAAATAAACCTTGACTGCCCTGACAACGTCCAAAGGAATGCATTAGTCTCTCTTTTCCGCTGAACGAGGCTGAGAGAAAAAAGGCGGCAAAAAAATGTCCTGATTTAAATGAAAGGCTGACACCACCTTTGGCTAAAGGGATGGAACAGGTAGTAACACGACCTTGTCGTGGTGAAGGATCAAGTATGGTTCCCTGCACGAAAGGGCCGCCAACTCAGACAACCTTCTAGCCGAGGTGATGGCCATCAGGAAGGCTAGCTTGCATGACAGCAAGTCTAATGGAATTTCCTTGATAGGCTCAAATGTTCTTTTATGTAACAGACAGCACCAAGTTCAAGTCCCAAGGACACATAGGTGACCTAATGGGGGGGGGGGGGGGGGGGGCGGGTAGGGGGGGGGGGGGGGGGGGGGGAGCAAACAAGTTTCCCCCTGCATAAAGGTTCAGACCAGCTAATGGGAGGCTAAAAGGCCTTTGGAGGAATACGGGCAGGGCTGAAATCTGACCTCCGATTGTACTCAAAGCCAATCTGATTTCCAGAGCCGACTGTAGAAAAGAGAAATTTTCCCAATCATGCATTTCCGAGGATGCCATTTTCTAGCTTTACACCAAGCAATACAAGTCTTCCAGCCCTTACGATAGATCTTCCTATTGACAGCTTTACTAGCATTCACTAGGGTAGATACCACTTGTCTTGAGATGCCATGGTCCTTCAACACCCTGGCTTCAATAGCAATGCCATCAAATTTAGAGACTGTAAATTTGGTTGGAATATAGGACCTTGAGACAGTAAAATCAGAGACGTGGAAGCGTCCATGGCCATGGTCTATTGTCAGTCTCACAATCTCCAGGAACCAGGGCTTTCTGGGCCAGGCTGGTGCCACCAGAATGACTGGAACTCTCTCTCTCTCTCTCTCTCTCTCTCTCCCCCCGAATCCTGCGCAACAAATGTGGAAGGAGAGAGGTCAGAGGGAAAGCATAAACCAGGGAGTACTGGTTCTATGGAACTACCAGAGCATCTGCTCCGATTGCGAGGATCCCTTGTTCGGGATACAAACTGCTGTAGCTTGTTGTTGAACCTGGATGCCAATAGGTCATCTCCAATGCTGGCAAATTTCCTGGAAAACCCCTGGGTGTAGAGACCATTCCCCAGGCAGATCTGCTGGCAGCTGAGATAATCTGCCTTCCAGTTCTCTACTACTGGGATATGGACTGCAGATAGAATCAGCACGTCACTCTGCCCAGGCTAGTATGTGGTTCACCTCCTTCAGAGCTGAATGACTCCTAGTACCACCTTGGTGGTTTATATAGGCCACTGTGGCATTGCCAGACTGAACCCTGATAGTGCAGTCCTGAAGCTCCACCTTCTAGGAGCGTAGGGGCAGACTTACTGCCCGTAACTCCAGGATGTTGATGGGCAGGATCTGTTCTGTCCTTGACCATTTCCCCTGAGCCGAGAGCCCCTCTAGAGTAGCTCCCCAGCCTGAGAGACGCATCTGTAGTCAGTACTTTCTAAGTTACCGGGAGGAAGGATTTTCCCTTTCGCAGGCTCTGATCCTGCAATCAGTTTAGGCTCAAGCGTGCCCGAGGAGATAAGAACATTGGATAATCCAGGGCTTGTCCTCTTCTGTTCCAAGCCAACAATATATGTCTTGTTGTATAGGCCTGGAATGGAACTGGGCATAGGGCACTGCCTCTAAGGACACCATCCTTCATAGAAGCCTGATAGAGCCGAATGGAGGGTTGTCTGGTGGCCCTTATCTGACGCACCTGATCCTTCAGGGCACAGATCATTACGGGTGGCAAAAATACCCTTGCTTGGACCGTATCTAGGATCAGACCTAAATACGTTAGACTAAGCTGGTCTCAAGGGTGACTTTTCGGTATTCATGATCCAGCCTAAGCTTTCCAAATACCGCATTGTGCAGGTTATGCTCTGTTCTAGAGCCAGTATTGAGTGATCTCTGAGCAGGAGGTTGTCCAGATACCCGAGCACCAAGATCCCTTGGGCCCTTAAAAACCCAGTACTGGTGCTAGGACCTTTGGGAATACCTGGGGAGCTGTGGAAAGCCCGAAGGGTAGAGCCACAAACTGAAAAGGATGTTCTGCTACTGCAAATCGCAGGAACCTCTGATGAAGCAGTAAGATGGGTACGTGTAAATATGCGTCCTTTATATCCATGGAGGCTAGAAAGTCTCCCTTCTGGAGTGAGGCTACTACTGAGCGGACAGACTTCAACCGAAAGGACTGGATTAGCAGATACTGGTTTCATGGATCTTAGATCCAAAATGTGCTTTGATTGCCCGTTTGGTTTTTGAACCGTAAACAAGTTCGAGTAAAACCCTGTGCCCCTTTCAAATACAGGAACCTCTACAGTAACACTCCTTGATGCACTAAATGATGTAGTGCCTGACACAATAAGTTTCTTTTTGGAGGATCCGAGGGAACGCTGGATCTTAGAAACCTGAGGGGGAACCCCCGGCAGCTTGTAACCACGGGATATAGTTGAGGCGACCCACCCGTCCTGAACCATTGTTCTCCAAATATCTGCAAAGTGCAGCAGCCTTCCCCCCACCTGAGTAGGGGCGTCCCCTAAAAAGGAGGGCTTGGTGCTGGGTTTAGAAGAGTTTTGGACCCAGGGCTTTTTCTGGCCCTGGCGCCCCGTGGGCGGCGGAACTGCCTTGGCGCTGAGAAACCTGAGGAAGCAATCCCTGAGGTTTTAAATGAGGGACATCTGGTGCTTTTCTTTACAGGAAGTAGAGAACTCTTCCCTCCAGAAATCTTTTGGATACATTTGTCCAAATTATCACCAAATAAACACTCCCCATGAAAGGGGAAACCTGCCAATAACTTTTTACAAGGAAGCTCGGCTGACCGGTTCTTAAGCCACAAAAAAGTCTGCGCATATGTACAGACAAGAGCCAAAACGAGTATTGAATCCTTTAAAAGGCGTCAACAGCAAAACACAGTGCTCAAGGAATATCTGTATCATCTCCAGCCAGATCATCCTCCTGGTTAGGCCTATCAGGCCATCTGACCTGATCCTTTACGGATTGGGAGATTCCAATTGCTGCAACAGCTGGATGAATAGCTGAACTGGCCAAAGAAAAGGAAGCCTTTAATGACTCCAATTTCTTGTCAACAGGGTCTTTCAAGCCCTGTACGTCTACTGGACAAGTCAAGTTCTTGTTTAAGGAAGAGACTGCTGCATCTAAGGCTGGCATGCTCTACTTCTTGAGCTTTTCATTCATGGGATATAAAAATGGAAAACCTCTTAGAAGGAACAAAAAATCCTGTCAGGATGTTCCCAATCAGCATACACTGCCTGTTCCAACAGAGGATGTAAGGGGAAAGCCTGTGCGGCCTGAAGAGGCCTCAGGGACCCCAAAGAGGACCAGGGGGAGGTTTTAGCTATTTCCCATCTTCAACCCATTCCTGCTCCAAACTAGGAGGCTCCGGGGAGGGGGATCTGCCACGCTTCTTACCACCCTGCGGGGTGGAGGCAATCATGCCAGCAATCCTGTGCTCTACCCCGGCTAGGGCCGAGGACAGTTCCTCCTTGGTGATAAAGGGTGAAGCAGCAGAGTTGACTGTAGGCACAATCCCAGATAGGCACAACGGGTTAGATTGCCCGTAAGCCTCTGTTCTTTTTCAGGGGATACAACTAGGTTCATCAGGAACTACTGACGACATAGGTGTGGCCTTCCCTGTAGTGTTAGTCTCGCCCCTCTTGTTTGAAGACATTTACAAGCCACAAAAAGAGTACCTGGGTGTAGTATTAAACACACCTCAGAAGGGAGGCCCTTTAATAGGGCTCACCAAGCCCCTATGAAACAATCCTGCCAAGCAACACCTGGTGACTCACGTGACCCAGGTAAGGAAAAAATGAACTGCTGCAAATGCCTGGTTCAGAGTCTGCTCTGCATCCCACAGCTGTCTTCTGAAAGCACTGCATGCTTGGCATACACAGCTTAAATAAACTGGCTGTGTGCCGGAACAGGCGCGGCTTTATTTGCGTATGACACAAATCTGTGTGCCGAGATAAAGGCTAAGGCGTGTGTGCGGCTCCGCCACGTGCGCCATGGCCGCCAAACTGCTGAGCACAGCAGCGTTCTTGCGAATGCACATGCGCCATGGCGAACCAAGGCGAAAAAAACGCCAGACAAGCAAAAAAATGTAAAATAAAAGAAGAAACAAGTACCACTTTGCAAACACCCACAGCTAGCTCCCCCATATGGTCACCGCACACAGGTGTCCAGCATCTAGCTAGCTTGACTGATTGTTACAATCACTGGGACACCCCACAATAAGTAAATAAAAAGGGGTTTCACTTGCCTGTTTAGGAGCAGGGCAGCTTGGAAACAAAGAGCACAATCTTCACCCATCACGGCGGGTTCCTGCCACTTGAGGACCTTCAAGGACTGGGTACTCTTTTAATGTTTAGGGTCTACTCCCTTGGACCTGTACAGCACCCTGCAGGAATGCCTTAGCACTGTGGTGACCAGGATTCCACTACGCAGGGTCCAGCGCCCGGAGGTCACATTACAGGCAAAACCTCACAGGATCTTGAGTCTTCTTTGCGATGCTCGGGTACTTTTTATCTAAGCATATAAAGCCTGTGTCAAATGGATCTGATCGGTCAAAAACTGTTTGTGGGACTAGAGACCTGGAGCTCAGAGAGCTCAAACAAACGCGCCCATCCATCTTGCAGACACTGGTTAAAATTAAATAAAAAGAAGGATGTACTTCCTGTATGGAAGGGGTTAAGTAGGGGATCACTTCCGGTCTAAGACTTTGTCTACCAGTGTCCATTCACCTAGAGATGGCGTATAACCCAGTAGTTAATGAATATTAGCCTGTGTCCCATGATGTAAGAAAAAGAAATATGACAAAGACAACCCAGGACCATTGATCAGTTGGAATCCTTTACCAGGCAAGAGTGGGCAAACATTCCTCTTAAAACTCCAACTACTGGTCTCCTGTTCTTATGTATAGTTTGGCATGCTTGACAGCCTGTGACAGCTCCCAGTTCTATTAACTGCCATCACTCCAGAAGATTATGGTAATGATAGCAAAGATGGGGGGGGGTGTTGCATTGATGAAGGATTAATTAACCTAACAAAAGGGGCATCAGCACAAGAAATGCATCCGGCTAAGTAACCTGTCCCTTTGTTTTCTTTTTATAGCATTTGACTGCAATTAGGCTTTCACAGTGGCTAAGTGGTTGGGACTTTTGCCTGCCTGGCAGCACTAGGGTTATTGGCTCAAATCCAAAACACGGCACTACTTGCATGGATTTTGCATATTCTCTCTGTGCCTGCGTGGGCTTCCTCCGGCTTCCTTCCACATTCCAAAGAAATGCTGGCTCAAGGTTTACCGGCTCCTGTCCGATTTGGCACTAGTATAGTTATGGATGTGAGTTAGGGACCATAGATTGCAAGCTCTTTGAGGGCAGGGACTAATGTGGATGTAAAATATATGTAAAGCGCCTGCTTAAAATTGTAGGCGAAATATATAAAAAAATAAAAAGGAGCTGTGAGAAACATTTATACAAAATATCTGCAAACTATCAAAGATGCTTTTTAACAAAATTCCAGGCCAGGCCAATTTCTTTCCTACATGTAAAAATCAGCAGCTAGATAACTAAATTGGAACCCCCCAAAACATTTTTTTTTATTTTTTATTTTTTAGCAGAGGCCCTAGAGAAACAAAAAATGGTGGGTGTTGATTTTTATGTCACACTAAATTAAGTGCCGATTTTCCAAAACGCTAATCTTTTGGAAAATATACACTTCAATGAATTTTAATGCACAAAAACACAATACTGAATTGTTTGATAAAATATAAAAGATGATGTTACGAAGTAAAAAGATATCCAACATGTAAAGATTTAAAACTGCATTACACCCATGGAACGGCACCAAAGTACAGTACCTATAAATCTCCATAGGTGACGCTTCAAAAGCCTTTACAGGTTACCAGTTTTGGAGTTACTTGGGAGGTCTGATGCTAACATTATTGCTCTTGGTCTGACACTCACAGTGATACACATGCGCATTCACATTTGTGAGGGAGCACGAGAGGCTCTCTTTATTTTATTATTTACTTAATTACTTAATTTTTTTTTTAACATTGTACCCTTTTTTTTTGGATCAACTTTATTGTCATCAGATGGGATGAACAACATCCCCTGTGATAGCATAAGCCCTCTTTTTGGAGAGATCCCATAGTAACGCTGTACTCCTCTGGGGAACTGATGAGAATTTTTTGGGTTTCGTTTTTTTTACACATTACGATTGCTTGTATACCAGTAAATTTCACTGGTATAAGCAACCATAGTTACTGAATGAAATGGATTTAGTGTTTACTATTGTCATTAACTGCGCTTTGCCACAGCTAATCACATGGTACAGATGGGCTGTGATTAGACCCGTCTGTACCATGTGAAAACTGACCAATCACAGCTAGCAACACAATGGTACACAATTAATGACATAAAAGGAAGCCATCCATTGTGTACAATTGTAATGTGATCTGCTGTGGTTGGTCACAGACATCACTTAGTACCAGAAGCGGTCCAGTATATTGATCAGTCGTCGGCTGTGTCCAGCGAAAACAGCTGGTGACAGATCACTCCGGAGCGGATGGGCGAAAAGTGGTTAAGCTAGTTTCACTTATACCTGGGACTGAAGTTATTTTCACTAAAGTTTGTGTTGCCATCCTATGAAAAGAATAACCTTATCCAATCTATTTTCAAAAAAGTTACAAACATCCTAATTTTTTTATACAGAAAATTTTATAAACAGCATGTAGAAAACAAACCTGGCTCTGAAGCATAGTCAGCGGTGTCTCCCCTTGTTCCATTGCATCTGGGTCACAAAGCCAGCTTTGTACAGGTCTGGTCTGTTTCAGAAGGGACAGATATGCATGAAACACATCAGCCTTCACATTCTCTTCCCGTTCCTTGAACCTAGCTATTAGTGCAGGAGACACAGTCTTGTAGAATTCTGGCAGCATCTCATGTCGAGTGCTCACCACAGCATCCAGGCACTTGGCAGCTGCACGTCTGACTTTCCAACTCATATCATCATCATCGCTGTACTCGTCATCACTACCTAAAAAAAAAAAAAAAAAAAAAAAGCCACACAGTTATACAATGTGGTCCTGCATAAAGTTGAAGCCTTAAACTTCAGTTTCTCTACAACAATTTTGATTACTATATAGTGAATTATAGCACCTTTCCGAGAAAAGCACAAAAATATTTCCCAGAGGAAATTGGCAAGAAAAGCAACTCAGACTGCACTGCAGACTTAAATGCAGTCAGACAGAGCAGACCAATTTAATTCTGACAAAATGCAGAGCCAAGTCAGCACTTCGCCAAACATTTCGTGTTTACTGAGCTCTGAGTGTGAGGGAGGTCCCAGCAAGTAATAGGAACACTTCTGTTTGTGTGCAAACCTTAAAAGTATATTTTCTTTAAGCAGGGATGGTTAAAACTCTTGTCTTTATCCCATCTGTAGAAAATTATAAATCCTTGGATTTCTATCCTTCCTGCCCTGGTGTCAAGGGTCACAAGGACGATAGTGTGAATCTCCAAAGCGGAACAGGGGTTTCAACATTTCCTTATTGTATACAATAGATAAAATATGCTTTAAGAATTACTCACTTAGGAAAATACAAAAACACTTTCTATGTAAAACACTGCTTACAGAAGTGACAATACCCCCAGCAGTCACAAATTCAAGAATTTGGTTTAGCCGATATTCAACATGGAGAGTTTGCATATCAGCACCAAAGCTCAGCCAAACAGTAGGGTAAATTCACACGCTTTATCATTAGAAAAATTACAGTAAGTTTTAACTTGGGCATTTTTTTTTTTTTTTTTAATCCAAAAGAAAAGTTTGAGTTCAACATAAACAAACAGAACCAGGCTTCAACAAATACACATTGCATATTTTGTAAATTCTCATTACAAATTGGCAGAAATTCTGTCTTAAGTGAGGCCCGTCAAATCAATTCCTGCCCTCTACTCCTTACCCCTCCCGTGCTTCACTGTGTCCTTTTCCCATTTAGACCAATAATCTGCGCAAGTGTAGTTAACCAGCATTTCAGACCTAGTAATCTCCCCATTACCAGATCCACCGGGACAAGTCCAGGTACATCCAGCCACAGGCCCCAAATTTTATCAAACTTTCGGGTGTACCCCCTATGTTGATATACCATTTTCTCCATTCTAAATCATGTTCCCAACTGCTGAAATTCCATTCCTTAACTGTGGGAGCGTCTTCTGATATCCAATGGAGTATAATCAACTTGCGTGCCAACAATAGGGTCCTGGTAACTGCTGTTCTGATGCTCTCTTCCCATTCAAAGACCTCCAACACATTTAATAAGCAGTGTTTTGGGTCGGTGGGCATAGCGATCTGAAATACCCTGTTTATGGTATCCACAACTCCAATAGGAGTGAAGCTTCGGGCACCTCCACAGTAGATGGATGAGATCGCTATGATCTCTTTTTTTTATCTAGTGCACAACGGGGTAGGTCTAAGACCCATTTTTGTGTAATCTGTGGGGAGTATAATACACCCTTAAAATAAGAGAGTTGGTGTTAGCCTCTGCAATACATTTAACAAGCTTGTGGGCACCAACTGCAGAATCTCCTCCCACTGGTCTCCATCTATCTGCCCCACATCTCTCTCCCACTTGTCCATCATTCTCAAGGGATGTTTATTCAGAAAGTTCTGCAGGAGCATATTATAACATTGGGAGATGAAACCTTTAGTGTTGTCAGCTCTCAGGGCTAGGTTAAATAAATAATGGTGTTGGAGCCCACTCGGAGGCACTGCTCTGTGCCTTCACAGCATGTTTCAATTGCATATAATGGAACCGCATATTGGACGGTAAGCAGTGTCTTTCCTGCAGAGCCTCGAAAGGCAGTAGAATACCGTTCGGAAAATCTCTAATGTATATCACCCGTATCTCTTCCATAAGCCCCATGCTGTAATTGTGCCATTTCAGGGTAAGTCCCATTGGACCATATCAGGCTAAACTCAGTGTATCCCATCACTCCCTGTAGTTATCCGATTTTGTTCCAGATTTTCTGGAGAAGATTATAGGTCGGGTATTTCTCATTAGGTTTTCCAAAGGCTATAGCTTCAAGTGCCACCGGCACCGAACCTCGTTTTACTGTGTGCAACATCACAGTCTCTGAAGAGCTATGGGTATTACTGATCCTGTCTGCTTCCCCACCCATAGCCCCTATTAGGTGTTGGAGCTGCGCTGCTAAATAATATAACCATGGGTTCGATAGGGCTAGACCCCCCTCATCTTTGGGCAGTTGTAAGCATTCAAGTTTAATCCTGGGGGGGGGCGGTTCTTCCAAATTAACAAACGGAATAGGGAGTTTACCATTCTAAAATGTTTTCAAAGGGACCACCACTGGATAATTATGAAACACATATAGTAGCTGGGGCATGAGGATCATCTTGATCAGATTCACCCTACCAGCTATTGACAGGCATAATGAGTTCCACGTCTTAAACCCGGTCTCAGAATCTCTGCAATAGTGGGGAAATGTTCAGTCTCCCATACTCTCTCACCATAGATGTTACCTGGACATCTAGATACCTAAAGGATTTGGTCAAGGGTATGGAGTTATTGTTGGGAAGATTACCCCCATCATCTATGAGCATTAGGGAGGATTTTATCCAGCTGGAGCCCTGAATAAGTGCCGAATTCCGCTATGGTTGACATGGTTTCCCAAGGGAATCTTCAACAACATCTAGCAGAATCATATTGTCGCCTGTGTAGAGGATCAATTTCTCATGCCTGTCGCCCTAATGGAAGCCAGTAATACCCGGGTGGTCCCTGATTGCGATAGCCAAGGGTTTAATAGCTAGTGCGAAGAGCAGGTGAGACAGAGGGCACCCCTGTCTCATGCCCCATCCCAGCGCAAAGGTATGAGACAGACATTCTGCCCGCCCTAATAGAGCAGGTGGACCCAGGAGATGTAGGTTTTCCCGAACCCAAACCTCTGGAGAAATCCCCATAAATACTCCCATTCAACACTATCGAAGGCCTTCATAGCATCTAATGAGGGCAGGGCCCTTTGTCCCATGTCATCTGCCTGGGACTGAATGTTCAGATAGAGTCTCCTGAGGTTCACTGCCGTGGAATTATTCGGCATGAACCCCGCTATAGATGTTATGACCTTATTCAGTCTAATTGCTAGAATTTTGGCCAGCAGTTGGATGCCGCTCAGTAGCAGAGAGATAGGTCTATATGATCCAGGGTCTTTTCCGGGCTTTAGTATTAGCACAATATTAGCTGTGGACATAGAGGGGGGTAGGGTCTTATTCTCCCTGGCCGTGTTAAACCCCGCCAGTAGTTTGGGAAGAAGAACTTCAGCATATTGCTTATAAATTTCTATGAGGAGCCCGTCCGACCCGGGGGCCTTACACAGTTAGGGAATTCTGCCAGCGCTGTTTGTAGCTCCTCCACTGTAAGTGGAGTGTCTAGGGCCCTCCCGTGCTCATTTGTGTGATTTGTAAAAACACAGTAACCACTTCAGCCACGGAAGATTTGGCTGCTCAATAACCAGGCCCTTTTTTACGATACAGCACTGCCTCGCTTTAACTGACAATTGCGCGGCTGTGCGATGCTGTACCCAAACAAAATTTACGTCTTATTTTTTTCCCCGCAAATAAAGATTTCTTTTGGTGGCATTTGATCACCTCTGCCGTTTTTATTTTTTGCGATATAAAACGAAATAAAAGCAACAATTTTGAAAAAAAACCCCCCCAAAAATTACTCGGGTGGGTAACCGTGGCTGTCCTGAAAGACTACAGGAAAAGACGTTACCGGTAAGCGTAACTCTAATTTTCCCTAGTCGTCATTCAGGACAGCCACCATGAGAGGATAAGCGAGCACTTACCAGTTAGGGTGGGACTACAGCTTGCAAAACCTTGCGTCCAAAGGCTTGCTCGCCTGCCGAAACCAGATCCACTCTATAATGTCTTATGAACGTGGAATAGCTGGACCATGTTGCAGCCCTGCATATCTGGTCTGGCGTAGCTCCAGCCCTTTCTGCTTGAGAAGTTGCCATAGCTCTTGTCGAGTGTGCCTTGATACCTGAAGGAATCTCTTTCCCTGATAAGGTATATGCTTGGCCAATTGTTGACCTGAGCCACCTGGCGATTGTGCGTCGGGACGCTCTGAAACCCTTTCTGGCCCCAGAAAATAAAATAAACAGTGAGTCTGACTTTCTTATTGATTTGGTCAGCTCAAGGTACTTTAGGATACTTCTCCTTACATCTAAAAAATGAAATTTCAGTTCCCCTTCACTTGTGGGGTTGGGACAGAACGAAGGTAAGACTACCTCCTGGCTTCGGTGGAAACCCGAAGCCACTTTCGGCAAAAAGGCCGGATCAGTTTTGAGCACTATCCGGTCTGGCAAAATTACACAAAACGGGGGTCTAATTGATAGAGCCTCAATTTCACTGACCCTCCTGGCAGTGGTTACCGCCACCAAAAAAACAGTTTTTAACGTGAGATCCCCTAGCAAACACCCGTCTAAGGGCTCAAAAGGAGGTCCTGTCAAACTTTGCAGGACTAGGGATAGATCCCACCCGGGGAAGGGTGGGCTCCTGACTGGTCTCTGCCTAGACAGAGCCTTAAAGAACCTGACCACCCAAGGATTGGAGGCCAGAGATTTCTCCAAATAAGCACTAAGTGCTGATACTTGACTTTTAAGAGTGGCTACGGATAACCCCTTGTCCGCCCCACACTGCAGGAATTCCAGCACAGCTATGGGACTCTGCACTGAAAAGGAACTTGCTACACACCAGTCATTGAAGCAGAGCCAGACCTTTCTATATATCCGACGCGTCTCCTTTTTCCTGCTACTGAGAAGGGTAGAGATTAACCTGTCTGAAAAACCTTTAGCTTTCAGAATGCCTTCCTCAGTAGCCAGGCTGCCAACTTCCATTGGTGAACCTGGGGACAAAGGACTGGGCCCTGCGAGAGGAGATCCTCCAGAACTGGGAGGAACATGGGGGGCTCCGCTGCCAGCTGTCTGAGAACCGAAAACCATGCCCTCTTTGGCCAGTAAGGGGCTACTAGAATCAGAGTCGTGTCTTCTAGCTGAAATTTTCTCAGCACCGCTGGTAACAGTACCGGAGGAGGGAAGGCGTAACAAGTCCTGAACTGCCAACTTTGGGTCAGGGCGTCCACTCCCAGAGCTCCCTCTCCCCTGTTTAGGGAGAAAAAAACAAGGGACTTTCGCGTTGTCTTTTGACGCGAAGAGATCCACCTCTGGGGGACCCCATTTCTCGGAAATCAGATTGAAGACCTCCTGGTTGAGGACCCAATCTCCTTCCCTCAGCCTCCTGCGGCTGAGAAAATCCGCTACAATATTCCTCTCTCCCCTCAGAAATACTGCTGAGAGAGAGAGAGTATTGGACTCGGCCCAGCTTAAGATGTCGATCGCTAGGGCCAGCAGGACCCCACTTCTTGTGCCGCCCTGCTTGTTTATATAGGCTACGGTTGAAGAGTTGTCCGACCGTACCTGAACATGCTGACCCTGAATGACCTTCCCGAAAAACCTGAGGGCAAGTCCGACTGCCCTCAGTTCCTTCCAGTTGGAAGATCTTCTCAGGTCTTCGCCCTTCCAAGTGCCCTGGGTGACCAGGGAACCCAGATGTGCCCCCCAGCCCTTGCCACTTGCGTCTGTCGTTATTACCTGAGAGACGGGAACAAGCCACAGACGTCCCTGTGACAGATTCCCCTCTTTCCTCCACCACCACAGGGATCTTTTTATGTGGTGAGGTACGTGTACTAGGGTGTCTAGATCCCCCTGACTGTTGTCCCATATCCTTAGCACAAAAGTCTGCAGGGGCCGAAAGTGCAGTCCTGCCCACTGCACTGCTGGGAGGGCTGAGGTTAGAAGGCCTAGTGTTGACATCAGAGACCTCTTGGAGACCTGCTGACTGCACTGCAGAGCGGCCACCGCTCTGTTCAGCTTCGTGATCTTTTCCAAAGGCAGAAAGACCCTCAACTGCGTTGAGTCCAGCAGGTATCCCAGATACACAATGCGCTGTGTAGGAATGAGGTTGGACTTGTCTAAGTTCAACAACCACCCCAGACCTGTTAGGACCCTCTTTACTAGATCTAGGTCCCTGAGCAGCTGATCTGGGGATCCGGCAAACAGGAGTAGGTCGTCCAGATATGCTATGACCGACACCCCCTGTAACCGCAGGAAAGCCATCGCCTCCGCTAGGATCTTGGTAAAGATGCGGGGTGACGAGGATAGCCCGAAGGGCAGCGCTTGAAACTGGAGGTGCACTATTGTACCGTCTAGATCTATTGCCAATCGGAGAAATCTCTGAGAGGCTTCTGCGATGGGGACGTGTAGGTACGCGTCCCTCAGGTCCAACGAGACCATAAAGCAATCCTGCGGAAGCAGAGCCCTTACCGTGAAGATAGACTCCATGCGGAACCTCTTGTAGGTAATGGACCTGTTTAGGGGCTTTAAATTCAGGATCAACCTGAATTTTCCGGAAGGTTTCATTAGCACAAATATGTGGGAATAGAATCCCCTCCCCTCTTCCCCCCTTGGTACTCTGCGCACTACTTCCTGTTGTTCTAGCTCCCTTAGAGCTTCCAACAACGCTTCGGCTTTTGTCCTGCAATTGGAAAGATGCGTGACAAGAAACCTTAGCGGAGGGGGACTTGTAAACTCCAGGTGGTACCCCCTTCTTATGACCCCGAGGATGAACTGGTTGGGGGAGATCATCTCCCACTGCGGAAGGAAAGCCCCCAGTCTTCCTCCCACCGGGCCTAGGGAGTCATTGATCTTTGCGGGCCTTTTCAGGAGGGCGAAAAATCGCCCCTCCTCGGCTCCTGCCTCCTTGGCCCCAAGCTTTCTTTTGCCCCTCTGGTTTAGGAGTAACCTTTCGTTTTTGCGGACGAAACCCCTTCTTCGTCTGCACTGGGGCCTTCCGTTTGAGAGGAAATGATTTCTTCCTATCCGCCGTTCTGTCTAAGACAGAGTCCAACCCGGGACCGAAGAGGAGGTCACCTGTCAGGGGTACCCCGCATAATTTAACCTTAGAGGCGCTATCGCCAGGCCAGGTTTTTAGCCAGAGAGCCCTTCTGGCAGAGTTTGCCAGGGCCGCTGATCTGGCTGACATGCGGACTGATTCCGCCGAGGCGTCTGCAATATATGCGACACCTCTTAGGATCGTGGGGAAAGAAGACAATATAGTTTCTTTGGCCGTACCAGACTCAATGTGCTGCTGAATCTGGGACAGCCAATGCTCCAGGTTGCGGGCTACCACCGTAACAGCCATTTCAGGCTTTAGGTTGCCTACAGTAGACTCCCACGTCTTTTTGAGTAAGGAGTCCATTCGCTTGTCCATGACATCGGACAAGGCACCCATATCCTCAAATGCCAGGTCCGTATGTCTAGACACCTGCGAGAAGGCGGCATCCAATTTGGGGATCTTATTCCAAATGGCCGTAGGGTCCTCTGAGAAGGGGAACCTTCTCTTTAGGGAGCCAGAGAAAAAGGGTCTCTTCTCAGGGTCCTGCCACTCCTTCTTAATGGTTTCTATCAGAACATCATGGACTGGGAAAACCTTTCTCTTCTGTTCCCCTAAGCCCCTGTACATTCTATCATGGAGGGATAGGGGTCTCCTCTCCTCCTGTATCCCGAGGGTTGTGTAAATGGCCCCTAGAAGGTCTTCGACTTCGTCTAGGGACAATTTATACCTAGAAGGCCTTCTGGATTCCCCATCCAGGCCCTCTCCCTCTGACTCCTCCTGAGAGTCAGAGGTGCCACTATCTGGCTGCCTAAGCTCCACCTCGGAAGGGCCTGAGATTTCCTCTGCCATAGCTGTGAGTACAGGTCTGGCAGGTGCAGAGCCCTGAGCTTGTGGCGGGGTTGTTTCCTGTGAACCAGGGTTGGTAGGGAGCTGAAACTTTTCAAACAGGGCCTTAAATGAAGAAAAGGTAGAAGAAAGCTCCTTAACCGAGGCTGCCAAACCAGACTCCTGCTCAGATTCCCTCTCTCTGACCAGGGAGTCTACACAGTCCCTGCAAATGACCTTAGTCCATGATTCCCCCAAAACTTCTCTGCAAGAGGCACACTTCCTCTTAGAGCTATGGGTAGACCTTGTCTTTTCCGTAGCTTTCTGAAATACATGCAGGAAGATAGGCAGAAAACATGTTAAAACAGAGAGAAACAAAAAAAAAAAAGTTTGTTTTTTTTTTTTTTTTTTTTTTACAGGAGGAAGTAGCAGGAAACAACCCTGGGAGTGCACTAGACCCGCTCTATACAACAGGGATCCGAGCCTCCCCCCCCCGACCACCCAGGGGGTCTGCTCCCCCCAAGACAGGAACCATATCCTGGAGGGGCAATCCTAGATAGAGAGGACCCTTCCCCAGGGAACTCTTACCTTAGGAAGGCTGGAGGTGGTGTCACTGTGTGCTGTAGCATCTGCCTCAGACATGACTGCAGGTGGTTGCTTCCCAGGGAGTCTCACGCAGCCTGTGTGCGATCCGGACTCTCTCCAGCCTGAGCCCGGCCCTTTATCAGCTCCGTGACCCGGAACCGGAAGTCACAGGTCAAAGGCAACAGGTCCGGTTTCCGCCGGAAATGACGTCACTCGTCGACCAGGCGCGCTGGTTCCAAAAAGAAAAAATGTGCAGCCTATACCCTTGCATAGGGAAACCGGACTGCTGCCTTGCTGCGCCCCTGTGGACGCGATAAGGGGCCCCCACGACCTGATGCCGCGCTCGACAAGGAAGGGGTGGCTGTATGTAAGGTAAGCAATGATAGTTTAGCCCCCTGGCAACACTTGCTTTCCTAAGGGATTAAAAAACAAGATTGGCCACAGTCTCCCTGACCGCTCCGGCCTGGTTCCTTGCACAGTGTCTCCCCACCGGAGGAAACACTAATAACTGAGGTCCGGCAGGGGAAGTGAGAATTTATGGGCTGGCGCAGTGTTTCCTAGAGGAAGAGGAGGAGACTATCTCTCATGGTGGCTGTCCTGAATGACGACTAGGGAAAAACACAATATCTTACTTTTTGCTAAAACATCCAAAAAATAAAATCCTCAGTTTAGGCCGATATGCATTCTACATATTTTTACAATAAGCGTACATCGATTGGTTTGCACAAAAGTTATGGCGTCTACAAAATGGGGGATAGATTGAGGGCATTTTTTTTTTTTTTTATATTAGTAATGGCGGTGATCTGCGATTTTTAATCGGGACTGCGATATTTTTGGGACGAGAGAGAGAAATTATGAACACACAATCTGTCTCTACTCCCCTGAAAGAACCAGCAGTTGCGTGTTTACACACACATCCCCGTTCTGTAATAAGCAATCGCAGGTGCCCGGCGGTCATCGCACCCACCGAGCACTCACATCGGCTCCGGGGCACGAGCCTCCGGAGTCGTCTTTAAGAGCCCTGCGTACAGCTACCATAGCTCGCGCAGGGGAGCCAACCTGCCACAGTATAATTGTGGCGGCTGGTCCAGAAGCGGTTAAAGATGCCTGAAAACTGAATGTCCACAGACCATGGGATATTTTGTTGCAACATTTTTCTTTTACAAACCCAATTCCAAAAAAGTTGGGACGCTGTGTAAAATTTACATAAAAACAGAATGCAATGATTTGCAAATCTCAAACCCATATACAATTCAGAATAGAGTTTAAACATTTGATATGTTTTCTAAGAAAATGCACCAATTTAAAAAGGTAAATTTTGAAATTGATGGCAGCAAAACATCTCACAAAAGTAGGCACAGTAAGTGGTACCAACAAGCAAAAGCTGGAAGAACATTTTGCAACCAATTAGGGTTAATTGGTAACAGGTCAGTAACATGATTGGGTATAAAAAGCATCTTAGAGAGTCAGAATGTCTCAAGTAAAGATGAGCAGAGGTTCACCAATCTTTGAAAAGCTGCATCTAAAAAAAAAATTGTCAAAATATTTCATAATAATTTGTCAACACTTAAATCATCTACAGTACAGATCATCAAAATATTCCAAGAATCTGGAGATCTGTGCTCAGGCCAAAAACGCAATATTGGATGCCTGTGATCTCAGGTCCCTCAGACAGCACTGCATATTAAAAAAAAAAAAAAAAAAAAAAAAAAAAAGCATGATTCTGTGATGAACATCACTGCATAGACAAAGGAATACTTCCAAAGATCAGTCTGAAGTTCGTCATGCTAACCAAAAATGCCAGGTAAAGCTATCATGCAAAAAAGAAGCCATATCTGAAGACAATCCAGAAAAGGCGCTGTCGTCTCTGAGCTCATTTAAAATCGTATTTTGCAAAGTGGAAAACCGTTCTGTGGTCAGACGAAATTAAATTTGATATTCTTTTGGCAACCATGAGTGCCATGTCCATCAGACTAAAGAGGAGAGGGACCTTTTGGCTTATCTGCACTTGGTTCAAAAGCCTGCATCTCTGATGGTATGGGGATGCATTAGTGCATATTGAATGGGCAGCTTGCACATCTGGTATCACCAATGCTGGAAGATATATCCAGGTTTTCAGGCAGCATATGCTTCCACCCAGATGTCTTTTTCGAGGAAGGCCTTGCATATTTCAGGTGGACAATGCTAATTTGCATACCGCATCTATGACAACAGTATGGCTTCAGTGCAGCCAGGTGCTTAACTGGCCTGCCTGCAGCCCAGACTTTTCACCAATTGAAAATATTTGCCGCATTTTGAAACAAAAAATACGACAGACAACCCAGGACTGTAGAGCAGTTTGAACAATTTTTCAGGCAAAGATGGAATAACATTCCTCTCCCAAAACCCCAGCAACTAGTCTCAGTTTGCAGATGTTTACAGAGTGTTAAAAGAAGAGGGGATGCTACACTGTGGTAAACATATCCCTGTCCAAACTTTGAGAGGTTCTGTTGGAATCACTTTAAATATTACCGTTAGTGGTTTCTTAAAATGGTACGGTTTCTCAATTTAAAAAATTGTATACGTTTTCTATTGTGAATAATATATGGGTTTGAGATTTTTAAATCATTGCATTTTGTTTTTTTATGTAGATTTTACAGTGCCCCGACCTTTTTGGAACTGGGTTTGTATTAAAACAAGATCATATATTAACATAAAGTTAATAAAATGTATTAAAATCAAAAAATGTATTTTGTAATTCTGTACAATGAAAATTAAATTTGCTTAATGCTTTATATTAAATGAAAGGAAACCTTGATCATCGTCATCTGCTCCATCCGCATCCATAGCATTTTCATCATCCTCCTCATCATCATAATTGTAATTTGGATCATAGGTTAAATATTTAAGACAGATGTTAATAATGGTTGATACATGTGGATACACTTCCTTTGGGCATCTGTACAAAAACATTTCATAATAATTCTGTTAAATGTCCTATTTATAAAAACAACGTTTTTAACAAATGGTTAATTAACCACTGCCATACCGTGTCCTTTCTGGCACTCCTCTCCTACATGTAAAAATCATATTTTTTTGCTAGAAAATTACTCAGAACCCCCAAACATTATATAGGTTTATATAGAGACTCTAGGGGATTAAAATAGCGACTGTTGCAACTTTTTAGGAATAAAGTTTAATGAAAAAAAAAAAGTAAAAAAAAGTTAGCCCAATTTTCTTTGTATAATGTGAAATATGATGTTACGCGAGTAAAGAGATGCCACGCTTTAAAATTGCGCACACTCGTGGAATGGCGCCAAACTCTAGTACTTAAAAAATCTCAATAGGTGACGCTTTAATTTTTTTTTACTGGTTACCAGTTTAGAGTTACAGAGGAGGTCTAGAATTGTTGCTCCTGCTCTAACGCAAGTGGTGATACCTCACGTGTGATTTGAATGCAGTTTACATATGTGGGCGTGACTTACATGTGCAAGCACGTGGGGCGCTTTAAAATTTTTTTATTGTACCTTTATTTTTTTGATCACTTTATTCCTATTCCAAGGAATGTAAACATCCCCTGTAATAGGAATAGTGCGTGACAGGTCCTCTTTATGGAGAGATCTGGGGTCTATAAGAAGTACCCTCCTGCCGCCTGTAAGAACGATCAAGCGAGTGAACTGCCGCTATGATTGTTCTTACAGAACACAGAATTGCCGGCCGAAAAATATATTTGAATGCAGGCATCATTCAGATATCCCCACTCAAAGTCCAGGACGTCATATGATGTCTTTGGGCTGGAAGTAGTTAAAGCTTACTTTTTAATGTGAACAGGTGCATGCACAAACGTCAAGCCGGTTATACAGGTCACATATTCAGTACTGCATAAGGCCTGGTTCACACCTATGCATTTTTAGTTTTGCAGAAACACACTACAGTATATTTAACATGGTTTCCTATGGGTCACCTTCACATCAGTGCCATTTATGGAAAGGGCCAGGGACTTTTTTTCTGGTTCCATAGACTAATGGATCAAAAATGTGTATTGAAAAACGCAAAATGCACCTGGCATATGCAAACTGCAACATGCATAGGTGTTAACCAGGCCTATCTTTACACTCACTGCCTAAAGATTAGGGAGCTATCGCTATATAGCCAACACAAACTCACATTAGCCAAACCAGGGACAGTGAATGCAGCCATTTTAGCAGGAAACTCACCCACTAATTAGTGAGAAATATTCAAATAGGGATCCCTGCCTCACGCTGCAATGCACCCAAAGGCCACCTCCTTGATTTTTGATGGCCAGTACCACAAGGCTTAACATCTATAGATACTAATTTAACTGTAGGGAAAACCCACCACTATGACTTGTTAATGCAGACCAACAGCCCACTTGATTTAAGAAAAATAAATAAATAAAATGTGAATGGTCAAGCTGAACTTTGCAAAGTAAAGTTATTAGTATTACAGAAATTATCGCTTTGGTATCAAATAATTTATTTTGTTTTAAAAATAATGAACAGAAGCCATTGATTCTTACCGTCTTACAAAAGATTCAAATGCTTGAATGCAATACTCTCTGAGCTCATCATCATCAATATTACAAAATTTTACCACAAGGGGAATTATTTTCTCCAAATATTCACCTAAAATCAAAAAAAAATAAATAAATAAAAAAAAAAAATAGAAATAAGTGCAGTCGGTGCTTATTGAGAGAGATGCGCTGTGTGACATCTGTGCACCTCTAACCAGCCTGCTAAAGTTTCTTTCTTTGCACCTTATGCAGATTTCACTTTACAGAGGGGGGGGGGGGGGGGGGGGGGGGCGGTTCTGACCCCTTCCTAGTCTATGCAAAACAAAAAACTGTTTTAGCCTGACTTGTACTTTAATTCACTGCCAACGTTCAAGGTCCCAACAAAAATAAAAAAATATACCAAATATACCAAAAATATACCAAACTCGGCTACTGTGAGTTAGATCCCTTTCACACTGGAGCATTTTGCAGGCGCTATAGCGTTAAAAATATCGCCTACAAACCGCCCTAAAACAGCTGCTCCATTCACTCCAGTGAAAGCCAGCACAGGAGCGGTGCGCTGGCAGGGCGTCAGAAAAAGTCCTGCCAACAGCTTCTTTGGAGCAGTGAACTCACCGCTCCTCCCCATTGAAATCAATGGGGCAGCGCTGTGATACGAGCGGATTTAAACCCTTTTCGGACAATAGCGGGGGGGTTAAAACTGCCCGGCTATCGGCCGAATAGCGCCGCTAAAAATAGCACCGCTTTACCGCTGACGCCCTAGGTGGTTGTAACCCCCAAAAAAAGTTCTTGTGCTACCATGTCATTTTTCCCTTCCCATCTTGTAAAATTACCTGGTTGATCCTGCCAGTTCCAGTGTCCCTGTCTGTGCTGACCACGGTAATCATGGCTGCTGATCCATGATTAGCATGGTCAGGTTACTCTCCTCCATCATCCCGCTGCTCTGAAAATTTCTCCCCCTTCTCTCCCTGTCAGCGTGAGAGCGGCTCTCCTCCTGGCCCCTTCCACGGCAATTCAGGTGCAATATGCAGCATAAAGACGTGTACCCTCTCCGGGGCAGGCTGCCATCAACAATAGCGTATGTGTTTTCTTAAAATGAAAAGGCTAAAATTTACCTTTTCTCACACGGCCACTGTGCAGTCACGTGATCCCCTGCTGGCCAGCTGACGTCACAGGGAAATTTCGGCCCCTTTCACTTCTTTCCATAGACCAGCAGAGGGGAAATCATGTGACTGCACAGCTGCAGTGTTAGAAAGGGTATTTAGCCTTTTCATTAACAAAAAGATAAAAAAAAAAACACACTTCCACTATTTTTAATGGAAGAATACTCCAGAGGGGATACATGTAAAGTCACAGTGACTTTACAAACACTTTAATGCCAGATACGTAGTGAAAATTATGATTTTTGTACATTAGCCAAAATAAAATCACTGCCCACCTGTACAGAGATTTAACAACCTTCCAAAAAAGCAAAGCAAAATGGAGAATTTTGCACCCAGTTCCATAAATGGGCAAACAGCTTACAAACCCCAAGTAGTCTTGCTACATGTTTAACCACTTGCTTACCGGGCCTATTTTGGCCTATTTTCCTTCATGTAAACATCATCATTTTTTTGCTAGAAAATTACTCAGAACCCCCAAACATTGAGTACGTTTTTTTTAGCAGAAACCCTAGGGAATAAAATGGCGGTCATTGCAACTTTTTATCTCACACGGTATTTGCGCAATAATTTTTCAAACGCCTTTTTTTGGGAAAAAAAACGGTTTCATGAATTAAAAAATAAGAAAAAACAGTAAAGTTAGCCCAATTTTTTTATATAATATGAAAGATGATGTTACGCCGAGTAAATAGATACCAAACATGTCACGCTTTAAAATTACGCACAACCGTGGAATGGCGCCAAACTTCGGTACTTAATAATCTCCATAGGCGACGCTTTAATATTTTTTACTGGTTACCACTTTAGAGTTACGGAGGAGGTCTAGTGCTAGAATTGTTGCACGCGCTCTAACGCACGCGGTGATACCTCACATGTGTGGTTTGAGCGGCGTTTACATATGCGGGCGGGACTTGCGTGTGCGTTAGCTTCTGATCGCGAGCTACAGGGGACAGGGGCGTTTTAATTTTTTTTTTTTATTTATTTATTTTTATTTTACTTAATTTTTTTATTTTTACACTTTTTAAAAAAAAAAAAAACATTTTTGGATCACTTTTATTCCTATTACAAGGAATGTAAACATCCCTTGTAATAGGAATGTATGTGACAGGTCCTCTTTATGGAGAGATGTGGGGTCAATAAGACCCACATCTCTCCTCCAGGCTGGAAAGCATGAGATCGGTAAAAATTTTTTTACCGATCTCATGCTGACAGCCGCGATCGCAGGTTTGTTTACTTCCGGGTACCGGGCGTGACGCCATAACGTCGCGCCCGGGCCTCCGACGGTCATAGAGATGACTGGTGACCATCTGGTCACCGGAAATCTCTATGCTCGTCATCCGGCAGCGAGCGATTCTTTCTCCGGGCCCCGATGGCACAGGAGAGCCCGGAGAAGCACCGGATGGCGGCGGGAGGGGGGGGACGTCCCCTCCCGCTGCCTATAAGAACGATCAGGCGGCGGAACTGCCGCTATGATCATTCTTATGGTGCACAGAATCGCCGGCCGGTAAAAATGATATCTGAATGATGCCAATAGCTGCACGCATCATTCAGATATCACCACTCAAAGTCAAGGACGTCATATGACGTCCTTGGTCGGCAAGTGGTTAAACCAAAGGGGTCTTAAGGCTGGGTTCACACTGAAGCATGGAGCGGCTCAAAGCAGTGGTCTGGTGTGTCCCTGTTCACCGTTTATGGTCCGATTTCAGTCTAAACTCGGACCTGAAACAGACCACAAGACGCACACGTCTGTGCCATCCGCACCAGAGATGTGTGAATGGCTCTCTATGGAGCTGGTTCACAGATCTCCTGACATGCAAATTGGATGCAGGGAAACCCATATCCAATTCGCAATAGTGTAAACCCAGCCACAAATCATAGCTACGATTAAGGCCCCCCACAGCCGAAACACTTACTTCATTATTTACCTTGATGAAAAAATACGTAGAACTTTTTCCTCAGTCTCTGTCATAAATAAAACCTTACCCAGTCAACATTTTTGGTTCGTTAGCTTAGTCCTGCACTTACCTATTCGGTGGCCTGCTTGCCTACTGATAGCAGCAATGCACTGGATATATGTCCTGGTGGTAGACATGGAGTCATTTTTAGAAAGCTCTGTCAATAGGTGTTCAATGAGGTCAATGAACACAATGTTGCCACAACTCATAACCAGATGTCCAAGAGCAATAATGGTTCTTTTTCTTACAGCAAGTCTTGGGCTTGTTAACTGTGGAAGTAAACAACTCAAAATTGATGGGTGGAAATTAACAAGCAATCCACCTTGCCTGGAAGAAGGGTAAAAACAAAACAAAAAAACAAAAAAAACAAACACACACAGGTTAACTAGTGTATAATTAATCAATCCTTCACCCAAAAAAATAAATAAATAAATAAAAAAGCACACCCAACAAGTTTTAATCCAGCTTTAACCACTTCAGCCCCAGAAGATATTACCCCCGTATTGACCAGAGCACTTTACAATTTGGCATTGCGTTGCTTTAACTGACAATTGCGCAGTCATGCAGTACTGTACCCACAAATAGAGCTTTCTTTTGGTTGTATTTGATAACCTCTGCATTTTTTACGCCAGCAACAAAAAAAAGAGTGTTCTTTTTTTGAAAAAAAAAATAATATTTTTTACTTTTTAGCTGTAATAAATATCCCCCAATTTATAGAGCAATCAGTGCTATAAATATGCACCGATTACTGTATAAAATGTCACGGGCAGGGAAGGGGTTAACACTAGAGGGCGATCAAGGGGTTAACTGTGTTCCCTCAGTGTGTTTTAACTGTGGGGGGGTGGGAGTAACTAGGAGAGGACAGATCGCTGTTCCTACCTTGTAGGAACTCACGATCTGTCTCCTCTGACAGCACAGGTATTTGTGTGTTTACACACAAAAATCCCCATGCTGGCTCTTGTGCACGCGACAGAGCGAGGCCGGCGGCGACAGCGCCCGCCAGCCACACGCTTCATGTTCCCTTCTGTGCAGCAGGTGCTCTCCTGGGCAAAGCCTTATATATACACACACACACACACGGGATTTCACCCAGGAGAGCCATTCTGCCGCAGTATATCTGCGTGAGATGGTCGGGAATCGGTTAATAATATAAGCATGGCTTTCATTATAAAAGAGCAAAATACAAGGTGAAATAATCAATGGAAACCAATCGCCTTTCCATTCACCAACATAATAAGCTTTATTATGGCTCTTTACCACGTGATCAGTTGTGTCCAATCACAGCGGATCAGGGTGTGTGTGTGTGTGTGTGTGTGTGTGTGTGTGTGTGTGTGTGTGTGGTGTGTGTGTGTGTGTGTGGTGTGTGTGTGTGTGTGTGGTGTGTGTGTGTGTGTGTGTGTGTGTGTGTGTGGTGTGTGTGTGTGTGTGTGGTGTGTGGTGTGTGGTGTGTGTGTGTGGTTTTGTGTGTGTGTGTGTTGTATTTTTTTTTAAAGTTAACTTATGCTTTAACTGCATAAAAAAAAAAAAATACAAAATCTTTTCTGCAATTATATGCACCTCACTATTAACAATTGTCAAATGTAATGATTAGGGTAACGTTTTGACTTTTAAAATAATGAAATGTATTAAACAAGAACACACAAACTGTCCGTTTGAACGACCTGCTACAGCAATCCTCACATTTTACTTCAAAATCTCCACCCCCCTCATTTTTATTATGATGTTTCACGGAATGCAAACTCTGTTACTTTGATGAATCTCTTAAAACATGACTCTTAAAGCCAAAACGCACTTAAAACCATTGCTCCTTGCTCAACTTTACTCAAAACTTAGGAATACAAATATGTCTGTCAATCCACTAAAATACAGCCAATGTAGATCGTTTTATAAACATATCTTCAAGGCTATGGTTGTTACCTGCTGAGCATATCAGCCATAATGTCCAAGGCTTCCAATTGGACAGAAACATCCTCTTGTTTTGCAATAGCACTTGTCAAACGCCCTGTAATTTTTTTGCAAACATTTGCTGCCAAAGCAGACCCTGTAAAATAAAGGGAGATGAGATGGGTTCTAAAAAGTTAGATTTTAGACATCCAAGCAAATTGACAATTTTTTTTAATGGTTTAGTACAACTTATGATCTGATCCAATGATAAATGCCAAACTAGGTAGATAACGAAAAGCTAATAATGTTCTTACATATTTATCCATAATTCCACATATAACCAACTAGCATGACACTTTAATATTTACTATGTTTTTTGCATAGAAAAGGTGCTAAATGTATTACTACAATAGATCACATCTGGCATACCCTAATAGGATCCTTAGGAGGAGAGATAAAATATTAACATTTCCCTAAACTTTGGGGACAAATGATGCTGTAAATACCCTGCAGGATATTTTATTAAAAATCTAGACTTATGCTATGGTACAGCTTAAATGCTTAAAGTGGAATTCCTGCATAACAACCATAAATATTCTTTAAAATGTCCCCTCCCTCCACCTGCTACCTACTCTATAAAAATAATTAAATAAATCTGTACACTTACCTTTTTTCAGTCTGCTTCGTTCACGTGATCCTGCAGCTCTGACTTAGCCTCCCCTGTGTCAGGAAGCGATTAACAATGGCTGGGATTTTCAGGAGCAGTGACATCACCCGCAGGTTTCCATACCCCAGCCATTGTTGGCGTTCCCTTCTCTCCCCTGCAGTTGGCCGCTCTTTGACACAGGTAACCTGTGGGATCACGTGACCGGACTGGGTTGAAAAAAAAGTTAGTGGTGGTAAGGTTCTTTACCTTAATTCAATTTTTGCATTAAGGTAAAAAACAAAAACGTCAACTATCCCCCACCCACCCCCAAAAATACTTAGAATATTATCTTGATTAAGAGCTGTGCCCAAGAGCAGCAACGCTGCGCTCTCACTCAAAGAACTCAGGCAGAAGCTGGAGCCATTGGTTTCTTCTGCTGTCAATCAAACCTTGTGAGGAAGTAACAGGGGGCTGGGCAGAGCCACAATGTGTACGTCTACAGACGCATATAGCCCAGCTTGGGATCAAGCCCACTCAAGTACCCCCACAGCAAGCAGCTTGCTATGAGGACACATGAAAGGGAGGTAGAGACACAAGCGCCGGCAAGAGACTCCAAAAGAATGGGATAAGGATCGCCGTGCGCTAACACCAAGTACAGCATGCTTATTACAATCACTTTAGGTATACAAATCTTTTCCAAATAAAGTAGGCATAATAGGCAGCAGCAGGGGGTTTGGGACATTTTTAAGAATAGTTATAATTAGGCAGGAATTCCACTTAAAACTTTCTAAAGTCAATTATGCAAACATATTGCTGATCACTATTTTATACAGCAAGACAAAAGTATAAAGATGTAACTCACCACTGGATGCAGGGGGAAGCTCTCCAATTACAGTCTTCAAACCAATACTAGATATATCACGTAGCTGCTCCTTGTCAGACAACATATTTGTACAGAGTGTGTCGACAATGGTCTCAACTTGATACTCCTTTACTTTACTTACTAGAGGACCAAGGCTTTATTAAAAAACAAAATCAGTACTGTTAGAAATTTACACAAGGAACAAATATACACCAATTTTAGCTGGTGGGTGAGCATACATACAGAGCACAGCAACAAAATTGTAGTAAAGCTTAAATTTTCTATGCTAGACATTAGGTTAAATTTGTCAAGTATAAAATGACCACCGTTTCCCTCACTGCCTTAATTTTAGCAATAAGGGCCAAAGAGGACTGAAAAGGAGTCACGTGGATGTAAATAACACTTATGGTAAATAATACATAAGTCAGAGTTCAGTAAATGAAGTCTATTGTCATAGCTGCTGTTAGAGTCAGCATGCTCTGCTGAATGGTTTGTGGAGCGCTAGACCCAAACCCAAAACTTACTTTTAATGTTGAGAGTAGAGGCAGCTTTCTGGACAACTTGTGGTTACCATAGTACTGGTACATAAAGAAGTTCAAAGGATAAGAGCTTCACACGTCTTATCAAGTTCAGTAAATTTTTTATTTGCCACACACAAAGAAGAAAAAAAAAATAAAAAATTTGCTTCAGCTTCAACAAGGCTTCGGACAGCCCTGATTAAAGCTCTCTGAAAGCTAGTCAAAGCTCCTGTCACTAGATAAAAGCTAGCTTACAGTCCTGTTTACACCGGCTTTGCTTCAAATATTATACCCCATGTAGATTCAAAGCCTCCATAAAAGTCATGACAAAGCTTGCTTGAAGCCCCACGCAAAAGCAGTTGTAAACAGGACTGTAAACTAACCATTTTATTTAGTGATAGGAGCTTTGACTGGCGTTCAGAGAGCTTTAACAAAGCATGACCAAAGTCATGTTTTGAAGCAAGTGTAAACTAGCCCTAACAGCCAATATGTTTCATTCACCCTTCATCAAGGTTCCATGCCGCTTCACAGTTCCTTCCAAATTTCTCCAACTTCTTCCACTGTGCAGGGACGGACTTGTCAGATCTCAGCTCTCCTCTATGGGGGGGGGGGGGAAATTGGATGATTACGGACCGCCTGTCCATTTTCATCCGGTCCGCCAGACGGATGAAAAATAGGGTTTTTATCCGTCTGGATTTTGCAGAACCGAACGGATCGGATGTCAGCGGACATGTCACCGCTGACATCCGTTGCTCCATAGAGATGTATGGAGCGACCGCTCAGATCTGCAAAAAAAAAAAACAAAAAAAAACTGACAGGCGGATCTGAACGTCCCGCACGTGTGAAAGGGCCCAAAGGGTGGCTCTAACATGTAAATAAATTATATAATTACACATAATGTAAGTTAACAATAACAGAACCTGCACTAAAGCAGAATAGATAAATACTGTTTTCTTATAATTTATAGGTGAGAACGCATTTAACAATGTCAGGGGTCGTAAAATATGGCCGAAAAAAAAAAAAAAAAAAAAACCTGAAAATTACAATATACTGTTTTGTTTTTTTAACAATGGTAGAACAGGGTTTAGCAAGGAGTCACAGTAAGGCTGCTTTCACACTGGGGCAGGCAAGCGTTGACGGTAAAACGCTGCTAGTTTTAGTGGCGATTTACCGTCATTTTAGCGGTGCTAATCAGCCGATTTTAACCCCGCTAGTGGCCAAGTAAAGGGTTAAATTTGCCCGTGTAGCACCGCTGCCCATTAATTCCAATGGGCAGGAGCAGTGTATATACCGCTCCTCCACTGTCTCAAAGACACTGCTTGTAGGACTTTAACATCCTGCCAGCGCATTGGCCCACCGTGAAAGCACTCAGGCTTTCACACTGGGACTGCAGGGGAGGTGTTTTTCAGGTGCTATTTGTAGCCCAAAGGCGCCTAGAAAGCTCCCCAGTGTGAATGGGGTCTAAGCACCAGGATGGACAGCGGTCAGTTAAAAATTGATAGGTGAAGATGGTAAAGGGGGATGCAGGATCAATTGGAGGGCGATTAGCAATACTGGTTTAAAATGTAAAAAAAAAAAAAAAAAAACACTTACCATTTCACAGCTAAATTCTGAACTTCCCCATTCTTGTCTTCTAATAGTTTTAAAATCATCTTTACCACTTTCCTTTCACTATCATCATCCAACTTAATAGAGTCCTTTTGAAGTTCCGTCATCAAGTCATTTGTTGCCATGAACCTGCAAGATGATTAATAAATGGATTAAAAAATTAAATCTAAAATGCAACAAGCACTTTTACGTTTGACACATTTACAGGAGGGATGGGCAAACTGTTCGGCCCGAGCAAAAGTTCGGGCCTAACTTTGGTTTTTCAGAGCATGGGGGGGGGGTCCCCCCAAAATCCATATCAGGTCCTTAACAGAGCATGCAACCTGTCAGGCAACCGGTGGGGGGGGCAAGAGAGCCCCCCCCCCCGGACTGTACCAGTCCACATGCCCTCAACATGGGGAGGGCATTTTGGAGTAGCCCCCCAAAGCACCTTGTCCCCATGTTGATGGGGACAAGGGCCTCAATTCCCACAACCCTTACCCGGTGGTTGTGGGTGTATGCGGTCGGGGGGGGGCTTATCGGAATCTGGAAGGGGACCCCCCAGATCCCGGCATCCCCCCCATGTTAATTGGTAACGGATACATTGTATCCCTACCATATCACACAAAAAAAATAAAAAACCGTGTCAAAAATAGTAAAAAGGGACAGGAGACACTTAGGGACGAGTCCTTTATTAAAAGATAATAAAATAAAAACGTCCCACGATGTAGGTCCATCTCACACCCCTGACGATCTTGGGGGGGGGGGGGGGAAGACCCTGCCCCCCTCTGACCCGTTTACATCACGAGTGGCCCCGCCTTCAGCTATACAATGGCTGTCATCAAGAAGAAACGTCACTTGGCAGGAGCCTCCCATTTTGGCTCGTCGGGCGGCGTGAGATGGATCTACATCACGGGACATTTTTATCTTTTAATAAAGGACTTGTCCCTAAGTGTCTCCTGTCTTTTTTACTATTTGACACTTTGTGAAATGGTAGGTGTACAATGTACCCGTTACCAATTCACATAGGGGGGAGGCAAGGATCTGGGGGTCCCCTTGCCAGATTCCGATAAGCCCCCCGCCCACATACAACCACCGAGCAAGGGTTGTGGGGATGAGGCCCTTGTCCCCCTTCAACAGGCCCTTGTCCCCCTTCAACATGGGGACAATGTGCTTTGGGGGGCTACTCCAAAACACCCTCCCATGTTGAGGGGGGGGGGTCACACTCTCGGCCCACTCCCCTCTTTACCTGCCGCATGCCAGATTGCGTGCTCCGATAAGGATCTGGTATGGACCTTGGGGGGGAACCCTACGCCATTTTCTCTTTTACTTTGGGTTCCCCTTAAAGTGGAAGTAAACCCTTCCAAAGCACTTTGGCCTACAGGTAAGCCTAGATTAAGGCTTACCTGTAGGTCCAATAAAATATCTCCTAAACCTACGACCTACGCCGTTTTTTTTTTTCAATGAGTTTTATCTATATTGCCGAGACCTGACAATTCATTACAGCTGCGATCAGTTTTAAATGACTAGTTTCCTTTAGAAATGTAATTTTGCTGCGATACTTTTCTAAGCATGGGAAAAACGCGCCAATATACAAGGCATACTATACACACCCCCCAAGCCCAATATTTAAAAGGAATATTAAATTTTTATTGTTTCACTTTAAGCATTATTAAAATCACTGCTCCCGAAAAAAAAACTTCCATTTTCAAAACTTTTTTTTTTGCATTGATACATATCCCCTGGGGGAGGAACCAGTACCCAAACACTTTTTATGACAATAACTTGCATATAAGCCTTTTTTCACGTTCGTGTCCCATAGACCAGTGGTCATCAACCCTGTCCTCAGGGCCCACTAACAGGCCAGGTTTTATGTATTACCTTGGGGAGATGCAGACTAGAATACTGCAATCACTGAGCAGCAAATGATATCACCTGTGATGTATTTCAGTTACCGTATATACTCAAATATAAGCCGAGATTTTCAGCCCATTTTTTAGGGCTGAAAGTCCCCCCCTCGGCTTATATTCGAGTCACCGCCGTCTGCCTACATGAACAGCTTGTCATGTAGACAGACGGCAGTTTTAAAAAGCCGCGCCGCCTCCTCCCGCCCGTCCGTGATAGGCGGACACTAATTTTCCCAGCAGTACAGTGTTCCGCCTATCACGGATGTCCTGTCATTCTCATCTCATGGACGAGGATGAGAGAATATCCGTGATAGGCGGAACACTGTACACTGACTGCTGGGAAAACAGCGTTCCTCCTATCACGGACGAGGAGGAGGCGCGGCTTATTAATATTACAATGGCGCCGTACACGCTGAGAGAGCGGAGACAGAGCGGAGACAGAGCGGAGACAGAGCGGAGACAGAGCGGAGACAGAGCGGAGACAGAGCGGAGACAGAGCGGAGACAGAGCGGAGACAGAGCGGAGACAGAGCGGAGACAGAGCGGAGACAGAGCGGAGACAGAGCGGAGACAGAGCGGAGACAGAGCGGAGACAGAGCGGAGACAGAGCGGGGACCGATGGCAGAGGGCACAGGACGGATGGCACAGGACCCGCAGATCGGCACAGGTAGGCTGCAATGGGGACACGGGGGGGTCTGTACAGGGGACAGGCAGCTGCAGATGGGCATTGCTGGCCCTCTTTTCCACTTACAGTAGCTGCTGCATTTTGTACCCTCGGCTTATACACGGGTCAATGCAGTTTTCCCATTTTTTTTGTGGTGAATTAGGGGCCTCGGCTTATACTCAGGACGGCCTATAGTCGAGTATATATACGGTATCTTGCAAATCTGGCCTGTTAGTGGGCCCCGAGGACAGGGTTGATAACCACTGCCATAGACTTTAAACGGTGTTCGCCTGAATTTTTTGCTTGTTCTGGTGCAAACCGAATCGGGGGGTGTTCGGCTCATCCTTAAATTTACAATATGTTGCCAAATGGGTATAATGGAGATTACACACAAAAATAATATACATCTAATATAATAAAAAATGTTTGAATAGCATTTCTTAGGCTGGCCATAGATAAGTTAGTTCTTTATGCAACCAGTGGGTTGAACCCCAAAAACAAACAAAAAAAAAAATATTATATATATATCAGGCCTCGACAAACCACGGTCGCAATTGCGACTACATTTGGGGTCCTGGCGCCTGGGGCGACACAGCTGCGGTACCCCGTCAACCTGTGGACACCGACCCCCGCCGTGCGATCCCATCGGGCCGCGCCGGCCAGAAATTTAGGCCGCGGCTTTCTGAAATACTTCTGCAATATGGCGCCATCTTGTGGTGGCCATTGGTATTGCAACACCTCTAACAATGCTAATGCAATGTTAACCACTGGGCACTTTTCAGCTTTCGGTGTTCTCACACTTTGAATGACAATTTCTCAGTCATGCAACACTGTACCCAAATGAATTTTTTTGTCCTTTTTTTCACACAAATAGAGCTTTCTTTTGGTGGCATTTAATCACCGCTGGTTTTTTTTATTTTTTGCGCTATAAATCAAAAAATACTGAAAATTCGGTAAAAAAAAAAAAAAAAAAAATCTTTGTTTCTATTAAAATTTATTGGCAGAGTATTGGCAAGTATTGCACAGTGCTGGCAGAGTATTGCACAGTGCTGGCAGTGTAGCTGTCACTGACCAGCGCTGTGGGCAGTACACATCCAGCCCACAGCGCTGGTCCCATCTCTCCCCCTCTCAGCTTCTCCCCTCTCACTGTACCGATCGATATAGAGGGGAGGGAGGAACCAGCGTCATGACGTGACGCCAGTTTGTGTACATGTGATCGCACCGTCAATTGACAGACCGATCACGTGGTAAACGGCCGATATCGGCGGCCGTTTACCGCATTGCCCTGGGTCCTCGGGACCTGGCGGTCACGGATGTTCCCGAATGGAGCAAGATTCTGGGAGGACGTCCTACAGTGCCCAGTGCCACCTGTCGGTCGTTAAAAAAATAAAAAAAAAACCTGGCTCCTAGATTCCAAGCAAATTTGTCAAACCCTGAGATGAGTAGTATATATACATATATATATATATATATATATATATATATATATATATATATATATATATATATATATATATATATATATATATAATCTCCCATCCATACATACGAGGTGGTCCTCCCCAATGTATCTCTGTATTCTGACAGCAGGGAGACTTCTCAGTCATCAGAGTACACAGATCAGTGCTACAGTGCTGATCGAGCAAACATTTTTCAACAGGCTAACTGAACAGAAGTTTGGTAGTTTCTGTTCATACACAGTGCCCATCCATGAATTAAATGTTGCCTGGTCCCTGCTGATACAACTACATTTTGATCCATGTATGGCCAGCTTTAAGGCCAACTATAAAACACATTAACACTTTTACTATTTAAGATAAATCAACTTGCATTGTACGTTTTAAGAAAAAAAAAAAAAAAGCCACAGGCAAAGCCAATGTAATGATAGTCAGGCAATGTAAATGTAAAAACTGCAGTGTTTACAAATCAGCTCATTTGCAGATTAAAGTGTTACTAAACTCAGCACGCTGCATTCACTATGCTCTCCCACAGTACACAGAAAATGGAATGCAATTATTTTAGTAAATATAAAACTGCCAAATACCTTTTCTCTTCAGCAGTATACAACAGTCTAGTAAATTCTACCAGTGTCTGGTTAAGGCTCCATTCACATTTGTACGACTCCAAAGTTGTGCTGACCTTGGAGTGCAACTTTGATACAACCTTGGCTTTGACCAGTGATAATGGACAACTGTTGCACACAAGTTGCATTGTATAACATTAAGGTACGACTTTCATGCAACTTCTGAGGGTTAACATTAGGGTTGCACCGATACCACTTTAGGACTACAAAATACCGATACTTTTTTCAAGTACGCGCTGATACCAATTACTGATACTTTTATTTAATGCCATGTGACAGTGGCACTAATGACGCGTGGACTGTGTCAGTAGTTTTTTTTTACAATTTTATTTAAAAAGTGGATGGGTGTTAGTGTGTAACATCTCCCTTTTGAGACAGAGAAACGGACAGAGATGCCCTCAGTCCCTTTCTCTGCAGCCCCTGAAGCATAGTAAACACAGATTACGATACTCAGTTATGAATGGACAGTCAGTGATTACCGACTGTTCAGAAAAGGAATGAGCCAGTAAATTACATTTACAATCTTGTTCCTTCGCTCTCCATCCTGATAGATCGAGGACAGAGGGGGGACAGTCGGAGATGATCGGTTCAGCGAGTGACAATAACTGATCGCCCTGTATAGGATTTCAATAAAGCAGCCGAAGGAGGAAGGACGAGGGAGTATGGGCTGTGAGCTGCTTTATTGAAATCTACGAAGGGAGATCAGCGATTGCAACTTCCCCCACGATTATGCCCGACTGCCCAGGTATCTACTCGGGCAAAAGCTCAGTATCGATACTAGCATCGGTGCAACCCTAGTTAACATTGAAGTCTATGGCGCTCAAGTTGCATGAAAGTCAGACCAAAGTAGTGCATGATCTACTTTTAAGTTGCGCGTATACGAATGGTTATCATTGGACATCAAAGTTGCATGACAAGTCTTTACCCATGTTTTCCAAAGTTGCATGACAAGTCGCACAAGTGGGAATGGAGCCTAAAGCTTGTAGGAGTTTTCATTCTACTCTGACTGTCCTATGAGGCTGCATGACCACTGACCCTCTTTCTGGACAGTGGCGGTTGGCCCTGTGCCGATCACATGCACCCTCCCAAGAAAAATAAATAAATAAACCCTCCAGTAATACACACCAAACTGAGCATGTGCAGAGTGACTCCACAGGCTCTGTATTATCAGGAGATGGATTGGGGACAGTGGAAGAAGGGGATGATCAGAGAAGAAAGTCTTAACCAGCCTGTTTACACAATGCGGAGGATTAGCCCCTTATACACACTGTTGAACCTAACAAGCATGCTTTACTGCATATACAGACTGATTACTGCTGTGGGTTAAGGAGCACTTAAACGGGTTCCCGACCGGCGCACGAGGATGTACGTCGGCAGAATGGCATGGACAGGCATAAGGGCGTACAGGTACGTCCCTTTAAGAATGCCGCCATGCCATCGCGTGCGTGCCGGTTGCGTGGACTCGATCGTCACGGGGATACCCGCGATCATCTCACGGGAAGGCTGAACGGGGAGATGCGGAAGTAAACAGCATTTCCCTGTTTTGCCTAGCAACAAGTGACCCTGATCTCTGCTTCCTGTGATTGGAGCAGAGATCAGTGTTCACTAACACAGCCACGCCCCCCACAATTAGTAACACGCCCCTAGGCACACTTAACCTCTACATAAAGCAACGCTGTGCCGAATAGCAAAAAGTGGTCTGGTCTTAAGCCAGCAAAATGGTCCGGTCTGAAAGTGGTTAAGTGTTACAAAACTGGAACTCATGAAGTCATCTACAAAGACCCATTTCCTTACATGATTACACAGGCCCAAAATTAAAAAAGGGTTTAGAAAGATGTAAAATAAAAAATGTATTATTAATAATAATCATCATCTTTAACCACTTGACCACTGGGCTCTTGAACACCCTTAATAACCAGACCAATTTTCAGCTTTCGGTGCTCTCACATTTTGAATGACAATTACTCATTCATACAACACTGTACCCTTTTTTTTTCCACACAAATAGAGCTTTCTTTTGGTGGTATTTAATCACCGTTGGGTTTTTTTATTTTTTGCGCTATAAAAGAAAAAAAAGACTGAAAATTCTGTAAAAAAAAAAAAAAAAAAAAAAAAAGAAAATTTTCTTAGTTTCTCTTATAAAATTTAGCAAATTTGTAATTTTTCTTGAACATTTTTTGCCAAAATTTATACTGCTACATATCTTTGGTAAAAATAAGTACAAATTGGTGTATATTATTTGGTCTTTGTGAAAGTTATAGAATCCACAAGCTATGGTGCCAATATATGAAAATTGATCACACCTGAAGTACTGACGGCCTATATCATTTCTTGAGACCCTAACATGCCAGAAAAGTACAAATACCCCCCAAATGACCCATTTTTGGAAAGAAGACATTCCAGGGTATTTAGAAAGAGGCATGGTGAGTTTTTTGAAGTTGTAATTTTTTCCCACAATTCTTTGCAAAAATCAAGATTTTTTTTTTTTTTTTTTCCACAAAATTTTCATATTATCAGGTTATTTCTCACACACAGCATATGCATACCACAAATTACACCCCCAAAACACATTCTACTATTACTCCTGAGTACGGCGATACCACGTGTGAGACTTTTACCCAGCGTGGCCACATACAGAGGCCCAACATGCAGGGAGCACCATCAGGTGTTCTGGAGCACCCAGGCCAATTCTGACATTTCTCTCCTACATGTAAAAATCATCATTTATTTGCTAGAAAATTACATAGAACCCCAAAACATTATATATGTTTTTTTAGCAAAGACCCTAGAGAATACAATGGCGGTCGTTGCAACTTTTTATCTAGCAAGGTACTTGCGCAGCAATTTTTCAAACGCTTTTTTTTGGAAAAAAATAATGTTTTGTGCTTTACAAAAAACTGTAAATTGAGCCCAATGTTTTTGCATAATGTGAAAGATGAAGTTACGCCGAGTAAATAGATACCCAACATGTCACCCTTCAAAATTGCACACACTCGTGGAATGGCGCCAAACTTCGCTACTTAAAAATCCTCATAGGCGGCACTTTAATTTTTTTTACCGGTTACATGTTTTGAGTTACAGAGGAGGTCTAGGGCCAAAATTATTGTTCTTACTCCAACGTTCGCAGCGATACCTCACATGTGTGGTTTGAACACCGTTTTCATATGTGGGTGGGACTTACGTATGCGTTCGCTTCTGCATGCGAGCACACGGGGACAGGGGCGCTTTAAAAAAATAAAAAATAAAAAAAATGTTATGTTGTTCATTTTAGTTTGACACTTTATTTCCCCCCCAAAATTTTTGATCACTTTTATTCCTATTACAAGGAATGTAAACATCCCTTGTAACAGGAATATGGCATGACAGGTCCTCTTTACAGTGGGATATGGAGTCAATAAGACCCCACATCTCACCTCTAGGCTGGAAAGCCTGAAATAAAATAAAATACGATCCTGGTTGCGAATATCGCAGGGTCTGGCAGGGTATCCATCCATCCATGCTCAGCCATCCCTGCAATACACTGCAGGCTATTGCTGTGTATTGCAGGGTATGGAGGGATGGATGGATGGATGGATCGGTGGTGACTGCAGAGCAGGCTGTGGGCTACAGATCCCACCCAAAGCACTGCTGCCACCGATCCCGATCCCTCTCCCTCTCCTCTCACGCTGTACCGATCGGTACAGAGAGAGGAGGAGAGAGGAACCGGCGTCATCAAATGACGCCGTTTGCTTACATGTGATCACTCCGTCATTTGACGGAGTGATCACGTGGTAAACGGCCGCGATGAGCTGGACCCGGCGATCACGGATGTTCTCGAGTGCGCACCCCAGGGGGCGCGCAAGAGAGGAATTCTGTGAGGCCGTTAATTAACAGCCTCTCAGAGTTAAGCAACCGCCCTGTAGCCCTTTTTCGGCTATGGGCCGGTTGTTAACTGGTTGTTAGGCTTTAGTGGAAAACAGATATTTAATGTATTTTAAACTATTTCCTCCTGTAACCCTCTAAGGCTGCAATCGCATTACAATACCACATGAAAATTCACAAAACCTTCATTATCAATTGGCACTCCGAACATGGCAAGCAAAAAAGGGCATTTTGTATGTAAAAAAATAAATAAAAGCATAGGGCTTTTGAGACCGTCTGTGGACCATTCCAAAGGTCCCAGTCTCATACCGCCCAGCTTTTGAACCTCAGAATGAGGGACATTCGAAGGAGGAAGCAACCGGCGGCACGCTAGGTGCACTGCGGCAAAAAGTAAGTCTCACTGACGCAAACAAACCCCAGCACAATCATTTAAAAAAAAAAAAAAAAAAGGAATAAAAAGCTTCCATTACAAAATGGTTTTGCATAAACTATGGAAGTGTGCGTTACAAAGTGTGGAAGGATTCAGGAGTTATGTACAGAGTGCATGGTTCAGGAGTGTGCCATGTACAGGGAGCAGGTCCTATTGAGACAGAACTTAGCTTGTAATCAATAGCATTATGCGGGACAAAAGTGTCAATGCAGGAAATTCCCGCCCAATCCTGGACTGTTGGGAGGTATGCAGTCTGAGGTCTCAGCATCGGTGCTGTGACAGTAGCCAGGAGGTTCTCATTTGCCTCTGTCTGCATTCTAGCCATGCCTCTGCCTGCCACCTGAATGGACCCTGGCCTGTTATTTGATCGTGTTCCTGCCTTCTGCTTGGACAAATCCTTTGCCTGGCACCAGTACTGATCCATCTGTACATCCCACTGGCTTTGTTCCTGTGAGACACCAGTCCCACCCATCCTCTCTGGACAACTGCACTACTAAAACTTTAGGTTCTCGTTTACCCATTGTTCAGCCTCCTGTTTTTTACTGGTCAGTGAACATAGCCTTGTGCTATGGGGGCAGCCACATACCGGTAGATTAGGCCTGCTTAGCTTTTAGGAAAAAAGGGACTGCTGTAGGTGAAGCTACACTACGCTATATTCACTAACCATTGCCAAGAGGCAGCAGCAAGAGCCATTGGCTCCTGCTGCTGCCAATCACAGCCAGAAAGCAGGGAGTTGGGGCCAGGCCAAGCCCCATGTTGAAAAAAATTCAATGCAATATGGCAATAGGAATTTCATTTTTATTATCTGCTTCCTAAAGGGAATCCTAAGTAAGGGAACCCTTAGTTGTCACCAGAACTAGTGCCCCCATAGGAAGATTTCCCCTCCAATGCTGTTCTGGAGACACCCAAAATGTGGCTTTTACTTTAACTTTCAATGATAACAGTGAATATGACAAATAAGAGTTTTAATCTCATGACAGGGACACAGACAGCAATAAAAAAAAAAGCCGATAGGCAGTCTGTAAAAAAACGAAATCGAATTATGGGCAAACACAAAAACTACATACCGTATATACTCGAGTATAAGCAGAGTTTTTCAGCACATTTTTTGTGCTGAAAATGCCCCCCTCGGCTTATACTCGAGTCAACACTTTTCTGCAGCAGAAGGTCACTTGGTGCTAGGAACCCCAAATTTGGAGTGCACGCTGAGGGGAACTAGCACTACAACATCCAAAGGGGAGGTTCCTAGCACCAAGTGGCCCAGAGATACGGGGCCCCAAAGTCGTTACGGAAAATGTCATTCTCTGCTGCAGAAAAGTGCTTGAAATTTTCCCCAGCGAGATACGGAGCCCCAAAGTCGGTCAACTGTGTCCATCTGCAGCAATGTCATTTTGGGACCCTTTCGGTGCAGAGACCCCAAATTTGAGCTGCAGCTAGGGGGCATCTAGGAACCCTTAACTACTGAGTTTGAAGTTCGGGGGACCTATGGCTGAAAATGGGCATTGTTGACCCTCTTTTCCACTTGCAGTAGCTGCGCATTTCTCACCCTAGGCTTATACTCGAGTCAATAAGTTTTCCCAGTTTTTTTGTGGTAAAATTAGGTACCTCGGCTTATATTTGGGTCGGCTTATACTCGAGTATATACGGTACTTGTATTGTAACCGTACTGTCTACCCTCATGTGGTAAAGTGCTGCGCAAACTGTTGGCGCTATAGAAATCTTGAATACTACTACATTATGTGCTCTATTAAATAAAAATGCAAAGCCCCCGTGACAGCTGAATCTAAGGATATTACCAAGCACCACGCCACAATTTCCTATTGGTCCATCAGTTTTAAAATGGTCGGCCTCATTTTCTCCAATTTCTCTTTCGCTGTATGCTTGCTCCCAGTTACTAAGGCCCCTTTCACACTGGGGCGGTTTTCAGGCGGTACAGCGCTAAAAATAGCGCCTGTATACCGCCTGAAAAAACCGGCCCCATTCACTCCAGTGTGAAAGCCGGCGGGCTTTCACACTGGAGCGGTGCGCTAGCAGGACCGCAGCAAAAGTCCTGCTAGCAGCATCTTTGGAGCGGTGAAGGAGCGGTGTATTTACCGCTCCTATACCGCTCCTTCCCATTGAAATCAATGGGAAACCGCGGGGATACCGCCCGCAAACCGCCGCTGCAGCGACGCTTTGCGGAGGTTTTTAACCCTTTTGCGGCCGCTAGCGGGGTTAAAACCACCCCGCTAGCAGCCGCATACCGCGGGTAAAACGATGGTAAAGCAGCGCTAAATATAGCGCTGCTTTACCGTCGCCGCCCCGCACCGCCCCAGTGTGAAAGGGGCCTAACAGACAGGATACTTGCTCCCAGTACTGAAGACAGACAGGGTCAACTAAAATGTTTAAAAAAGCAGCAAGCAATGGCAGCCTACACATTAACCTAACAGCACATGCCTCTCTCTCAGCCACCTAACAATGTTTGACATATATTATATTTCACAGTACGTGGAAATCCACTACCCGTACTCTTGAACTATTTCAATTCTGCACTGCACTCTTGTTCCAGTAATGAGTTATGCTTATACACCTAGCCATCCAAAGCATGAGTTTTGTGTGGTTTATTATACTGTAACATGCATCTAAGCAGGAAAGCGGACATTAAATATTGTGCCAGGAAGTGAGCAGGGTCTTGGCTTGCTATGAGGTCTGCATAATCTATGTGGACCACGATTAGGAAAGCAGCACAAATAAAATTTTCTTAAAGAGACATTCACAGTGTTTGCCAATAGCCCTTTTTTTTGGCTGTATTAGTTTTTAGGGTCACAAAGCACAATTCCTACTAATCTCCCTTGGCCCAAAGCATATTGTTCACCAACAGCTGACAGGAAGGTTCCCAAAAAATACGGTCAAGACCCACCTGCCTGCCCGATTGACAACTGGCTTGACCTTTCAGCATGCAGTGGAGTGCCATGTCGTCTAGTACTGGAAAACAGAAAGCAGTGACTGGCTGTCTTTGTGCGCTGCTCCGTGTGGCCCAAGAGCTGACCATTCTGCAGACATCATTCAGCTCTCAGTCCTGGTGGTGGCATGGGACAGCTGTAGTGTCACACCAATTCTGCAGCAGGAAGGCAAGTATCTAGGTTTTTATTGTAATACTACAATCTACTATGCACCTATAACAGAATTTTGAAATAAGCCGCATAACAGGGTTTGGATAGTGGCATTAATCCTTTTATGGAAAGGCCGATTGGAAATATATAATACAATATGGTACCTTTCTTAAATGTGTAACTCAAGGATTTTAGCAAAACTTTTTGCAGATGACAAAGAAACAAAATGGTCGCACACTGGAAATCCAAAAACTTGCTTGATTGTAATCTTTATTGTCAAAGGTTCCAAGACAGATACAGGAATTACAGTTGACGCATTTCAAGTTTCAAGTGTGTAGCTCGTTTGTTCACAACCAAAAAATCTTTTTGTAGATGCATGCATGTCTACCTAAACAATGCTTTTCATAAGCCGATTTCTGTTTATTATTACCAGCTGATCATTTTCAGGTCTTTAAAGAGGAAGTAAACCCTAATGGGTTTACTTCCTCTTTGTTTCCCTGCAAAGGTAAAGCATAATGGGCTACTATGCTATCGCATAGTAGCCCATTATGTGTCACTTACCTGACACAGGAGCCTGCAATGTCACCGCTGTCCTGTTCTCCACAAAGTGTCCATCTTCCTTCCAGGTATCGCTGCTCCAGCGCTGTGCGTGGCCGGAGCAGCGATGACGTCGCTCCCGCGCATGCGCGTGGGAGCCGTCAGTGACGGCATGTTGCTGCCGTCCATTTCAAATTTTTTTCCTAAAGCTGTATTCCAGGAATTCAGACACTTTCCAAAAATGAAGGCACACTATGATTTAAGTCCCTAGAGCTGCATGACACCTTGTGGGCTTAACCCTTATTTACATTTGACAGGTTTATTGCTATGCTGGAGAGACACTCTGGACATCTGAAAGGAGGGAAACGCACAGTGCAGCTAAGCTCGCCCCTCCCCTCTGCTGCCCATTCACTGAAGCCTTTGTATTTTGACACTTTTGTGAGTTCACATAATACAAAGGCTTCTGTGATCAGGCAGGAGGGGCAGGCATAGCAGCTGCAGCAACTCTCCTGTTCGAGGTGCAGAGTTCAAAAGGTTCAATGTTGGGCTCCTGGAACTACAGCAATAGTCTTCCAGGAGAACTATAAAGCACTTCCTCTTTAAACATTTGATATGTTTTCTATGGAGAATAACATGGGTTTATAAGATTTGCAAATTATTGCATTAACTTTATGTAGCTTTTACATAACTTGTTTGGAATTGGGGTTATGCACAGAGATTTTATCTGCAACACTATGTGAGTGCTATTTATTAAATAGAAATTAAAAATGCAAACAGAGAACACTATGATTTTATTTTGAGAACATAAATTGTGGGATCCAGTTAAATCTTGCTTGCGCCAGAGAGCATTTTTGGAGACGGTAGTGTAATTGAGAGACTTGTAGCCTGGAAGAATTTTGTTGCCATCTGTATCCTAAAAGAATTACTATGCGCAATTGACCTTTGTGAATAGAATCAACTATTAAGGTGAGGTGGCACCGTTTGGGGTTCCATGGGCCCTTCTCTTTGGGAGAATACACTTCTTTGCATGTATTGAAAATATTGTAATTGGGTGGACAGATTATCACAGATGGACATATTTTACCAATTGATGTTTTATTGCTCATTTGTGGCGATACATACACATTATTTTGTGGCTATACAGTGTCACATTTTTTGTAAATATTTTATTATATCTTTTCATGTGACAAAACTGAAGAAATGACACTCTTATACAAGCTGTACACTCACTACTTTACATTGTAGCCATTCACACAGGTGCAACACTTCCATCGCGACTTTGGGAGGCAGCTTGGACACGACTTGAGTATGAATCACAGCGCGACTTGGGGCAACTTACAACGCAAATTTAAGTCGCCCCCAGGCCAGGTGACTTTGGCTGTGACCAATCACATAATAATCAGCTCTTGAGGGGGAACTCCACGTCAATTTTTTTTTATAAAAAAACCTGCATGGGTTTCCCTTCAAGAGCATACCAGGCCCTTAGGTCTGGGATGGATTTTAAGGGGAACCCCCCTACGCCAAAAAACAGCGCGGGGGTCCCCGCAAAATCCATACCAGACCCTTATCCGAGCACGCAGCTCGGCCGGTCAGGAAAGGAGGTGGGGACGAGCGTGCGCCCCCCCCCCCCCCCTGAACCGTACCAGGCCGCATGCCCTCAACATGGGGGGGGGGGGTGGGTGCTTTGGGGAAGGGGGGCTCTCTCCGGCCTCTTCTCCCAGTCTCCTCCACTATCTTCTGCCGCTCTTTTACTAGTGTTGGCCCGGTCTTTTCCATCATCTTCTTCCCTGTTCTCTTCTTCCGCTGTTGACACGACACTCTCTCCCGCTATAATGTCGTGTGTGAGGTGCGCAACGACTTATATAGGCAAGAGGCGTGGTCACTGGGTGATGTCACACGGTGACCCCGCTGCTCATAACGTTGCAGTCCCGGGGCATGCTGTGACTGAACCGGAGAGCGGGAGAAGAGGCCGGATGAGTCGGAAGAAGACCCACGGAGCGGCCTAATAAATTACTTTAAAAACCTGTCTAATGTGTTTGTTTTGTTTTTTTACTGACACTTTTTTTCCCCCTGAAAAATAGGGTGGGGGGGCAGGGATCTGGGCCCCCCTTATTAAAGAGGGCTCCTGGATTCCGATAAGCCCCCCGCCCGCAGACCCCGACAACCAACGGCCAGGGTTGTCGGGAGAGAGAGATAGATATAGACACACACAGATATACACACACACACACACACACACACACACATTTTTTTATTTTATTCTAACACCCTAGAGAATAAAACGGCGGTCGTTGCAATACTTTGTCACACCATATTTGCGCAGTGGGCTTACAAGCACACTTTTTTGGGAAAAAATACTTTAATTAAAAAAATAACACAACAGTAAAGTTAATCCAATGTTTTTTTTTATATTGTGAAAGATAATGTTACGCTTCAAAATTGTGCCGCTCGTTGAATGGCGACAAACTTTTACCCTTTAAAATCTCCATAGGCGACATTTAAAAAAAAAAAAATTCTACAGGTTGCATGTTTTGAGTTACAGAGGAGATCTAGGGCTAGAATTATTGTTCTCGCTCTACCGATCACGGCAATACCTCACATGTGTGGTTTGAACACTGCTTTCATAAGCGGGCGCTACTCACGTATGTGTTTGCTTCTGCTAACAAGCTCGGCGGGAGGGGGCGCGTTTAAAATAATTAATTGTAATAGAAAAAAGCATGACAGGTCCTCTTAAATATGAGATCTGGGGTCAAAAAGACCTTGGATCTCATATTTACACTAAAATGCAATAATAAAAAAATAAAATAAAAATAAAATGGTCATTTGAAAAAAAATAAAAATAATAAAATGTCCCTTTTAAGAGCTATGGGCGGAAGTGACGATTTGAAGTCGCTTCTGCCCTGCAATGACTTGAGACGGGCGGGGGCCATCTTCCCCTCACTCGTCTCCATGTCGTTATAAAAAAAAAAAAAAAAAAACCTGGCTCCTAACTTTTTTAGCTGGCTCCTAGATTCCAAGCAAATTTGTCAAGCCCTGGATTAGTGTACAAAAACGTGGTTGTTTCTGTATAGCACTGTGTGGCACACGCCCAGCTGAATGGCAGAGGGAGCTGGGGAAGAAATAAGCTACAAAAGGAACATTTGGAAGGGTACAGATTGATTTCTATTGCTCATTGCATGTGAATTTCCACTAGTGGAACTTGTCATGCGACTTTGGACACAAAATCACAAGAGAAGTCACAGCCCCTTGATTTCAATGGCAAACGTTCCCATCTACGCGACTTTGAAAAGGTGCTGGCACTACTGTGATAGGACTTTGATCCAGAGTGTAACGTTGGATCCAAGCTGCACTCAAAGACAATTTAAATCGCACAGCTTTGGAGTCGCACTAGTGGGGGATCAATTGGTGCAAAAGTTAATAACTGAGGGATGTCCGAATTGAGAAAGAAGTAGTTTAACCACAGGGCACTTTTACCCCCTTCCTACCCAGGCAAATTTTCTGTGTGGTCAGACTTATAATTTATTTGAAACAGATAAAGCTTTGTGTTGGTGGTATTTAATCACCACTGGGTTCTTTTTTGCTAAACAAATGAAAAAAAAAAAAAAAAAAAAAACTGAAAAAAGTTGTGCTTTCTGAATGGTCCTGTCGTTTTCTGGGACACACACAGGTCCAGGAAGGCAACGAAGGGGGACACAAAAAAAAAAAAAATTTGATGTGACGTACCTCACTGCGGCTCCATGGGATGGAAGTCACCTATTACAGAGGCAGAACAGGGAACTGCCTTCGTAAACAAGGCGATTCCCCGTTCTGACAAGTGACATGACAGGGATCTACTGTTCCCAGTGATCGAGAACAGTGATCTCTGTCATGTTCCAGTAAGCCCATCCCCCCAACAGTTAGAACACACCTAGGGAACACATTTAACCCTTTTGATCGCCCCCTAGTGTTAACCCCTTCCCTGACTAACATTTATACAGTAATCAGAGACTATTTATAGTACTGATCGCTGTATAAAATGTCAATGCCCCAAAAAAGTGTCAAGTGTCCGATCTGTCTGCCGCAATCCCGCTAAAAATCGCAGATCACCGCCATTACTAGTAAAAAAATAAGACAAATCTATCCCCTATTTTGTAGACATCATAACTTTTGCGCAAACCAATCAATATATGCCTATTGCGATTTTTTTTTTTACCAAAAATATGTAGAATATATATCTGCCTAAACTAATACATTACTTTTTTATATTTTTTTGATGTGTATCAAAAAGTTAAAAAAAAAAAAAAAAAAAATTTTTATTTTTTTCAAAAATTGTCGGTCTTTGTTTATAGCGCAAAAAATAAAAAATGCAAAGATGATCAAACCTCACCAAAAGAAGAAAAAAAAAAAAACATACATCAATTTTGTTTGGGTACAACGTCGCACGACCACACAATTGACAGTTAAAGTGACGCAGTACCATAATCGCAAAAAATGGCCTGGTCATTAAGGGGGCAAATCCTTCCGGGGCTGTAGTGGTTAAACGCAAAACTAAAAATGTACTACTGTATATTGCAGCTTACCAATCATTAGATGTTAGGGCTGCATCAGTTTTCTTTAGTTATTTTTCCCTCTGTTTTCACCTGGTGATCTGGCCAGAAACACATATCCTGTATAAGGCTGGGTTCAGACTACTGCGGTGCAGGAGATCGGATATGATTCGCACCGCACTGCAGTGCAAATCATATGCGATCTCTGTGCGATGCGAATTCAGCCATACAGATAGTATGGCTGAATTCGTTTTGCATTCGTCCCAAACTCGCACAGGACCCTTTTTTTGGTCCGCAGCAGAATCGGATCGCATGGGTGTTCTCACCATGCGATCCGATTCCTGTCCGTGTTTGCAGATCACACTGCGATATGCGAACTGATATGGGGATGTCATTAACATTTCACTGACACTCCCAGTAGCTCGCATAGGGCAGTGTGAACTGCCGGCGTGAGACATGCAATGCGGGAACCCGCAATAGATTCGCAGCGTTCCCGCACCGCAGCAGTGTGAACGGAGCCTTAGAGTGCCTACACTCTTTATTAAGGTGCACATTTGGATGACAGCATTGTCAGTCTGAAGGGGGGGGGGGGGGGTGTTAAATGTACTAGGATATTTGAATTAGCAGGCAGCCGATATATCGGCCGATATTTGGCGACTTAATTAATCGGCATCGGCCGATTGTGCTAATAAAAAAAAAGGCCGGTTATATCTTCAGCGCAACTTTCTAAAGACTTCTGTAATGCTGGTTTCACACTGGAGCGGTGGCGGTAAAGCAGCGCTATATTTAGCGCTGCTTTACCGTCGTTTTAGCCGTGGTATTCGGCCGCTAGCGGGGTGGTTTTAACCCCCCACTAGCGGTCGAAAAAGGGTTAAAACCACCTGCAAAGCGCCGCTTTGTTGGTGGTATTGCCGTGGTGTCCCATTGATTTCAATGGGTAGGAGCGGTATAGGAGTGGTGAATACACCGCTCCTTCCCCGCTCCAAAGATGCTGCTAGCAAGACTTTTACCGTCCTGCTGGCGCACCGCTTTTTTCAAGCGCTATACAGGCGCTATTTTTAGCGCTGTATCGCCTAAAAAACGCTTCAGTGTGAAAGGGGCCTAATAGAAGTCAATGCAAGTTGCCCGAAGTCTTCAGTGGAGCGACTTGTCTCCTCTCTGGGCAGTTTGCCAAGAAAAGACTAAAAAGATACAATGTTTACACTTATGAATGAACTAAACTCCTGTGGAGAAGTTTTCAGTTTAACCATTTAAAGACTAAATCTTTTCTGACACTTGTTGCTTACAAAGTAAAATTCCTGTATTTTCTGCTAGAAAATCACTTGGAACCCCCAAAAATTATACATATATTTTTTAGCAGAGACCCTAGGAAATAAAATAGCGGTTGTTGCATCATTTTATGTCACACGGTATTTGCGCAGCAGCCTTTCAAACGCAATTTTTTTGGAAAAAGTTAAGTTAGCCCATTTTTTTTTTTCGTACAAAAGTTTTGATTACCTGTCTGTCTATTTAATATACATTTTTTTCTTTTTTTTTTTTTCTAAATTATGCATACAAGTGAACTGATTGGAGGTTTATTTTGTTTAATACATTTTCTGTATCACTTAAAGTTGATTTCCTTTCATTTGAGCCCAGTCTTGCCACACAGATTTACTCGAGGCCTGAGAAATCGTCTTTTATTGTTCAGTTAGAAAGATCTTGACAAAGTGCTGAAAACTTTGTCAAAAACGCCCCCTTGCTGTGAGTGACAGGTGATTTACATATCTCATGCACTAGCCTAAGAGAGGCACATCCTGTGTAAATATAAACATACATCTCCCCTATATTCTTCTTGCTGTTTACTCGAGAATACATTTATTTTCACTGGTCTGTGGATCTGTGCCTGTCTCAGGTTAGTGCCTGAGATATAAAAATCACCTGTCACTCACAGCAAGGGAGCGTTTTTGACAAAGTTTTTAGCACTTTGTCAAGATCTTTCTAACTGAATAATAAAAAAAAGAGGATTTCTCAGGGCTGGAGTAAATCTGTGTGGCAAGACTGGTCTCAAATGAAAGGAAATCTTATTCTCTACATTATGACATAAAAAAAATATATATATATATATATATATATATATATATATATATATTTTTGGGGTTTACATCCACTTTAAGGCTGCTTTCACAATGGAGCGGGCAGGCGTTGATGGTAAAAACGCTGCTAGTTTTAGCGGCGATTTACCGTCATTTTAGCGGCGCTATTCGGCTGCTAGCGGGGCACGTATAACCCAGCTAGTGGCCGAGGAAGGGGTTAAATGCGCCAGTGAAGCACCGCTGCCAAATCGCATTGCAGGCACATTGGCAGCGGTGCCTATTATTTCAATGTGCAGGAGTGGTGGAGGAGCGGTATACACCGCTCCAAAGATGCTGCTTGCAGGACTTTTAACGTCCTGCCAGCGCATCGCCTCAGTGTGAAAGCACACAGGCTTTCACATAGACTGCAGGGGAGCTGTTTTGCAGGCACTTTACAGGCACTATTTTAATCCCAAAAGCGCATGAAAAACGCCCCAGTGTGAAAGGTGTCTGTTAGATTTTATGAGATGAAGGGGAAAAAAAAAAAAATTATAAAATAAATAAAAAAAATAAAATAAAAAATCAGCCTAACATATCGGCCCAAAAAAAAAAACGGCATTATATATCGGCCGATTCGATTTCTAAATATCGGCATCGGCCAGAGAAAAACCCATATCGTTCGACCTCTAATTTGAATACACTAACAAAGCCAATCCAGCTAATACTTTATAAGCAGTTAAAGCAAACAGTTTTTCTTCCTTTTGGGAAAAAGGTTTGACAAACACAAGCTGATCATTGTAAGCACCCCAGCTAGTGTTAAATGGCTTGTTTCATTTCTAACTGCTGGAGAGCTTGTTCTTTTAAAAAACAGACTTACAGGCCGATCACCAGATGAAAATAAAAGAAAGCAAGCCTAAACAGGAAAATTAATTCAGCCAATAACATCTAAGAAATTGTAAGCTACAATATAATAAAGGTTTGCTTTTTGGTTTAGTTACACCTTAAAATTACTCTCCAAAAGATTGAGCCTGCCACCCCCACACACACGAATATAAATGCACACGTAAGAGGAGGCTCCACGCGAAAGGTCAATTGCGCTACACACATTAAATATTGCTGCTTACATCATAGTAAGAACAATAATTCCAAGTTCATTATTCAAGGTTAAATTATGCGAACATGTTACATGTTCCCACTGCAGCAGCCTCTCCCTGACCCACCGCCTCTAGTGACAGCAAGCAGGGATCTTCTCTCTGAACTTGCTGTAACAATTCTTTTTTAAAATGCAGCTGTGCGGAGCTCCGCCCACCTGGATGCATCATTCATTCACAGAGAAAAGTGAACAGGAGAACTACAACTGCCATCAGCCTTAGCAGCTGTTGACTTATAGTTCTCAATGAACTACCAGGGCACTGCTGAGCACTATAGGTAGTTTATTGATGCTGCCATTCAGTGTGTAGCTGCCTGCCCGTACAAGCAGACAACTTACACTGACAGGAGTCTTGATTACACCTGTAATCTGCGGATCACGGGTACACACACACACACACACACACACACACACACACACACACGCACTTTTTTTACCTGGAAAAATTATTTGCATTTTCTTTTTTTTTTTTTTTACAAAAGGTGAACTTTTCCTTTGAAGTGGATGTAAACCCAATTCATGAAATGTGACCTAAGCACATATCTGTAGTGTTTTCTTATCCCTCTCCAAAGCCCTAAATCCCGTGTCTTTCTGCTGCTCCCTTCTTCATCGGCATAATAACTTCTGACAAATTCTCCAACAACTGAGATAAAACCAGCTTTAGATTTGTGTCCGGGAGGGTGCTATAAATAGATTAGTAGAGAGCTGGTCTACTCACAGCACAGCTCTGCACATTCATTTCTTCTCTCCTTTGCCTATGTGGAGTGGGGGTGTGTACGCCTTTCCTCCAATCTGCTGTCACACAATGTATGCCAAGAATCCACGCCCAGCACTGAACATGAAGAAAAAAATCTAACACGATGTGCACTTTCTAAAGCATATAGCAAGCTGGAGAAAGCAGATATACATGTAAAACTTACGCAGGGGGATTGGTTTCATCTCTGTATCATATGGAAGCTATTCACTTCACTGGATGTATGCGAGGGTTTACATCCACTTTAACAATATACTGATGACCTGCAGGGGCTTTTAACCACCTCACTACAGTGCATTTTCACCCCCTTCCTGACCAAGCCATTTTTCATCTTTCAGCGCTGACGCACTTTGAATGACAATTGCGCAGTCATACAACACTGTACCCAAATGAAATTGTTATCATTTTTTCCCCACAAATAGAGCTTTCTTTTGAAGGTATTTGATCACCTCTGCGGTTTTTCTTTTTTGCGCAATAAACAAAAGAGCGACAAATTTAAAAAAAAAAAAAAAACAATATTTTTTGCTTTTTGCTATACTAAATATCCCCAAAAAATATATAAAAAAACATTTTTTTTCCCTCAGTTTCGCCGATACGTATTCTTCTACATATTTTTGGTAAAAAAAAAAAAATAAAAAAAAAAAAAAAAAAAAAAAAAATAAACGCAATTAGCGATCATTGATTAGTTTGCGCAAAAGTTATAGCGTTTACAAAATAGGGGATAGTTTTATAGCATTTTTATTAATATTTTTTTTTTTTTACTAGTAATGGCGGTGATCAGCGATTTTTATTGTGACTGCGACATTATGGCGGACACATCGGACATTTTTGGCACCATTGTCATTTATACAGCAATCAATGCTATTTAAATGCATTGATTCATGTATAAATGACACTGGCAGTGAAGGGGTTAACCACTAGGGGCGGGGAGGGGTTAATTATGTTCCCTAAGAGTGTTTCTTACTGTGGGGGGAGGGGACTCACAAGGGGAGGAGACCGATCGGTGTTTCTCTGTACAGAGAACACACCATCGGCTCCTCTCCTCTGACAGGACCGTTGATCTGTGCGTTTACACACACAGATCAACGGTCCTGCTGTGTTACCGGGCAATCGCGGGTGCCCAGCGGACATCGCGGCCGCTGGGCACGCGCATCGGGTGCCCAGTGACACGGCGAGAGCGCACGCACGCTCCCGGCGGCGCGCGCACGCTCCCTGCAGTGCACAGAAGGGGAGGACGTCATATGACGCCCTCCCGGAACGAGAGCTGCGCCGCCTGGCCGTCATTTGACGTCCGGCGGTCGCAAAGCGGTTAAAGTGTCGCTATTTCGAAAATATAGGGTACTAAAGGCTGTCACATCTCACCGAATCGCGCAATTATAACGTTTGACATGCTGGGTATCCAGTTACGCGGCACAACCTCATCTTTACATTTTATTAAAATATGGGTAATTATATGTTTAAATATGGGAGCACGAGTGACGTCACCCGCGGCCATCTTGGATACTGGATACACTCACAGAGCCAGCACTCGGGACTGAGTGCTTTCAAATGTGAGTGTCCCCTTCTGTATATTGTGTGCAAATAAAATTATTTTCGAAGCAGAGAGCACTAGATAGTCTTTTATATGCTGGCTATTTGTGGACATTGTTGTTCCTGCGCTGAGATGAGACCTTGACTGCTGGACTGTAGATTACCATTGTCATCATTTGCTGCATACTGCTTTGTGACCTATTGTAGGACGAAGCAGGGAGGTGAGAGGCCATCCTATTCATGATGAAGGAAGGGACCACGGCACTGATTACTGTGTTACTTGGATTTGCAAATCACCACACTGGAAGGATGTTTAGTGTTTCTGTCTGCACAAGCACTTTCTTGGAACTTGAATTGATTTAGCTTTCTGGGACTGTTTGCGATTTTTAGCGATTTTATTTATCTACATTTTATTGTTATTTTATTTCTTGCGCTGCACTATGTACAAATGTACAATTTTTTACTGACATTTTGAAAAATTATTGTACTAATGTTAAAAAAAAAAATGTAAACCACTAATTTATTCTACAGGGTGTCAGCTTCCAGAAAATATGTTTGAGGGTTTATGAAATCTTCAGACGTAAAAAAACGTTATTAATTTTAAACGTGCAAAAAATACAAAGGCGTTGGCAGCAACAGGGTTAAAATAAAGTGTGGTTCTGCTGTTTGTTTACATCCAACACTGCAAGTCTTCACTGTCCTGGCTTCACCTGCACATTACATCCCATAGGCTTGTTTGGGGCCATGTCCCCAGGCCACAGAAGATCGTAAACTGCCCCGTAGAAGTCAAGCTGTACGTTCAGACTATACATTTTTTGTTGGATGTGAACACAACGTCCGATTTTTGGTTAATTAGTATGGTTTTTGTCAGAAAAAAAAAAAAAAAAAATTATAAGAGCAAGATTATGCATGCTTAGAAACAAAAGAATACATACAAAACATGAAGTCACTTCTGAAGTTGAATTCTGTCGTACGAGAATTTACGTCTGGAGAGTAAACTCTTCACTTTCGACATGAGACTAGCATGCACCAAAAAACGTATGAACGATCATCCGAAAATCTTATTGTGTGTACGACGCTTTAGCGCCTGCATCTGAAGCCAATGGACAGATCGACTTGGGGTGCCGATATTGCGGACTCCCTGGACAGGCAAGTGTCCTTATATTAAAAGTGAGCAGCTACAGTATTTGTAGCTGCTGACTTTTAATTAATTTTTTCCCCCAGGCTGGAACACCGCTTTAAAGTGGAACTTTAGGCTTAACCCTAACTACACATAAAACTTTCCCCTTCACCCTCATAACACCTATGCTTATTAGCTGTGTGAGAAAGATGTCTAAGGCTATTTTCACACTGGGGCGCTGGCGCTGGCGGTAAAGCGGCGACATATTTAGCGCCGCTTTACCGTCGTTTTAGCGGCGCATTTATCGGGCTTTCACACTGAAGACACAGCAACGGCTGTTTCAGGTCAGTTTGCAGGCGCTATTTTTAGCGCAATAGCGCCTGCAAACCACCCCAGTGTGAAAGGGGCCTAAACGTACCTATTATCAGCGGCTCCGTCCAGTCACATCACCTACCCTGTGTCTGCCAGCAGCACTGCAAGGGAGAGGAAAGTGCACTCTAACAACAGCCAGTAAAGAAAACAGTGATTTCACCAATAGGTTGGTGCTCCCTCCTCTCCCCTGCAGCTGCGCTGGCTGACACACGGGTGTGGGATTATGTGACTGGAGTTGGACAGAAAAATAAATAAGTATATGCATCTATATTGTACAGGTTAGTCAGAATAGGTGTTAGGGGGAGGGAGCAATTTGAAAGTAGTTAGGTTTAAAGAATAAGTTCACTTTTAGGCACGTTACACCCATATTTAGCGTGTAACATGCTCCTATACAACCACCTCACTGTCAGCACTCCCCAATCTGACAGTGGGTGGGGAATCTTCTCTCCACATCTGCTGTCACAATTTTAAAACAGCACAGCTGTTTGGGGCTCCATGCACACAGCTTTGTCATTTATTCAGTTTCCCGTGAACGAATGAACTACAAATTACCATCTACCACCGCAGCAGAGGGCTTGTAGTTCTCAATGAACTGTGAGGGCACTGATGAGCGCTGTCAGAGTTCATCGATTCTTCCTAAGGTTCAGTAACTGTTTGCCCATATCGGAGGTAGACAGCTCCGACGGGTGCAATGCCAGGATCGCAGTATTTAACAGCAGTGACCCAACCTCATTACAAGGCTGTTTAAGTCTATATGGCCAAAAAGATCTGGCGAGTGTCCCCCTAAAACATATGTGGTGGACCACTTTGTTTGGAGAGCTGAGAAGGTCTCACAGTTGCTCATAAGACACAGTGGATGGAACTTTATTGAACTTTTGACTTTGGTGCCCAGTGGATATTTTGAAGCAGATTACACACATAAAAATTTGTCTGACGCCAAGTGTGCACAATCATCGCATTTAACACTGTAAGGACTCTCTCACCCGAGCAGTCTGCCTGGCGCTTTGCTCAGAGAGCGGCGGGTGGGTGCGGACGATCTGCTGATCCCCGCTGAGCAGGTGGATGACAGGTCTGTCTCCGCTCACTGTGCGGAGATGGACCGGTCAGAGTCCCGCTCTCCTCTATGGGGCGATCGGATGAAAACGGACCGACAGACTGATGGAAAATAGGGTCACCATCCATCTGGATTTCACGGATAGGATCAGATAGCAGCAGGTGTCAGCGGACATGTCACCGCTGACATCAGCTGCTCCATAGGGGGTGAATGGCATGTCCACCTAAAAAACGGACAGGCGGATGTGATCGGAAAGCCCATGTGAAAGGGCCCTTAGATTACTGGCTCATTTAAGTTGTATTGTGTTCACAATAGGAGGATGATGAGCAGAGTATCGCTCAGTCTGGCTAAAAGAGTCGCACTTACATTTTGCGCACAATAAGAAGCAGCACCTTAAATGGAAAAGAAGAAACAGCTGCACACCGGCAATACCAATCCAACGTAGATTAGAAAAAAAAAGTACTAATTACTGCCATCCAAGACAAGAACAACAAATCGGTGATGCGTTTCACACTGCAATAGTGCTTCTTCAAACCTCTTTTGGTTGGCAGCCGTGAGTACCATTTTGTTCTAATAAATCTACGTTGGATCGTTATTGCCGGTGTGCAGATGTTTCTTCTTCTCCTATTACTCCGGTAGCGAGCTGTGGCTTGCACTCAGCATAACTGGATTTTATTGGGATCACCTGGAGCAGCGTTACCTTCTTAGAATTTCTACCTTAATTTCAAATTTTAAATCTTTATTTATTTTAAATCTTCTATTTATCTTTAGAAGAAGGAATTCAAGGAATACACTCTACCATCGACCTTTCTACCTTAATTTAACTATTTGTTTAATCACTTTAAACACTTACCTGAACCCAATCTCTAACCAGCGCTGTGTCCTTCTGCAGCAGCTCTTCTCTCTCTTATAGGAAATTCTGCATGAACAAGAGCCATTGACTCCTGCTACTGTCACTCAAATCCAGTGATGAGGGAGCGGGCCAAGCCACGCTGTGTGCGTGCGCCTATGGACACACACAGCCCAGCTCAGGATCGAGCCTGCGAGAGTGCCCCCTTAGCAAGCACTCAGAGGAGGAAGAGCCAAGATCGATGCCGGGGACCTTAGAACAGAGGGTCGGGCCACTCTGTGCAAAACCATTGCACAGAGTATGCAAGTATAGCATGATCAGACAAAAATCGCTTTGACATCCCAGTGCACAAAAAATGAAAGAGGCCATATCCCAACTGTGTGCACTAGCCGCAAAACTATAAAATTTGCCACACTGTCATTTCTGTGCTTTTCCCAGAGTGATGCATCCACAGAACTCTCAGATCACACAAGTGTCCCCTGAGAGCCAAAGCACCAGCAATCACTGAGTAAATCGCCAACCATTGATAAGATGTATACAATGCTAGACACGTCTGCTGACATCTGACAGACTCTACAATTGTCCCTGGATCATCAGCTACCCTATATTGTGCGTGTATACAGGAATACAATGCACTGCAGATCCGGCCTGCTCAGTTGCAGGCAGAGCCCAATGACCAGTGTCAGGCCCCATACTGCAGGATAGGACGGCTGGGCCCATTCCCAGTGACACCGCACTCGGCACACGGCCTAGCGCCTCCCCAGTGACAGTTAGGCCTCACTGTGCTTTCCAGCCAGAGCAGGAGCAGCACCCGGCCCGCCCTCATGGCCGTGCTCTACAGGGAAGCCTGCAGCGGGCAGCCCGCTCACCTGAAGTCCTTATCGCTGGACGTCATCTTCTCCAGCAGGTTGGAGATGTGGTACGAAGCGCTCGCCATGTTGCCGTGTCGGGTGTTGAGGCCGGTGAAGTCTCCGGTGCCCGGTGCACCCTCCTAAAACCACGCGCCCGGGTCGTTGCTGCAGCAGCGGCGGCGGCGGCGGCTAGGAAGGGAGGCGGGGGCGCGCACAAGCCTGTGTCGGGAATCCGCCTCAGTGTGTACGTGAGCGCCCCCGGGTGTCCCCGCCCAGCACCGGCGGCCCGTCGTCTGCCCGATGTGCTCCAAGTCTGCGAGCTGCAGGACAGCGGGGCCTAGGAGGCAGGGAGGCGCCGAGCTCAGGCTGGTTCACGTACAGTCCCGTAACAGAGGCGGGATCAAAGATGGCAGAGGCCTGCGAAGAGTTCGGCTTCACGGTGTGTTCCCGGGAGCGCGCCTCTGAGATGGGATTGGCTGGGTGTCGTGTCACTCACACTGACTGACGTACCGGCCTGGGTTGACGGAGCTCAGGCGGGATTGGTTGAGTGACAGACGCAGCAGCCAATGTGTCCGCCGAGAGGCGATGACTGGAGCTGGCGGGTAAACTGTCCTAACGTGTCAGGAGACAGGCGCTTTGAATTATATCATAGTCAGGCCTGGTGCAGGAGAGACCTCCTCACCAACTCCGAACAACTAAAATACTTTCCTTGGTAACAGCCTCTGTCAGCTTTCTAGTGCTGTCTGCACACCTATGGAGAAGACAACACCCAGGAAGTGAGAGAAGTCTCTTCAACATGGACCCACATAAAAACACTGGTCTAAAGCCTCGTACACACCATCAGACTTTCCGACAGGAAATGTGTGATGACAGGCTGTTGGAAGAAAATCCAACTGTGTGTATGCTCCATTGGACAATTGTTGTCGGACTTTCCACCAACAAATGTTGGCTAGCAGGTTTTCAAATTTTTCGCGGACAAATGTGTGTTGTTTGGATTTTCCGAGTATGTGTACACAAGTCCGTCGGACAAAAGTCCAAAGTACAAACACGCATGCTCGGAAGCAAGGATGAGCCAGAAGTCTTGTAAACTAGCGTTCGTAATGGAGAATTAACATTCGTGACGTGGCAAATTATGAAATCTCGAAATGCAGCGCACATTCTCTTCTTCTTTAATTGGATAATAATGAAGCTGCTTTGCTGGTGATATTGATGGAGTTATTGCAAACAGATTTTCAAAGGCCCTTTTTTTTTTTCTAGTGATATCAAGTATAATATTATTGTTTTTTTTTTTGTTTTTTTTTTGGGGGCAAGTTACCACAACACCATTATCCCGTAGTTTTTAAGATCAAAGATACAAGGGTGTCCCTTGTCAATTTTACATTGTATTTTGTATTTTTTTTGTAACTGCCTACTCCCAAAATGGCATTTGAAGTAAAACATAGCCAAGTATTATTCTCCACATTTTTTTTTATTGAACATTAAAAAAACAAAACAAATAAAATTAGACATGCCAATAGAACGTAACCAAAAAGTGCATTCTATGCATCCAAAAATATATAAAATCATTATTCAACCAAAAAAATAATGTCAAAGCAATAACTCCAAGACCAATAATAAATAACACGTTATCTGCTCAGATTCCGCAACATGGCTGGTTGAAGAACGGCCGTTCAGAAACAAACTGAAAAGTGCAAAATGAAAAGCAAGAATCAACACTCACCAAACTTCTACTAACACGAAATTAGCAGAAGGAGCCCAAAGGGTGGCGCTAAAGAGCTGAAAAACCACGTAAAATTCCAAGGTTTTGTTGGCAAACAATCCGATTGTGTGTACGAGGCTTTAGGCTTTATGTACACGGGGCATTTTTACAACCTCTACTGAATGATTTAACTTCACAGATACTAACCGACGTTTAACCACTTTCAGACCAGACCATTTGGCTGGCCAAAGACCAGAGCACTTTTTGCAATTCGGCACTGCGTTGCTTTAACTGACAATTGCGCGGTCGTGCGACGTGGCTCCCAAACAAAATTGACGTCCTTTTTTTCCCACAAATAGAGCTTTCTTTTGGTGATATTTTTAATTTTTTTGCGTTATAAACAAAAAAATATCAACAAGTTTGAAAAAAACGCATTATATTTTTTACTTTTTGCTATAATAAATATCCCCAAAAAAATTTTTTTTTTCCTCACTTTAGGCCGATACGTATTCTTCTACATATTTTTGGTAAAAAAAATCTGAATAAGCATTTATTGATTGTTTTGCGCAAAATTTATAGCGTTTACAAAATAGGGGATAGTTTTATGGCATTTTTATTAATAATTTTTTTTTATTAGTAATAGTGGTGATCAGTGATTTTTATCGTGACTGCGACATTATGGCGGACAGATCGGACACTTTTGGCGCTATTTAGGACCATTCACATTTATACAGAGATCAGTGCAATTAAAAATGCATTGATTACTGTGTAAATGTGACTGGCAGTGAAGGGGTTAACCACTAGGTGGCGCTGTAGGGGTTAAGTGTGTCCTAGGGAGTGATTCGAACTGTGGGGGGGAGGGCTGTGTGTGACACGACACTGATCACCGCTCTCGATTACAGGGAGCTGTGATCAGTGACAGTGTCACTAGGCAGAACGGGGAAATGCTTGTTTACATCAGCATTTCCCCGTTCTTCCTCTCCGTGAGATGATCGCGGGTATCCCCACGGACATCGAGTCCGTGGGACCCGCGATCGAGCTCCCGCCCCCGCAAGCCGCCTCTTAAAGGGCAACGTACAGGTCCCGTGATTCTACCTGTATATGCCCTTCTGCCGCAGTATATCTGCGTGAGGCGGTCGGGAAGCAGTTAAAACGTCAGCACTTCTGGTGAACTGGCAAGCACTAGTGGCCTAGTACATCCTGGTTGTACATCCAACACTGCAGTATCACGTGGTGACTTGGCAAGTCCCATAAGTGCAGTTCAAGGTTGTGAGGTGGCTAGCACGAGTAGTGTCCCACAGACACCAAGAAGAAGACAAACACAGGCCTGTCGAGGCCATAGTGCCCTTCCTGCTGCATTTGCCAATCCGAATTGGGAGCCCATCACTTCTGCAGCAATTAGTTTAGTTCCGAATTCGTAATATTCGGAAATTCAAAACTTCGGAAATTAAAAATTCGGAAATCCAAAAATAAGAATTAAATGCTTCAGATCCTCGCTATAGCTGAATAATGGCTACAGCATGGACCTACTTTGCCGGGAGGGCATCAATAGACGTCCTCCCATGCTCGAGTGGCCTGCACGCCCCTAGCAGGGTGCACACGGCGCGCTCTGTGATCAGCAAATCTATGAGACATGCTGGATCACAGATTGGAGTAAGGGGTCGATCCCGACGTGAGCCAATGACAGCTGATCATGTAATGTAAACAGAGCCGGTAATCGGCTATTTAAAAAACTGATCACCGGTGGCTGTCAGAGGGACATCGGTCCCGATCAAGGAGAGCAGCCGCCAGCTCATCTGTGCCACCTACCAGAGCACAACAGTGCCACCTATTAATGTTACCAATGAGTGCCTCATCAACAGCGCTACCCATCACTGTCACCTATCAGTGCCATTTATCAGTGGTACCTATAAGTAATGCCTATCAGTGCCATCTTATCTGTGCCCATCAGTATCGCCTTATCTGTGCCCATCAGTATCGCCTTATCTGTGCCCATTAGTGCAGCCTATCAGTGCCCACCAGTGCAGCCTATCAGTGCTGCCTCATCAGCGCATATCAGTTAAGGAGAAAAATTACCTGTTACAAAATTTTATAACAAACTATAAAACATGATTTTTTTTTTCAAAATTTCCCGTCTTTTTTTGTTTGTTCAGCAAAAAATAAAAACCCCAGTGGTGATTAACCACTTGCTTACCAGGCACTTAAACCCCCCTCCTATCCAGACCAATTTTCAGCTTTTGGTGCTCTCACACTTTGAATGACAATTACTCAGTCATGTAACACTGTACCCAAATGAATTTGTTGTTCTTTTTTCCCCATAAATAGAGCTTTCTTTTGGTGGTATTTGATCACCTCTGGGTTTTTTATTTTTTTGCGCTATAAATGAAAAAAGACCAAAAATTTTGAAAAAAAAAAAAATATTTTCTTTGTTTCTGTGATAAAATTTAACAAATTATTAATTTTTCTTCATAAATTTTGGCCACAATTTATACTGCTACATATCTTTGGTAAAAATAACCAAAATTTGTGGAAATTATTTGGTCTGTGTGAAAGTTTTAGAGTCTACAAGCTATGGTGCAAATCATAAAAAAATTATCGCATCTGATGTACTGGTGGCCAATCTCATTTCTTGAGACCCTAACAAGCCAGGAAAGTACAAATGACCCCTTTTTGGAAATGAGATAGGTGATGAGGTGGCACAGGTGGGCATTGATGAGGTGGCACAGGTGGGCACAGATGTGCACTGATGAGGTGGAACAAATGTGCACTGATGAGGCGGCACAGGTGGGCACTGATGAGGTGGCACAGGTGGGTACTGATGAGGCGGCACAGATGTGCACTGATGAGGTGGCACAGATGGGCACTGATGAGCGGCACAGATGGGCACTGATGAGCGGCACAGATGTGCACTGATGAGGCGGCACTGATTGACACAGGTGGGCACTGATGAGGTGGCACAGATGTGCACTGATTGTGAAGATGTGCAGATGGACACTGATCGGCACAGGTGGGCACTGATTGGCACAGATGGGGTACTGTACTGATGGGGCACTGTACTGATGGGGCACTGTAAGGATGGGGCACTGTTTTGGCACCGTAAGGTGTTTGTGTGTGTGTGAGTACTCGCAGTCAGATCGCTCACAGATCCTCTCTCTCCTCACACGCTGTCTCTGTGTGAGGAGAGAGAGCCGTGACACCGGCAATGAGAGATGATCTCATATTTGAGATCATCGCTCATTGGCCAGGGCGATCGCGCTGTAAACGGCCACTGTGATTGGCCGTTTACAGCGATCTGTGATTGGCTGTGTCCAAGGGACACTGCCAACACAGAATTTCCCCGCTGCGCGCTCGTGAGCGTGCACAGGGAGCGAGGAAAGGGGAGGACGTCATATGACGCCCTCCCGGGAATTGACATCCACGCCAAAGCCGTCATTCGGCTATGGCCGGATGTCAAGTGGTTAAATACCACCAAAAGAAAGCTCTATTTGTGTGAAAAAAATCATAAAAATGTAATTTGGGTACAGTGTTGCATGACCTCACAATTGTCATTCAAAGAGTGACAGCACTGAAAGCTGAAAATTGGTCTGGGCAGGAGGGGGGTTTAAGTGCCCAGTAAGCAAGTGGTTAAAAAATAAGAACGAAAATTAAAAACACGGAAATTTGAAAATCTGAAATAATATCTAACTAATAATAACTTAACTATTACTAACTATTAAATTATAAGTATTGGAATTTCCTTTCAAATTTGGCTGTTAGTGAATGTAACGAATATGAATTTATCCGAAGTTATAAATTATCCGTAATAACGAATGATGTATCTAAAAGAAGGGGACGTAACAAATTAATAATAATAAAAACGTATTTAATTATTATTTATTATTATTTCGTTCCGTTTCATTTGTTTACATGCAGCATTTGTTATTTCGAATAATTCGTAACTTGAGATAAATTTGTATTTGTTACATTCACTAACAGCCAAATTTTAAAGGAAATTCCAATACCTATAATTTAATAGTTATTGTTAGTTAGGTATTATTTCGATTTTCGTTATTTCGGATTTTCCTTTCTTATTTTCGAATATTCAGATTTCCGAATTTTCAAATTTACTAATTTAAGAATTCCGAATTTTTGAATTTACAAATTTTCGAATTTACAAATAAAAACAAAATACGAATGAAACAAAAACGAACCAATTTTTCGGCAGTGCACTCTTATGTCTATGCTTAGATGTTGTAATTACAGAGATATGGTTCAGGGATTCAAATGACTGGGAAATAGCAATACCAGGACATTCACTATACAGGAATGACAGAGTAGGGACGAGGGGAGGTGGAGTTGCCAAAAATAGCATAATGCTAACTAACATTAATTCAGAAAACAAATGAAATACTAAAAACCCCCTGGGTCTGCTTCCAACCAAAGAGGAAACTTCCCTTAGCCCCCGTACACACAGTCGGAAATTCCGACCACAAAATTCATTAGGTGTTTTTCCGACGGATTTTGTCCGAAACTGGTGTTACATACACACGGTCGGACAAAGTTGTCAGAAAATCCGATCATTCTGAATGTGGTGACGTTCGTTGCGTACAACAGAACTACGTAGAGGCTAGTAGCCAATAGCTTTGGTCTCGTAATTTGATCTGAGCATGAGTGGCACTTTGTCCGTCGGAATTCTCTACACACGATCGGAAAAAGTCCGATCGGACTTTGTTGTCGGAAAATTTGAGAGCAGGATCGGAAAAAGTCAGATGGAGCCCACACACGGGCGGATTTTCCGACAACATGGTCCGATCGGACATTTTCCGTCGGAATTTCCGACCATGTGTACGGGGCATTAGAATTGGTATAGTATACAGACCCCAGGACAGACTGAAGATTTTGATAACTTGTTGATTGATGAGATAACTCAAATGGCAATGAAGGGAGAGGTTTTGATTTTGGGTGACTTCAACATGCCTAACTTAACTGGAATTCTCAAACTGCTATTATAAGCAGGAGCAGGGATGTAATGGAAGCACTGAATGGGTTTTCTCTAAAACAGTTAGTAAAAAGCTCAACCCGGGGTGATCACCAATGTCTTTGGTTTGATATTAAAACAAGAACTGAAAAATCATATACAAAAACAAAAGTTTAAGATTTCAAAAGGACAGATTTTGCTGAAATGGGGAAATTTCTAAAAAAATTAGTTGAAAGGTTGGAGTAAAACGACAGGAGTAAGTAAACAGTGGACACTGTTACAGTCTACCATCCTGGAGGCAACTAGATTATATGTCAGGCAAGTTAGTAAGAATAAACAGAAGAAAAAATCAAAATGGTAGGATAGTAAAGAAAAAAACAATCCCCATATAGAAGATTCAAGGAAACAGGAGGTGTAGCTGACAGAGAAGAGTATGAAAATACACATGGAGGCCAAACACATTATCAGTGCTGCCAAAGCACAGAAAGAGGAAGACATCGCTAAATCTATAAAGAAAGCAGGGGGCGTGGCCTAGTGCATGGAGCTGCTCCCGGTCCTCACGTCCTCCACAGGGATTTAAAAGCAGATCCAGCACCCACATCTACCCTAAAACCACTCCGATGGGTAAGGGGAAACCCAGGGATCAATCCAAGCCCGCCGGTGACCAGAACCAGGGAGACATCGGCCGTTTTGTGACCCGTTTGTCTGCGGCCTATATGAATCAGCAGCCTTCCAAGATGGCGCCGGCGCCTCCATCCCCGGCCCACTCAGAACCAGCAGACGCTGCACAGGTACATAGCAGGGGCCGCTCAGCCTCCCTGGCGGATTTAGACCCCCCCCTTTACAACCCACAAAGCCCGCACAGCCTCTCCCAAGCATCGCTGTGTTCTGGGGATGGATGGGACATGGAATCCCAGATGCGATCCATGCACACATATCTGCTCTCCCTGCCAACCAAGCATGATTTTGAGCACTGTGTCTCCCGCATGGAGAAGAGTTACAAGAGGGAGATAGCTGACCTCAAAAGGGATCTGGGGACACGTATGGAAGATATAGAAAGCACAACTGAAGGCATCTGTAATACATTGTAGTCACATGAGGAGACCCTCAACTCCCACACAGTCATGCTGCAGCAACTTGTGTATCACCAGGACGACATTGAGAACCGTAACAGACGGAACAATGTCAGGATACGTGGCATTCCAGAATCGGTGGAACCCAAAGACTTAGCAGGAGCCGTAACCGCCATCTTTAATCAACTCCTACAGAAGCCCAAAGATACCCACATAGAGCTAGACAGAGTTCACAGGACCTCAGGCCCCAGAAACACTGACACCTCCTTTGTCAGAGATACGCTTTGCAGAGTTCACTTCTACAGAGTCAAAGAGGAGATTATGAGGGCTGCCAGTACGCAGGACTCCATCCGCTTGAATGATGTCCCAGTGATGCTCCGGCCGGACCTCTCACGCCAGACCCTGGCCATGCGCCGGGCACTCAAGCCCATCACTTCAGTCCTCCAGGAAAAACAAATAAAGTACCAATGGAGATTCCCTTTTCAACTCCGGGTTCATCATGATGGGAAGACTGCACTATTCCGAACACTGGGTGACCTCCCCAGATTCCTAAGCACACTGGAACTGCCACAGATAGCACTACCTGACTGGCCGTTCCAACCCACTACCCCAGGACTTCCTTACCAGTCACAATGGCAGAAGGTCAACAAGAACAAGCGCCAAAGGGGCTCACCTCAAAGACCCCCAGATGATTGACACTCACAAGGCAGGCGTCAGCCCTGATTGTTAATCCAGTTGCCAGGACAGTTTCGAAGGCCCCTGTGCCTGTTGCACACTGACCAACCGTGAACTGTTGGGAGGGACACTTGGAAACACCTGAACGTTCTAAGTTCCTTTAACATTTCTATACGCTAAGAAGAAAAGGGCCCCCACATTTTTATTTTATTTTTGTTCTTTTTGTCCTTCTCGTACACTTCTGATTGGGGGTCCCTCTTTTCGTCCTCTATGTGTGTTTGGCTGCTGCCCCACATTGCAACTTGTTCTCCCCGGAGAGTCCTCATTGTGGACTTTAGGCTTGTAGCCCCCCAAGATCGCCAACCTACAGAGCCCCGCTGCATGGAAATTAGGTTGCAACTGCTGCTACTATTGGGTGCCTCTTTCACACCACCTCCACATGTTAGCTACCTGGTGTGGGCAACTAAGGACTACACAAGTTGACGTTGCCTTAAACTGAGGTGGTCAGGCCTTTTGAAAGAGATGACTTTTGGCCTTCTGTTTTTGTTCTTTTAACTTTGTCTTCCTTTTATTTTTGCATCGATAGCTTATGGCTCCTGGCTCGTTCTGACTCACGTTCAGCTACTCATGTTATCCAATGCTGGTTACCTATTGTCTAACCCTAGTAGCCACAACCCCGTGGACCGTGGGACCGGGAGGCACTCTATGTGCTTACCACAGTTACCCCCCACTAGGACCACTGGTGCCCTTTGGTGCACTGTGTTTTTTTTTTCTTTTTACTAGTCTGATACAGTTTTTTCTTGACATTCTTATCTTATTTCTTGCTTGCTTATTACTGCCACACAGTGGCCTGATGTATCCCTGCTTTTCTAACTTGACTCTTAATCCCCCCTTTTCTCTCCCCCCCACCTGTCCTCTTCCCTCCCTCACTCCCCCCTGTCTGGTCCGGGCAGACCTCCGTGGTGATACAGGTAATAATCTCTGCTCCCCTCATCCACCCCTATTATGATGTCACTTGAAAATATAACCCTGGCCTCCTTTAACTGCAGAGGCCTTAACACGCCCGAGAAAAGAAGTATCACTTCCATAAGGCCAAGACCAAAATCTTACTATTACAGGAAACGCACTTTTGGAGTGTGGCGATCCTGACCCTTAAAAATCCCCATTATAATCAATGGTTCCATAGTACTAACCCAGAGTCGAAGTCCAAGGGTGTATCCATAGTTTTTCACAAAACATTCCAACCTGAAGTTCTAGACACCCTCATTGACCCGTTAGGACAGTACCTATTTATTAAACTGAAATGTAATTCTTCTATCTTTACAGTGGACCAAACCAGGACCAGGCGTCCTTCCTTTCCAAGGTGGTAGGCAAATTACTCTCTTTCAGTGGTCCCTGCTTCGTCCTAGGCGGTGACCTCAACGTGACCCTTTCCCCAGTCCTGGACTCTTCCTCGGGTAAGTCAAACATATCCCACACAGCACTCACACAGATAAAGACACTACTGCACTCTGCACAATTAGTGGATGTGTGGCGAGTGCAGCACCCATTCGAAAGAGACTACAGCTATTTTTCCGTAAGCACATAACACATATAGTCGCATTGATTATTTTTTAATCTCCCAATCTCTACTAGATACCCCTCTGAAGGCTTCCCTAGGTAACATACTGTGGTCTGATCACGCCCCAGTGCACCTCAGCCTAGCCCCCCTCCGGACGTCCCGTATAAGGTCGTCATGGAGGCTGAATGACAACTTGCTGAAAGATACTCCATGTATTGCAGCAATTGAACAAGTGATTCAGGAATTCATTGCGGTCCATCGCTCTGATGACACTAATCCTCTGACCAAGTGGGAGGCCCTGACGTGTGTACTGAGAGGTGTTTTCATTCAACATGGTTCTCGCCTCAAAAAAGCCAGAACAGCAGACATTTCCCGTCTGTTGGCGACGATAAAATCGATTGAAGCGTTGCATAAAAGAGACTCCAACCCGGTAACATGTAGATCTCTCCAATACTACTTAGCCTTATGGACGCACATTCCCTCATTGCCAGAGATAGAGGCCGTAACCACCATTATGCTTTCGCAAACAAGTGTGGACAGCACCTCGCCAGGGTTCTGCACCCCCGCCCTCCTCGCAAGCCGATCCCTCACATTTGCTTGCCGGATCGACAGAAAATAAGCAACCCCAGTGGTATATTGGAGGCCTTTAAATCTTATTATTCCGACCTCTATAACTTACACCCACCGACGGTAGCTCACAACGGGAACGACACGCATCTCGCTGAAATGCGGAACTATATAACTGAGACTGCCCTTCCACAAATTGACCCTGAACAGGCATCCAGTTTAGATGAACCTCTGATGGTAGCGGAATTTCTCGCTGCCATCAAAGGTCTAAAATCAGGTAAATGTCCAGGCCCTGATGGCTTTTCCCCAGGTTCTATAAATCGTTTGCCCAATCGCTTGCCCCGTTACTAGCCCCAGCGTTTAATTTGATTGATGACACTCATTTACCCTCCCACAACCTTCTATCTGCTAATATATCAGTTATCCCGAAACCGGGTAAAGACCCTTCGCAATGTGGCAGCTATAGGCCGATATCGCTCCTCAATATCGACGTCAAGCTTTACGCCAAAGTTCTAGCGACTCGCCTTTCCCCCCTATTGCCTCCCATTATAAATAGGAACCAGGTAGGTTTTGGCCAGGGACAACACCACGAAAACCATCCATCTTATCTCTTACATACAGAAACACAGCCTGCATGTTATAGTTCGATGCGGAGAAGACCTTTGACCGGGTTAATTGGGACTTCCTACGCCTCTCTCTTGAACAGATAGGCCTTAGACCTACGTTTGCGTCCAAAATAATGGCACTTTACTCTAATCCCTCCGCCTCAGTTCTGGTCGGTGGCTCTCCCTCCGCACCGTTCCGGATATCAAATGGCACTTGGCAAGGGTGTCCCCTATCCCCGTTGCTCTTCGTCATAGTGATAGAACACCTGGCCCAAGCAATAAGACGCAATACCTCCATCATAGGGATACAGACACCCTCCTCAGAATATATGCTGACGACCTCCTGGTCTTTGTACAGCAGCCACATACATCTCTACCCTCGTTAATGTTAGAATTTAGTAGGTTTAGGAAATTCAGCGACTTTAAGCTTAACATATCCAAGACGGAAGCCCTTAACGTTTCCCTCCCCGCAAACACCCTAGCCCGGGTGCAAGCTAACTTCCCATTCCAATGGAGTGCTAGAAGCATTTCTTACCTAGGAATACAGGTCCCATCTGACTTATCGGAGCTCTACGCCCTAAATTACCTACCTCTATTGACCCGGTTACGTAAAGATTTAGAAGACTGGAACACCTCCCCCTTACCGTGATTCGGCCGCATAAATACTTTGAAAATGGGCACCTTACCCAAACTACTGTATGTATTCCAAACGGTGCCCATTGCAGTCCCTAAATGCTTCTTTACCTCATTGCGCTCTATGTCCATACGATTCGTATGGCACCGAGGCATGTCCTGTATTAAACACACCTTACTTACATACCCCATAACCCAAGTGGGCGCGGGCCTCCCTGACTTCGAGCTATACTGCAGAGCGGCACTTCTGGCCAGGGTCACTGAATGGTTCCCCCGTCCCTTTACCAAAGCTTCCACCACGGTAGAACAGGATCTATCCCCACATGACCTGCGAGCTCTACTCTGGGGTTACGGACAGCACATACATACAGTCTCAACCTCCCCGTTAACATCTGCTGCCCTGCACTTATGGTATAGGAAAGGTATGCAGTCACTTCTGTCCTCTGATCCGTCACCTCTCACACCTTTATTTGACCACCCAGCAGTACCACAAGGAGAGGGGGCCCATACAATAGGTCCTTACTCCCGTGCCGAGTGGCCTGTAGCGAGCTCGTTCATAGAGTCTATCTCCGACAGGCCAGTACTAACAGAGGACCGGGGCAATTGGCTCACGGCTCTACGGATCGCATCTTTTTGCTCTACCCTCTTCTCCACGGCCCAAATACATAGACCCCGAACGTAATTTGAACAGCTGTGCTCTCTTTCTGAACTTCCACAACACGCGCTCTCCACCATGTATACCATGCTACATACATTTATACATAAACAACCGCCTTATTACACCAGGAAGTGGTCCATGGACTTAGGAAGGGAATTCACTGCATCGAACTGGCAGAAATCGTACTATTTTACTCACAAGACTTCCACGTCCTGTTATACACAGGAGAAAAACTTCTCGAGGTGGTACAGGGGCCCTCAATCTCTGCACAAGATCTTCCCATCTGTGCCCTCCACCTGCTGGAGGTGCGGATCGGAGGAAGGCAGTTACCTACACATATGGTGGGAATGCCCATCTGTTCAACCTTTATGGAACCAGGTTTTCTCGATCTATAACAATCTCTATGACAAACCCCTACAGCCGTCCCCTGAGATGGCTCTTTTGTCCATGCTCCCAGGTTCTATATGCTCACAGAAGCGCTCCCTGCTACGCTTTTTCCTATCAGCCGCAAGACAAATTTTTCCCATTTTTTGGAAGACCACCACCAGCCCTCCCTTGACTCTATGGGTCTCCACGGTTAATGACATTATGCGGATGGAGGAGATGCTAGCTCTGGAGAATGACACTTTCGAGAAATATAGGCTCCAATGGCTTATATGGATAGAATACTCCTCTTCGGACTCCCTGAAAAAACTACTATCACCCCAGGGAACGGGTTAAGTTAGGATCTGTGATTTTGATTGGCTGTGTTGCGCTGGGGTCTGCCCGGACTCCCCCCCCCCTCCTGCCCTTGCCTCCGTACCCTTCACCCCCCCTGCTCTCTTCTTTCTTCTCCTCTTTCACTTTCTCTTTCTATCTATTCATGATCTGATGTCGTATTGTTTATGGGTATAAACTCCTATGGGTGCCTGTATAATCTTTATTTGCAACTTGATGGGTACTGGGAGGTTAACACCCTTTTATGTACATGTTAATTTTGTATAGCGGGATTATATCCTATACTCACCTACACCTTTTGTTGACATCTGAATGTTATTTGTACAATTTATGCTGTTGAAATTTAATAAAAATATATTTGACTCTAAATCTATAAAGAAAGGAAATACAAAACCTTTTTTAGGTACATAGGGATAGGAAGGAAAAAATACAAAGGGATCACTAAAATGAAAACTAGGCACAACACATATGCTGAGGGAGACTTGGATGTAGCAAACCATTTAAACAATTACTTCTTATACATAGTAGGTGGGGTTGAAAAAAGACACAAGTCCATCAAGTCCAACCTATTTGATGGACTTGTCTTCTCAGAAATAAATTGTACTAACAAGAACAAGTTGGGGAATCATATTGGTTCTATTATTATCTCTCTTATTAATTCCTTGTCAAACAGTCCTCGTTGGCTCTTCTCAACCTTTAACTCTCTGCTTCGTCCCCCACCCCCTTTACCCACTAACTCACTCACTGCCCAACAGATTGGCGATCACTTCAAAGTCAAGATTGATGCAAATCGTGAAGACACCTCCACTGTGCGTACATCTTCCCTACCTAACCTACCTTGCCTAACAGCACAGTCAACGCTCTCCTCTCCTCTTTTCTCAGATGCCCACCTAACCAATTGTCCCCTGGATCCTGTTCCCTCACACCCTCTTCCTCTATCCTATGCTCCCTCACTCACATCTTCAATCTCTCCCTCTCTAGTGGCACCTTCCCCTCCCCTCTACAAAATGCGCAGATCACTCACATACTCAAAAAGCCCTCACTGGACTCCACCAATCTGAACAACTTAAGACCCATCTCATTGCTCCCATTCACCTCTAAACTTCTAGAATGCTTAGTCTACAACCGTCTCAGCTCCTACCTCAGTGAAAATAACCTCCTTGACCCCTTACAGTCTGGCTTTCGCTCGCAGAACTCCGTGGTAAATGCCCTACTAAAACTCGCTAATTTACTAACTGCTAAAACCAACAGCCACTACTCCACACTCCTACTACTAGACCTCTCTGCAGCCTTTGATACTGTTGACCACCCGCTCCTTGTCAACAAACTCTGTTCCCTTGGCCTCCAAGATTTCTCTCCTCTCTCCTGGTCCTCCTCCCTATCACAGTGCTACTTCAGTGTTACCTACAACTCTGTCTCCTCCTCTCCATTGCCCCTTTCTGTGGGGGTCACCTAATGCTGCGTACACACGGTCGGATTTTCCGATGGAAGCTTTTCATCGGATTTTCCGACCGTGTATGCCCATCGGTCTTTTTCTGTCAGCATTTCCGACGGACTTTGGTTGAGAACCTGTTCTTAATTTTTTTTTTCTTGTGTATGCAATTCTGACGCATGCTCGGAAACAATTCGACACATGCTCGGTAGCATTAAACTTCCTTTTTATAGTGCCGTCGAAAATGTTGCATGTCGCGGTGTTATTGACCGTCGGAATTTGGTGTGACCGTGTGTAGGCAAGACAGTTTGAGCAAAATTCCATCGGAATTCCGACGGGAAAACCATCAGAGATTTTTCCGATGAGAATTCCGACCGTGTGTACGTGGCATAAGGCTCTGTTCTTGGACCCCTTCTCCTCTATCTACACCTCCTCCCTTGGTCACTTGATAACAGCCCACAGCTTCCAATACCATTTATATGCCAATGACACCCAAATCTATTTGTCTACTCCTCACCTCACTCCTTCAGTCTCCTCTCGCATTACTAACTTACTTACTGACATATCAGCATGGATGTCACACCACTTCCTTAAAGTAAATCTCTCTAAAACCGAGCTAATAATATTCCCCCCCCCTGTCCATGCCCCCCTCCATGACTTTTCCATCAAAATCAACAATGCAACCATCAGACCCTCCCCTCATGCCAGGGTACTAGGTGTAATCTTAGACTCTGATCTGTCCTTTCAGCCTCAAATCCAATCGTCAAAAGTTTGTAGAATTCACCTCCGTTACATCTCTAAAATATGCCCCTTTTTAACAAATTAAACCACTAAGCTCCTCATTCACTCCCTTGCTATCTCCCGCCTTGACTATTGCAACTCCCTTCTCATTGGCCTGCCTCTCCATAGGCTATCCCCTCTTCAGTCTATCATGAATGCTGCTGCCAGGCTTATCCACTTTACCAACCATTCACTGTCTGCCAACCCTCTCCTCCAATCCCTACACTGGCTCTCAATCGCCCAGCGAATTCAATTCAAAATATTAACCACAACATAGAAAGCCATTCACAACTCTGCCCCAAGCTACATCTCCAATCTTGTCTCCAAATATCACCAAAACCATCCTCTCTGCTCCTCCCAAGACCTCCTACTCTCAAGCTCCCTCATCTCCTCCTCCCATGCTTGTCTCCAGGATTTCTCCAAACCCTCTCCTATCCTTTGGAACTCTCTACCTCAACCTGTCCAGCTGTCTCCTAATCTTGCTACCTTCAGGCAATCCCAGAAAACTCATCTCTTCAGGGAAGCCTATCAAGCCTCCAACTAATCTTTTACCACTTCCATCAACTCATTCCCCAAAGTTACAACCTTTTGTACCACCTGCCCCACCCTATTAGATTGTAAGCTCTTCTGAGCAGGGCCCTCTTAATCCTCTTGTATTTTATTGTACTATAACTGTATTGCCTCCCTTTTATTGTAAAGCGCTGCGTAAACTGCTGGCGCTATATAAATCCTGTATAATAAAAATAATGACGGTTCATTTTTAGGATTTTCAAAGACAGAGGTAGCAGAGGAACTGGCTCGGTTAAAGCTTAATAAAGCAATGGACCCTAATGGTATTCATCTCAGAGTTTTAAGAGATACAGTTTTTGGACCATTTACGGATCTTTTTAATCAATCTCTTCCAGCAGGAGAAGTTCCCCATGACTGACGGACAGCTAATATTGTACCTATCTACAAGGAGGGCAGCAAGGTAGAAGCTGGCAATTACAGGCCAATGAGTTTAACCTCAGTTGTAGTCAAGTTAATGGAATCACTCCTGAATAGAAGGATCATTCATCATTTAAAAATACACAACTTGTGTTGTGTGCTGACAGGGTAGTTGATGCTTGAAATAAACTTCCAGTAAAAGTAGTGAATCAGCCTACAGTAAATGGCTTCAAACATGCTTGGGACAAACATAGATCTATACTCAGAACAAAAAAGCAGACTCGATTGACCATTTTTTCTGCCATCACTTTTCTATGTTTCTATGTATGCATGTGTCCCAATAGACATTTATAGAACTGCTGGCACAAGGATGCTCGCCACACACGTGCATACCCCTGCAGGCAAAACACTGCCCTGGACGGGGCATGCAAGTATTCCCCCGTGTGAATAAGGCCTTTCTGTAGAGTGTGGGAGGGTTAGAATGTCCGTTCAGGGATGCTTTACTAAAACTGGAGAGTGCAGAATCTGGTGCAACTGTGCCTGGTAGTCAATCAGCTTCTAACTTCAGCTTGTTCAATTAAGCTTTGACAATAAAGCCTACAAGCTGATTGGTTTCTGTGCAAGGCTCCACCATATTTTCCACTCTCCAGTTTTAATAAATCAACCCCAATGTGTTTTATTGTTGTCCTTTCTGTGACAACCATGTCACTCTATACCCTGCATGGGTGTCACATGGACAGGAAGTGAGGGAAAATACACTCAATATGATAACAACTAAAAACCTGACCATGTATCTAAAACCAAAAAACAGAAATGTAATTTCATGATTGTGTATTACAGGAAACAGGCATAGTCTTAGACGACTGGGTTTATCCACTTGACTTCCAGAAGATTTTACCCCCTATATGTTTTTTTTTTGCTATTCAGCACTGTGCTACTTTAACTGGCAATTGCACGGTCATGCAACACTGTAAGCAAGTTACATTTATACAGTGTTGGTCATCTTACTTTAAAAAAGTAATTAGTTAAGTTACAAATTACTTCTCCCAAAAAGTAATTGCGTTAGTAACTCAGTTACTACATTGGAAAAGTAATTAGTTACTCAGCAAAGTAACTGACTTTTTTTTTAAAATATTCTATACATGTAACTAAGGGGCGGGTCTAGTATTACTGTAACCAAGGGGCGCATTTATTATTATTGTTATATATCATGTAACCAAGGGGCTGCTCTATTATTACTCTAACCAAGGGGCAGATCTGTTATAGCGTGTAAGCAAGGGGCGGGTCTATTATTATTATATCGTGTAAGGGGCGGGTCTATTATTATTATGTTGTGTAAGGGGCGGATGGCTACAGAAGAGGGCGAATATTAAATTAATGGGCAGAGCTCGATATATAACAATAATAATAAATGCGCCCCTTGGTTACAGTAATACTAGACCCGCCCCTTACTTACACAATAGACGCCCCTTGCAGAGTAGCACGAGCATCAGGAGAGTGCGGCATCGCCTCGTACAATTACATGTTAACTGCACCTGCGTGGTGTAGAGTTCACTCAGAGCTGTTTAGGTTCGGCAATTTTCGGAAGCTTCGTAAGCCTTCGTACTGTGCAAGCGCTGTGCCTGCGCAGTACAGGGGGTCCTTATCTGGCAGGGGAACTTTTTCGGCAGGACACCGGAATTACACTACTGCCATCTAGTGGCGGTAGATGTAATTGGGGTAACTAAGCCAAAGTAATGGTAACTGAGTTACCATGAGGGGAAAAGTAATCAGTTAGATTACTCGTTACCCTCTAAAGTAACTGCGTTACGTAACTCAGTTTATTTTAACTCAGTTACTTACATCACTGCATTTATATCATTTTTTTTCACACAAATAGAGCTTTCTTTTGTTGGTATATCATCACCACTGGGTTTTTTATTATATAAATGAAAACATACCAACAATTTTGAAAAATATATTTTTTACTTCCTGCTATAAAACACATCCAATAAAAAAAATCAACTTTCTTCATAAATTTAGGCCAAAATGTATTCTGCTACATGTCTTTGGTAAAAAGAATTCCCAATAAGTGTATATTGATTGGTTTGTGTGAAAATTATAGCATCTACAAATTACTTATTTACATAGTTACATAGTTGGTGAGGTTGAATAAAGACACTAGTCCATCCAGTTCCACGTGTGTGGGTGTGTGTGTGTTCATGTCGATAGTCATTTCCCATATTTCTGTATATTGTGTTCACTAAGATGCACTTCCAAGAGTCTTTTAAAAACTATTATTACTTCCCGCTGACTGAATTACAGTTCCTTGAAAAGGTATTTATACCCCCTTGAAATTTTCCACATTTTGTCACGTTACACCCAAAATTGTAAATGTATTTTATTGGGATTTTATGTGATAGACCAACACAAAGTGGAAGGAAAATGATAAATGGTTTTCAAAATTGTTTACAATTAAATATGTGAAAAGTGTGGCGTGCATTTGTATTCAGCCCCAAAGTCTATACTTTGTAGAACCACCTTTCGCTGCAATTAGTATTTTTGCGTATGACTCTACCAGCTTTACACATCTACAGAGTGACATTTTTGCCCATTTATCTTTGCAAAATAGTTCAAGCTCTGTCAGATTGGATGGAGAGTGTCTGTGAACAGCAGTTTTCAGGTCTTGTCACAGATTCTCAATTGGATTTAGGTCTGGGCTTTGACTGGGCAATTCTAACACATTAATATCCTTTGATCTAAACCATTACATTGTAGCTCTGGCTGTATGTTTAGGGTCGTTGTCCTGCTGGAAGGTGAACCTCTGCCCCAGTCTCAAGTCTTTTGCAGACTCTAACAGGTTTTCTTCTAATGCCGCGTACACACGAGCGGAATGTCCGACAGAGAAAGTCAGACGGAATCTTTTCATCCGATATTCTGTTTGTGTGTGTGCCTCATCTGACTTTTTTTTTCAAAAAGTCTGACGGACCTAGAATTAGAACATGTTTTAAATATTTCCGACGGAACCAATTCCTATCGGGAAAACCGCTCGTCTGTATGCTGTTCCGACGGACCAAAAACTATGCATGCTCTGAACCCTAACCCTGCTTTAAACTTCTGTTTGTTCACTAAGGTTCTCTAACAAACCTCTGAGGGCTTCACAGAACAGCTGTATATTGGGGGTATACTGAGATTAAATTACACACAGGTGGACTCTATTTACTAATTAGGTGACTTCTGATGTGAATTGGTTCCACTAGATTTTAGTTAGCGGTATCAGAGTAAAGGGGGGTGAATACAAATGCACGCCACACTTTTCAGATATTTATTTGTAAAAAATGTTGAAAACCATTTATCATTTTCCTTCAACTTCACGATTATGTGGCACTTTGTGCTGGTCTATCACATAAAATCCCAATATAATACATTTACGTTTTTGGTTGTAACATGACAAAATGTGGAAAATTTCAAGGGTTATGAATACTTTTTTTAAGGCAATCAAACTCTCTTTGGGTTTTGTGAAAGGCCTACCTGCTAGATTCCTGAGATTCATCTTGGTGGGCAAGGTGAGCAGGTCTGTGTTGTAACTTCCCAAGGTGAGGGTCAGGATAGGTTTTTCTGACCCCGTTACATACATGAAGTGACTCACGTATCAAGAGTGGTAAACTGGGGCCTGAAATTGGAAAATAAACCATGGGTTCACATGGAACAGGCGACCGTTAGCTTACCCCTGTAACAACTTTTTTGTCTGGCCGTCAAATAACACCCAACTGTTGGGGCCACCTTACAGACACTGAAAACAGTCTTCAAAACCAACTCCCTATCTCCCCATCCAAGCCCACTTACCCCCATCCTGGGCAACCCGACTTTTCAACCAGGCATCACTGACGCTTGTTTTGGGGCCTTGATGGGGCGAGGGTTTTTCGAACTTGTACATTTTTCGATTAGTAACCAATTGATGACAAATAGGAAGATTGAAACAAATTTCTCACCTGATCTAGACTTTCTTTGTCAAGCGCAATTGTGTACATATCTTCGCTCTTTGCCGGCTTCATATGCTGGAGTGCGAGAACAAACCTGTCTAGCAAGGGTGCTCCTGTGGCATTCTTTGTCTTACCTCTATGCTTCCCTGACTGCACTGAGAGCACCACAAGACCTTTCTTTTATACAATCATGGGAAAGAGATCTAAAAGTGGCGGTCCACCCACCCCTGCAGAAATTAAAAGCCATAAGCTACACATACTGCAGCTGCTGACTTTTAATAATAGAACACTTATCTGTCATGGAGTACAGCGATGTCTGCACTGCAGCTGATGTTTCCATCAGCTGTCGGGTGCTGCCGCCTCCATTGCCGGTAAGAGAACCCGGTAGTGAAGCATTACTGCTTCACGCCAGTCCCTTTCTTCTAGTTCCAGAAGAACAGAATCCACAAGGTATCCCTGGCAAGTAGGTATCAGGAAGGAGATTATAAATTCTTCACTAGATGGTATATAACACCAGCAGTGTTGCACCAAATGTTCCCCCATGTATCAATTACCTGTTGGCTCTGTTCATAGTCAGAGGGGACACTTCTTCAATTACCTGTTGGCTCTGTTCATAGTCAGAGGGGACACTTCTTCACATTTTTTGGACTGTCCATTTGAAAGTGTTTTTAATGATGGTGACTCAAACCATCAAAACTATCACAGATGTGTCTCTTGAGGGAAACCGTTCAACTTTTTTGCTACATGATACCCTACTCTGTCTTTAAAAAATATAAAAATTCACTCTTGAAACCCCTTTTTAACTGCTGCAAGGGCATGTCTCCCGGCGTTATTCGAAAATTTCCACCTCACCAACCAGATCCCATTGGTTAGCAAGGATAGCTGAGATCCTTATTTTTTTTACAAAGACCGACCCCACTAGCCTCCCAGGGGTAGCGTCCCCATGAGATTGGATCTACAGAGCTTCCTCTGTGCACCATCGGGGGCGACCAGGATCGTCCCATATTTGTCCCCCACAATCCTCCCCTCTCCCCCACCCCCTTTTTTTTTTTTTCTTTTTTTTCTTGCTTTTTGTCCTCTATGTATCTACCTATCTTATCTCTGCTTTCTCCTGTTTGGACCAGGTTAAGTCCTTGAGTTTAATACTATTATAAAAATGTGTGCAATGGGGTTGCCTGCTGATGAATGCTTCACAAGTCCAATCGAATGTCCTGTATGCTGATTGTACTGAAGAACAGAAATGTATTTAGTAACACTATATGTGGGCTCTATGAATAATGTGCACTGTACTGTTTGAATTGTAGTGGATGTGAGTTGTCATTTGTTTTCTGGAATGATGATACCATTTCTATTAAAAATAAAGAATTTATATTAAAAAAAGATGGGAACAGCAAGCAAAAGTAGTTGTAATTACTGCACCACACTGCTTAACGGTGTGTCAATGCCAGACCATATTTTTTTACCATACAGAAATTACTTTCACTTGCAGAAACCAATTCTATACCCAGAGATAGAGATGCTCGGTTTGACTGCCTGACGCTTGAGCAGGGACTTCAAGATTTTGTCGAATAAGGTATTTTTTTTTACCGTTTTAGTTCCTCTTACTCTGCAACAATTTTGTGCTGTATCAAAGCAGGCCTGGACAGGCAGCTAAAGCCAAGCAGCTTCACATTTCAGGCATTTGCTCATAGTTCTTTTTTTTTCTTTTTTATTACAATATGCAAATCATATAAGGCAAATATAATAGCTATACAATTTCTAACTTTAAGGCCCTGTTCACACCACCCCAATGGTCAGCCCCTTTGCAAAGACAAGGAAAAAAATAAATTTTTTGTACACGTTGAGTTGGTATGCCTTAAGATAAAATGATGCAGGCATACATATTATAGCAATGCACCATATACCGGTAGCATTGAATTATAACACTCTGTCGTGCATGGAGTTCAATGAAGTGTAGCTTTAACCACTTGACCACTGGGCAGTTAAACCCCCTTCCTAACCAGACCAATTTTCAGCTTTCGGTGCTCTCACACTTTGAATGACAATTACTCAGTCATGCAACACTGTACCCAAATTAATTTTGTGTCCTTATTTTCACACAAATACAGCTTTCTTTTGGTGGTATTTAATCACCGCTGGGTTTTTTATTTTTTGCGCTATAAATCAAAAATACTGAAAATTCGGTAAAAAAATTTAAAAAAATTCTTTGTTTCTATTAAAATTATTGCAGAGTATTGCAGAGTATTGGCATAGTATTGGCGAGTATTGGCAGAGTATTGGCAGAGTATTGGCAGAGTATTGGCAAGTATTGGCAGAGTATTACAGTGTTGCACAGTATTGGCAGAGCATTGCACAGTGGTGGCAGAGCATTGCACAGTGGTGGCAGAGCATTGCACAGTGGTTGGTGGCAGAGCATTGCACAGTGGTTGCAGAGCATTGCAGTGGTGGCAGAGCATTGCACAGTGGTTGCAGAGTATTGCACAGTGGTGGCAGAGCATTGCAGTGGTGGCAGAGCATTGCACAGTGGTTGGTGGCAGAGCATTGCACAGTGGTTGGTGGCAGAGCATTGCACAGTGGTTGGTGGCAGAGCATTACACAGTGGTGGCAGAGCATTGCACAGTGGTGGCAGAGCATTACACAGTGGTGGCAGAGTATTGCACAGTGGTGGCAGTGTATTGACCAGCGCTGTGGGCACTACACATCCAGCCCACAGCGCTGGTCCCGTCTCTCCCCCTCTCCGCTTCTCTCCTCTCTGTACCGATCGGTACAGAGAGGGGAGGGAGCAGTGGCGTATCTAGGGTATGGCAGCCATGGCAGGTGCCATGGGCGCCATGGGGGGGGGGGCGGCAAAAAAGCCGCCCCGCACAATAAAACAGTCCCACCCGTCCTCTCGCGGCCGCCTCCCGCACTAATGCAGTCCCCTGCGACACGGCCGGCCTGCTGGAGCGCAGCGCCGGCACAGCACTTCACTAGCAAGTGAGGAGGGAAGCGACAGTCTCCCCCATCTCATGACGGCTGATGAGTTGACTCGCCCGGGTCATCTACGTAGCCGTAGTGTAACTGGCGGGGGCGGAGCCTAATGCGGAGGCGGAGCCTAATGCTGAGGCGGGGCCTAATGCTCCGCCTACCCTCCTCTCTGCAGCTGCTTCAGCTTCTCCCCGGAGCGAGGTCTCCCGGGTCTGTGTGATGTCACGTGACTCTGACGTGGTCGGTGACGTGACCATGAGGACTCTGGAGGCTTGAGAAGAGAACTCTAGAGAGAATATTATGTCACTAGAGAGAAGAGAAAAAATTGGAACCCCCAGACAGCAGCACCTGGAAGGATTAGCACTGCAGCCGAGAAGCAGGTACAATTACAGAACCAGTCAGTCCACGATCTTGAGCATCAAATATAGTGCTCAAACAATATGGATTAAATAAATATGCTTAGCCATAGATATCACAAGTAAAGTATAATAAAGTGATTTGTGCAAGTAGTACCTGCTTTTGCACAAATCACTTTTATTACACTTTATTTATGATATCTATGGCTAAGTATATTTATTTAATCCATATCGAGCACTATATTTGATTGGCTGCTTGCTTCTGCTTGGGCCTGGCACACACACACAATCGCACATGGTAATGACTTAAAGTCATCATGTGTGATTCTGCGTGTGTGCCAAGCAGACAGGGCCGGTGCTCTGTCGAGAAATACCCGGCTATCGAATAGTGCCCAGGTGGAACTGCGCATGCGCCGCACGGAGCCGCAGAACAGCTGAGTTTACGCTGTTGTCCCGTGTGGCCGAGGCACGTTCATGTAGGTGAGGGACAGATATTTACATGAAGGGGGCGGATATTTCAATGATGGGCAGTGCTGGGGGTGGAATTTGTATAGATGGCCAAAGAAATTTGCAAAATAAATCTTTATCTGCTATTCATTTTGAACGCTGCGGGGCGTGTTTAGTCAATTGAAGGGCAGATTTGTCTATATTACATAAAGGTTTCTTTACCAGATTTGTTTGTTCAGCGATAAAAATTCCGCCCCTAGCACTGGCCATCATTGAAATATCCGCCCCCTTTATGTAAATATCCGTCCTCACCTACATAAACGTGCCTCGGCAACGCGAAACAGCTGATCTTAAGCTCAGCTGTTCTGAGGCTCCGTTCTGCGCACGTGCAGTTCTGTCCCAGCATTTTTCGATAGAGGGTACTTCTCGACAGAACACCGGCATTACCACTAGGCAAACTAGGCAGCTGCCTAGGGCACCTGGCCACTGGTGATCCTACTCCCTCTCTACCTCTGTCCAATGTCAGAGGTGCTGGTGCAGCATTTATGGGTGCTGATGTTACTGCATTTTTGGGTGCTGGTAAGGCCGCATTAATGGGTGCTGATAAGGCCACATTAATGGGTGCTGATGTTACTGCATTTATGGGTGCTGGTAAGGCCACATTTATGGGTGCTGGTAAGGCCGCATTAATGGGTGCTGATAAGGCCACATTAATGGGTGCTGATGTTACTGCATTTATGGGTTCTGGTAAGGCCACATTTATGGGTGCTGATGTTGCTGCATTTATGGGTGCTGATGTTGCTGCATTTATGGGTGCTGGTAAGGCCGCATTTATGGGTGCGGATGTTACTGCATTTATGGGTGATGGTAAGGCCGCATTTATGGGTGCTGGTAAGGCCGCATTTATGGGTGCTGGTAAGGCCGCATTTATGGGTGCTGATGTTGCTGCATTTATGGGTGCTGATGTTGCTGCATTTATGGGTGCTGATGTTGCTGCATTTATGGGTGCTGGTAAGGCTGCATTTATGGGTGCTGGTAAGGCCGCATTTATGGGTGCTGATGTTGCTGCATTTATGGGTGCTGATGTTGCTGCATTTATGGGTGCTGGTAAGGCCGCATTTATGGGTGCTGGTAAGGCCGCATTTATGGGTACTGATGTTGCTGCATTTATGGGTGCTGATGTTGCTGCATTTATGGGTGCTGGTAAGGCCGCATTTATGGGTGCTGATGTTGCTGCATTTATGGGTGCTGATGTTGCTGCATTTATGGGTGCTGATGTTGCTGCATTTATGGGTGCTGGTAAGGCCGCATTTATGGGTGCTGATGTTACTGCATTTATGGGTACTGAAGTTACTGCATTTATGGGTGCTGGTAAGGCCGCAAATGTTTTGACAGGGGCACAGTTTCAGTGCTTGCCATAGGCGCCATTTTCACTAGATACGCCTCTGGGAGGGAGGAACCGGCGTCATGACGTGACGCCGGTTTGTGTACATGTGATCGCTCCGTCATTTGACGGAGCGATCACATGGTAAACGGCCGCTATCAGCGGCTGTTTACCGTGATCCGTGATGCGCCGGGTCCTCGGGACCCGGCGGTCACGGATGTTCCTGAGTGCGCGCCCCAGGGGGCGCGCGGGAGCAAGTTTCTGGGAAGACGTCCGTAGGACGTCCACTCAGAACTTGCCGACCGTGCTGTAGACGTCTTTCGACTATAGCGCGGTCGGCATGTGGTTAAAGAGTTAAAAAATAAGAACTGCAATGCTGTAGCATCACAGCCCTTAACGTATCTTTCCTCGTTTGCCTCTCAACAGTTGGAGGAATGATTCTCTCATTAATTGATGGCTAAAAAAATAAAATAACGAACTTCCCCATTCATCTAAATCTGGGATCACTTGATGTTCCGGTCTTAAGTCTTCTCTCTCCTTATGTTGACAGGGTTGGGTGTGTTTGTGTGTGTGTGGGGGGGGGGGGGGGATTTGGCCTGGAGATGAGTTTTTCTATTAGTAAATTTTATTTTAATTCCAAGATGGAATCTTTCCTATTTTGCCAGAGTTTCCTTGGATTTTCATAGTTCCCAAGTAAGAAATTGCCCATCTGATTTCTGTTCGTGTCTTATGGGTAAAGGGGAAGAGGATCTCCATACATTGGATGTCAGTGAGACTTGCCTCAACATCTACAGTCCACATGCAATCTTACTAGGGAAAACACTAGAACCGTAAAGCTTTATAAATGAATATTACCAGATAGATTACTCAAGCCCTCCAAATTATATTATCTGGCTATTAATAAATCTACCTCTGAGCATTTGAAAGCTCATTTTACCATGTCATCCTCTGCTTAATGGGCAAAGGCAGCCTCAGCAACAGTGACTCAAATCTGTAAAGCTGCAACATGCTTCAATACCTTTGTGAAGCACTGGATGTGGACCTGGTAGTGGGCTTTAGCAGAAAAGTTTATCTCTTGGATGTGTTGTCATGGGGTGTAGTAGAAAAACTGTAATTTTTTTCCGCATAGTCACCAAGATAGTACAGGATATATTACTTGCACTGTAAGGCCCCTTTCACACAAGGCGGACTCCGCTTCCACGTAGCCCGCCTCTGTCCGCCGGCTCAGCGGGAGATCTCTCTGTTGATCTCCGCTGAACCGGCGGATGACAAGTCCCTCTCTGCTCACTGAGCGGGGAGGGGCTTGCGAGCGCCGCTGGTCTCTATGGAGAGATCGGATGAAAACGGCAGTGTGTCCGTTTTCATCAGATCTCACCCAATCCGATCCGCCAGCGACGGATCTGGACGTAGAGCCATACATCTGCTTTTGGCGGATCGGACCGGGTCGGATGTCAGCGGACATGTCTCCGCTGACATCTGATGCTCCATAGACTAACATGGAGCGCCCGTTCAGATCCGCCGTCAAAACTGACAGGCGGATCTGAGCGGTCCGTCCATGTGAAAGGGGCCTTATATATTAATTCTATCTTTTGCTACATTATGCACTGAGCATTACTGATGATCAGTGGAGGTCTCCCTGCTTGGATTTGCAGTTGAATATGAATATAGAAAACGTAGCTTGCTGCATGGAAGCACAAATATTACTTAATCCATTTTTCTCATACCTTAAAAATGTTGCAGTCTGATTTATTCCCATTAGGCCAAATCACACACTTTCTTAATACCTGGAAGAGTTTTACGGAAGTTAACACCATGCAGACTGTCTTTGATAAATAGATGTCTTTGAAAATAGATGTTTGTGGGCCATGATGGCACCGGAGCAGGAGCGAGACAGAAACACTGCAGCTGCAGCCCAGCCTCTGCCCCTGATTGCCGCATTTCCCAAAGACCTTCAAGCATTATAGAGCAGCTCAAGTCAGACACCTCTCAGCTTGGTAACAGGCTTAAATCACTTGAACAGAAATTTGAGGAAGCTTTACTTGCCCTTTCACAACTTAAAGATAAGTGTGCAAGACCAGAGGATTAAGGGCCTCCTTTGTCAATTAGACAACTTTGAAAATCAAAGTCGTAGGTCCAAAACCATATACAAGATTTACCTGAGGCGGCGGTGGCCAAAGACATTGTTCCAATTCTCCAAAGAATTTTCCAAGAAATCCTGGGCCTCTCCTCATCAGATCGCATTATGCAACGCATGAGGAAAAGGCCTTATTTTGACTTTGACAGTGCTCACCTTTTCTTCTATAAGGATCTATCCAGACACACCTTAATGCAACACAGGGCACTTTGTCCCCTCCTGGAGGCATTTAATCAGATGAATATTACTTACACATGGGGGTTCCCCTTACTTTGCGCACCAAGGATGACCTCCCCCATTTTCCTAAGGGTCCTTTCACACGGGGCGGATCCGTAATGATCCGCCCCGTGAAGATCCGCTGCTCAGCGGGGATCGCACAGCTGTTCCCCGCTGAGCCGACTGATGACAGGGCGGTCCGTGCACACTGTGTCAGTTCTCCGCTCTCCTCTATGGAGGATCGGATGAACACGGACCGTCTGTCCGTGTTCATCCGATCCGCTCTGCAGACGGATGAAAAAATAAGATTTTCCTCCGTCTGCAGAACCGGACAATTGCGGAGGCGGACAATAGCGGGTGTCAGCGGATGCTCATCCGCTGACACCCGCTGCCCCATAGACATGCATGTATGTCCGTTTTTCATCCAAAAACGGATGGATGAAAAACGGACATACGGTCCGCATGTGTGAAAGGGGCCTAAACCAATTGGAACTTGAACCTGTGAATTTCCAAGCCTGGCACCTTTCCACAGACATTCAAGCGTGACCCCTCCACTATGCCTGCCTGCTCATTCTAAGAGGTGGCAAGAGGCAATCATCCATCACTACTGCGCCTCCTCCCTCTGTGGGTGACTAGGAGGCCTCCCACTACACCATGATGGCTTTGACTGCTTGCGCAAACTCCACCTGTGGACATTCTTAAGTTACTGTATTGGTTCTTTAACTGGGTGCTCTGATTAACTTTAACTATATGACTTTTACCCCTACTGCTACCTCTTTGCTGTTGGAGCCCCCTGTGTGGTTGAGCTTTATTGCCATTTCCAGCCCGAGCGGTGCAGTGGGGGGGCGGACCTAGGGCCCCTGATTTGAGGTTATGTTTACCTTGAATGAGAGGTGCTGGAGCTCTGTTATGTCCTATATGTCTAATTGCATTCCCTACATAGGTTAACCCTTTTTGGGGGAATGCCCCGCTAGGGGCATCGTGCTTGTCCCTGGATGCCCCACCCTTCTTGGTGCATGTCCTAGACTGAACTTGCTGTCTCTATATGACCCGTAAGAGCACAGGTACTATTTCTGCAGGAAACCCACCTCACCCACACCTCTGTCCCTAAACTCCCCACCAATCTTTTTTCTCAAGGGTTTCTCAGCAACTCTCCGGCTGCAAAGTCTTGTGGCCCTGCCATCGCCCTTCACAAAAGCTTCCCTTTCCAACCCTCAGAACACTGCGAGGACCCTCAGGGTAGATAAATTTTTCTAAAATAGACTATTTAGGGCCTGAAATACACTTTTGCTACCCTCTACACTCCAAACTCTCACCAACTCACCTTCATAGACTCAGTCCTGGGACACTTGACAGACAGACATTTGGGAAGGCAAACTGATTTTGGGCAGCGTCTAGACTTCTCTAGACACCTTCCATTACCACCTCACACACTCAAATGCATTCCTAAAACAATTTTGTAAGTCTTTGCAAACTCATTTCCTGGAGGACAGTTGGAGGGCTATGCACGTGTCCGAGAGAGATGTTAGCTATTATTCAAAATTGCCTGACACCTATACGAGAATTGACCTGCTGTTCGTGGACCATAACAATTTAGATAATCTGACATGTTTTACCATAGAGCAGATCGCCATCTCTGACCACGCTCTAATCACAGTTTCCTTCCTGCTGCCAGGCTCACTCACCAGAAACTTGTCCTGGAGACTTAATGAAAACCGTTTAGATTATGTTTCAGTCATGGTAAAGGTTACTGAAACTCTCACACATAATTTCCCTGAAAATGCCATGGAGGAGGCGGTTGTTCATTGCTCTAGGCACTAAACTTAAGAAGGAGAAGCAGGCAGATTTTCAATGGGTCCTTATGGTCTTACAGCAGGCCAAGCTGCGTCATCACCATCAGGTGACCCCCTGCGGCATTGCATCGCCTTACAGAACTTTGCAAACTTTTTTCTAAACTCCTTGATCAACACATTTGCCAGCATTTGCAGTTTGTTGCTCATAAATATTATGAACATGGCAACAGTAGGATGATAGCGAGTGCTTTCCGCAGGCACTGTGCCTCTGTTTGTGTTCACAAACTCCAGACCCCCTTCCAGGGCAGCTGTTGTACATTCTTCCAAAACAGTGTATTTGTTCCGCGATTACTACGCTGCATTGTATGATCTGAACTCTGCCTGCCTTCCCACCGATGCAGATTTGAAGCTTTCCCTCATCAACAATTATCTCCCCTCTCTCTCTCCCGAACAGCAGGCCAACCTTGAGGTACCTATAACCCCAGTGGAATTACTGTCTACAGGGAAATCCCTACCGGAAAAAGCTCTGGCTGCTATACTAAGGCCTACTACTTCCCTTGTTTCTTGGGGCCCTATCCCTCAGGATGCCCTCCTAGTCAAGGTTCTCCCGAAAGAAGGAAAGGACCATACTTTTGCCACAAAACTACCAACCAGACTCTTTATTAACTATGGCTTGAAGATTTTTTCCAATATCTTTGCCAATCGGTTGAAACATTTACTCCCCTCGATAACTCGACTAGGCCGGATTCATAGTTGGACAGGAGGCGAGGGATAATTCAGTCAGAGCGATCCAACGTATTCATTGGGCTCGAACGCTCCTTTACTATTTAGTACTTTCCACTGATACAGAGAAAGCGTTTGATCGGGTGAATTGGTGCTTCCTCATGGCTGTACTGGAAAGGCTGGGCCCAGCCCTCATATGCTAAGTTGGATCTCTGCGCTTTATGCACCACCCACTGGCTGGGTTAGGGTTAATGGCTACCTATCTTCTATATTTTCCATCCGGAATGGCACGAGGCAGGGGTGACCCCTATTGCCACTTTTGTTTGCCTTTACCATAGAAGCCTTGACCTGTAAGATACAAACTAACCCAGACATCAGGGGCGTTACGGTGGGCGCTATGGAGCATAAGCTTTCCGCATATGCGGATGATATATTGTTCCACGTTACTGATCCCCTTGTCTCATTGCCTAACCTGATGGTGGAACTAAAGGCCTATGGCCTAGTTTCTAACTTTAAGATAAACTACACAAAGTCAGAGATTTTGCCGATCACTTTGCCCTCCGCTCTTTCAGTGACCCTACGAAGTGCCTTTCCCTTTACCTGGGAAAATTCTTCCCTGACATATTTAAGGATTCAGCTTACAAACCAATTAGAATTTTTGTATGCTACCATTAAAGTGTGAGTTCACTGAAGAGAAACTGCTGCATTTATACCAATTGACACACTCTAGCTCTATAGACACAAAAACACAAGAAAATAACTACAAATTAGTATCCACTACCCGTGGCTCTTGCCTGGATTTACCCCTTTGCTACTGACCTCTGTTGGAGAGCTTGACAAAGGAGCGTGCACTGTACACATCTCCCCAGTGCTCATGCTCTGAAACGTGTCGCAAGCATGTCCGTGATGCCATTATGCCCTGCGCTTTGTTCCAGCCCTCTCCTGTGGTCCCCAGCTGCGCTCCAACCCTCGATTTGGATCCCGCCCAAGCGCCAACGATTCCTGCTGGTCAGGACGCCGGCACCACCTGGATCTGTGAGACGTCTTTGCTGCAGACAGCCTGGATGGTGAAGTGCGGTTCACTGGACCCTATTGTGCCTATATACAGATACCTCAAATTTGAGTTTTTAATGCACCTTTTTCATTAAACGCTACAGTCCTTACTCAGAGGTGCTTGTGTCTTTCTCTCTCTTTTACATGTTTGGAGTGTTGCTTCAACTTCCCCTGCAAGGCTTGCCCTGACACAGTGAACTGTTTTCTCACTATAGAGCTGGTTAGCTCAAAGGACTTCTTATGGACTTGTGTTACATTTAAATATATCGCAGGTTGTACCACTACCCCATGTATTCTGTTGGAGAGGCTGTGGCCAGAGGGGTACGTTCCTACATGAGTACAGCTCAAAAAGGTTAAATTTCGTCCTTATATAAATTGTTTGCGGGCACTCCCAATAAACTCGTGTATAGGCTGGCTTGGGACGGAGACCTGTAGATGGAGATTACTGATGACGGCTGGAATGCCTGGACTTCAAGAATCCATATGGGCATTTTGAATTTTCAACTGACTGAGGCCAATTATAAGGTGATCTCCCAATGGTATCTAGTCCCAACCAGGGACGATAGCAGTGGTTCATCCTGTAATAACTAAATCCATTTGGAATAATAATAGCACCTATTACCTGAATATAAGCCAAGGCACCTAATTTTTGACTCGAGTATAAGCCCATTAGCAGCCTCCCTCTTCACATTTGCATGCCTCACTGTGCCCAAAGGGTCCCGAAATGACATTGCTGCAGATGGACACAGTTGACCGACTTTGGGGTCCCGTATCTCGGGGTCACTTGGTGCTAGGAATCCCAAATCTGGTGTGCAAATCCAGTGGAACTAGCACTACAACATATCCAAAGTCGGTTTGGAAAATGTCAAGCACTTTTCTGCAGCAGAGAATGACATTTTCCGTACCAACTTTGGTGCCCTGTATCTTGGGGCCACTTAGTGCTAGGAACCCCATCTTTGGATATGTTGTAGTGCTAGTTCCACTGGGTTTGCACATCAAATTTGGTTCCTAGCACCAAGATATGGGGCCCCAAAGTCGGGTCGGAAAATGTAATTCTCTGCTGCAGAAAAGTGCTTGACATTTTTTGACTCGAGTATAAGCCGAGGGAGGCATTATCAGCACAAAAAAAAATGTGCTGAAAAACTCGGCTTATACTCGAGTATATACGGTACTTGAATTTTTATTGTCAAAAGTGTTTATTGGTCATATAGTTGATAACAAATATGTCAATTGCACATTAAATGAAAGAGAAAATATACTAATAGACTAATGAAACTCATTAGTATACAATCTGTGTACGTGAAAAGCATGTATGCAAAATCTTTCAATGAGTATACAACTAAAGGCTATTTGAGGGTTTTGTGGAGGTTATATAGCAGTAAAATTGGTTCTGTTTTGTTGAACCAGTCCCATTTAAGACGTTGCGATAAAATAAGATGTATATAATATATATAAATAGATAATGAGTTTGAAGAACAAAATAAAGAGAGGAAGAAAAAGGAAGAAAAAGAAGAATAGAGGTGAAGAAGTCCACAGGGTTGATGCAAGTACCAGTGCATGCTACAGAATGATTGTATAGACGTTGAAATATCAAGTATACAATCTCCCAAACTATTTATCTGTATATTCAAATATCCAAATATGTCAATCAGCTACCATGGCAGAAAAACAGATTCATCTAATTTTGGTGGAAGGTGATATCTTATCCAGGGGTACCATGTTTTTTTCAAATTTGGTCTCTTTCAATCGCCACCATTTCGGCATGAGACATGAATGTATTCAACCTATGCTTTGTGTCAGTCATCACCAAAGTAGGGGACCTCCATGCTTTTGCTATAGTTTGTTTTGCAGTCATAAGCAGATGAACAAAGAGTTTGAATTGGCTGTGTGTTAAACAATCTGGTTTCAAATTAAGTATTGCAGTGTGTTGGATCTAGTTGGATCTTTAGTTCAAACATTCTGGAGGCAATTTAAAATATTTCTTTCCAATATGTTTGGGCTATCGGACAGGACCACCATACATGCAGGTGAGTACCTAAGTCTGAACAGCCACGGAAGCATTGAGCTGAATGAGTAGGCACAAATTTGGCAACTCAAGGTACCAACGGGTTAAAACATTATACAAAAACATTATAATAACATTATAATAAGCCTAGGAAGCATACAAGCCTCAGATAATAGCAGCAAACAATGAACAGCAAAAAGCTATTTAAAAAGCAGCAGTATAATGCCGCTGGGAACAAAGCGATGGAGCGCAGGTGACTAGCATGTACGATAGCTTCTCCCCCATACGCACGTTACATCCAAACTGGACTTCGTTAGCGGTGGGTTTGCTGTTCATTGTTTGCTGCTATTATCTGAGGCTTGTGTGCCTCATTTTATGTTTATATTTTTTGCTTTAACTGGTCATCCAGTATACATATTTTTTTAAATAAAAATTTGATCATAACAGTCTACACTGAGATCATTTTTTTCTTTCAACATTATACCTGCATGAATATTCTCTTGGTTGCTAACTCGTTGGATTGGAGCCGTACCTTCACCCCTCAAGAGAGATCTTGTGCCTTTGATCATCCTATGGTCTAACATCTCTGTCCCTTGGCTATCCCCTGGTTGGATCGGAGTTTGATCTTCACCCCATAAGTGGGACCATGCGTTTTTGACCATTCGATGGTTCTACATATTGCAAATTGTTCTTGTATTTCTTTTGGTGGTGTGCGCTGATTGCTTTATATTTTATAATCCTCTATGATGACCCACAACGAACCACCACGGTTGAGGACTACGTAACAGAATTCCGCAAGTGGGCTGCAGACACTGCATGGAACGAAGCTGCCTTGTGCCATCAGTTTCGCTTGGGCCTGTCCGAGCCCCTCAAAGACAAATTAGCAAGAGTGGGGCTCCCTGATACTTTGGAACCTACAATTCAGTTTGCTATCCAGCTTGATTGCAGATTCAGAGAATGTCGTAGGGAACGATCCAGTATGGCCGTCCCACATGGATGCCTAGCCACAGATTGATTGGTCCACTGAAGCTGTGTCTTTCGGCTCACCCTAATGCTTACACCACTGTTTCCCACAATGAGCCTGTTTGATGGTTCAACCCCTTTCCACAGATGACAACACTTTCTCCCCCAGGTTTACAGAGACTTCCTGGACGTCTTCAACAAGAAGGGGGCTGAATCCCTGCCGCCTCACCGGCCGTATGATTGCCCCATTGAGCTTTTTTCTGGTTCTGCAATACCATTTGGGAGGTTTCTTCCCACTCTCTGAGCCTGAATTAGAAGTCCTCCAAAAATACATTGATAACAATCTTAGAAAGGGTTCATCCGGCCCTCTACCTCTCCTGCTGGACTCTTCTTTGTGGAAAACAAGGACCATTCTTTAAGACCATGTATCGACTACAGAGCATTAAACAGTATCACAATCAAGAATCGATACCTGTTGCCTCTAGTCCGTGAGCTCATTCAGAGGTTCCGTACTGCTAAGGTCTTCTCAAAATTGGACCTATGGGGGGCCTACAATTTAATACGGATAAGACAGGGTGATGAATGGAAAACTGCCTTACGTACTAGGTTTGGTCAGTTTGAGTATTTGGTCATGCCATTTGGCCCCAGCAACTTTCCAACACTTGGTGAACGACAACTTTCGGGATTTTCTTGACCTCTTTATGATAGTGTACTTAGATGACATACTTGTTTTTTCACCTTCCCTTGAGGCACATCACATCCACATGCAAAATGTCCTTTTTCACCTCCGAGCCCATAAACTCTACGCCAAGCTTGAAAAATGTGAATTTGAGAAAGATACCATACAATTCCTTGGCCTCATTATTTCGACTTCTGACATCTCCATGGACCCCCAGAAGGTCACTGCAGTTCTTGAATGGCCAGTACCCTCAGACCGTAAGAGCGTTCAGAGGTTCGTGGGATTCGCCACTTTTTATAGAAGATTCATCAAAGGCTTCTTGTCAATAATTTCACCTGTCACACAACTCACCAAGCAAAACAGACGTTTTCTGTGGTCCCCCTCAGCAAACCCAAGAAGCAATTCACCTCTGCCCGGTCCTTTTCGTCATCACGACCCAGCCCTGCCTTACGTTTTGGAGGTCAATGCTTCAGAGATTGTGGTTGGGGCAGTCCTTTCTCAGCGCTATAAAACCACAGCCATCTTGCATCCTGTTGCCTTCTTTTCCAGGAAGTTGTCCCCAGCCGAAAGGAACTATGATGTAGGGGACCAGGAACTCCTTGCTATTAAACTGGCCCTGGAAGAATGGTGATATCTATTGGAAAGAGCCTCGCACCCTATACTTGTCTACACTGATCATAGGAATTTGGAATACCTCTGTACAGCTAAACGTCTCAGACCTAGACAAGCCAGATGGGCTCTCTTCTTCACCCGATTTCAAATGCATATCACGTATCGTCCGGGATCCAAGAATTGTAAACCTGATGCTCTATCCCGCATGTATCCCACATCAGATAACCTGCCAACAACGGACGCGATACTCCCTGTCTATAATTTCTTCCTACTTACGGACCTCTTGTCCAGGATTAAACTGGCCTCCTCTCTAGACCAATTGCCCTCAGAAGAACATCTGTAAGAAAAGGACAGACTTTTCTTCCATGACTATGCTGTGTTTGTGCCCCTTCAACTGAGAGTTCCTGTGCTCAAAGTCTGCCATGACAACAAGTTAGCAGGGCATTTCGGGGTGACCAAAACCACAGATCTGCTTTTGCAAACCTTTTGGTGGCCTACCCTAAAGACAGACTGCCACGCTTACATCAATTCCTGTCCGGTATGCAATCACAGCAAAACGGAAAAGAATAAATCATGGGGTCTCCTACGCCCCCTGCCTGTTCCCTCCAGACCCTGGAAACAGATCAGCATGGATTACATAGTGGAGCTATCACCCTCTGATGGGTTTACATCCATATTTGTTGTTGTGGACAGCCTTACAAAAATGGCTCATATTATTCCTATGATTGGCACTCCTTCTGCCACAGAAACAGCTCAGGCTTTTATGAAGGAGATCATACGCCTCCATGGGGTCCCCAGCAATATTGTATTGGATCGTGGGGTCCAATTCACCTCTAAATTTCTGGAAGGAGCTTTGTCTTGCTCTGGGAATCAAGAACTTCTACTTTTCGGCCTACCACCATATGACCAATGGACAAACAGAACGCACGAACCAAACTCTTGAAAGGTACCTTCGTTGCTTATCCACCTTTGCCCAAGACAAGTAGGCGTCCCTATTTCCTTGCATACAACAACGCACATTCTACCACTAAGCAATCATCGCTTTACGCCAACCTGGGGTACCACACTTTTTTTTCCCCTGCCCTATCCGCTTTCGCTTCAGTCCCGGCTGTCTGGAACAGAGTGGAGTTTCTACACAACAACTTAGAACTCCTAAAGCATACCATGGCCAAGGCACAGCTGGATTACAAGACCATCTATGATCAAAGGCGGCGGGGGGATCTTCAACCAGGAGACAAGTTTTGGCTGTCTACCAGCTGTTTGTTCAGAGTAACTAAAGTAAATACCATTTGCACAGAGGATATCCCTGTACGGACTAAAAGGGAACTTCTTGCTATTCATGCATAGAGACCCGGGGCTGGGGAAAAAGCCACAGGCACGTGTGATCTCTTTAACAAGAGATCTAGCAAGCAGTATTATCGGTGGTGAAGGATCTTTTCTGTTATACCCTGTCACATCTTCTCGGGTGTCATGGTTTTATGTCACTATTGAATAGAGGAATAAGGAACCAGCGTTTTAACTATCGTTTTTGAACCATATAAACTCATGGAACATTCTTTTAGCAACATATCAGAGCTGATTGGACTTTTGGAGGGTTCTTGTAGCCTCCATTGCACTATTTTGTGCACTTTATGTTCTGTTTTCCTTATTAATACAGCATTGGGTTATATGGAGAGTCCATATCTCAGTGGTGTCTGATGTATTGAAAATATCTCACAAGTTAATATTTTGGATCACATTATTTATTCAGCACAGCTATTTCTTTTCCATTTTGATCATTGTGTGTGTCTCACATTTTTAGTTGCAGCAGTTTTTCTCACGGTTGTTATCACTGTAAGAGTGACATTAGGACAGCGCAGTAATATATTTTTTTCAATGTGCCAAAGACGCCTCAGGGAGCCAATCCACACCTGCGCAGAAGACTTGGTGGAAAAGGGCAGGAAAATGCCCAGGACGCACACAGGAAGTGACCTCAACCTGATGGAAAAAGGCGGGAAAATACCCAGGAGGCGCACAGGAAGTGACATCAACCTGATGGAAAAAGGCGGGAAAATGCCCAGGAGGCGCACAGGAAGTGACCTCAAACTTCCCTATATAAGCCCAGCCCAGACACTGCTAAATTGCTGGATTATCTTCAGTACCCCTTTGTTCCTGTGCTAGTGTGTGATCTGTCTGAACCTGTTGTGACCTGGAAACTGTTTAACTACTCTTGATTGCTGCTTGCCTTTGACCTCAGATTTGTACCTTAACTATTTTACTTCTTTGCCCCTTTTGTACTCAGCTGCCAGATTGGAACCGACCCCGGCTTGGATCTCAACCATTCTTCTTCTGATTAACCCTTTTATGCTTCGTTGCCCAACTGGACTTGACCTCAGCTCGGATCCTGGACTAAGGCTTGCACGGTCTCACATCAGGTACGTGGCCCTCGTGACACTGATAAAGGAGATGTAACTTACCAAAAAACATGCTATTCTGGTTGGATGAGTCAACCCTTATGGACTTGAAGAAAATGGAGAAAAGGAGGAAACCGGTAAAGTCTGGATTGAAGAAAAAGTTTAAAACAAAAATGGTTAGATAATATATATTTTGATTCAAAATAAAACTATGTTCAAAGGTTGCTCGTGATAAGGGATAAGAATAACTAAAGTTTGGTTCTATAACAACCTGAGTATTTTTAATATAATAAACTAATGAAGTTATAATAAAAGAACAGTAAGAATTCCTTGAGGTAACTTATAAGCAAACTAATTGCTGAAGAAAATTTCATATGAACCTTTTAGCCGGTAATATTATAACATCTGACAGTAAACATTTAACCATCGGCCATTAAGGAGGCCTAAATTATTTTGGAATATTCAGTGACAGTTTAGAGCTAGGTAAATCAGTGAGATTTAAAGGAATTGGAACTATGTCACCGATAGTTTAGATATATGAGCATATGGGTATGTCATATGTATGTTCATAGCTGGATCACATCCACTTTGTATGCATTAAATTATGATCCGACCCGGAAAAAAGATCATATAAGTTGGTTATGAAGCATAAAGGGTCACATGGAATATAAGGATACTTATAGTAGTAAGTCAGGGGATAATAAGGAGATATAATACAGCCTAGTAATTTATTCTAATAATAGGCTGTATTCGCATGAGGAGTAGTCAGTCTAGATTTGGCAAAGGCTATTGTTAGAGTAGATGTGTAGCGAAGAATACCGCAATGGAGATTTCCATCAGTCCATGGAGTCTTCCTGGTGCAAAGTAGGGGAGGCAAAACGACCTCTCTTATGGGATTAGTGAATTCCATTTTTCTTCATGGTTTGAAAGGAGTTACTGGTAGATGAAGAGGATGTTGGTCTTCTACTAGTATGGGGTAGAGATTATACCAAGTGTAGGTTGAGAAGGGTTTGTTGGAGCTCTTCAGTAGATCTACAGGTGTATTTGGAGCTATTGTGAGCAAAACGAATGGAGAATGGAAAACCCCACTGATAAATAATATTTTGACATTGTAGTTCCATTAGCAGCGGTTTCATTGCTCGCTGTTTGGATATAGTGAGTTAAGATAGGTCAGCAAACAGCTGACACCTTGAAAATTTAATGTTTTTTTGCTTCTGGCAGTTGTCAAAAGTTGTTCCTTTGTCCAATAATAATGACATTTTACGATTATATTGCGTGGTGGGCCTAGAGTTGCCACCTCATCCCTTCAAACCCCAACACATATTAATTACACAGGTTCTGTGGCTAATTGAATGCAGGTAAGGCACTAAGTGAATTTAATTACCACCTTAATCAGCAACAGAACCTGTGTAATTAATATGTGTTTGGGTTTAAAGGGATGAGGTGGCAACCCTAGGCGGGCTGTCTTCTTTTTTGGCTGTAAGGGACTGGTGTATTCTGTCAAATTCCATTCGTTCAAGTGGAATAGCTGGTTGAAGTTCTTGAAATAGGCCGTTATGGTGGATTGTAAATCAATGGCTATTTCAGGGATTCCCCTGAAACGTAGATTGGAGCGTCTGGCCCGGTTCTCATAATCTTCCAATCTAGATTGGAGCATTAAGTTTTCCAAATCAGCTATATGTTCTTGTGTGGTATTCTCAATTTCATCTACTTTAAGCTCTAGTGCCGCTGTGCGGTTGCCCAGTTCTCTTATCTCTTTAGTGAGGCTATTAGTTATTTGTTCAGAAGTTTGTTTTAATGCTTTATGCAACATACGTTCAAATTGTTTTAGCCGCAGAGGAATTTGTGTGTGGAGTCTTGTGAGAGAATTTGTTCTCCATCTGAATCAGCAGGGGAGTCCGGCTGTGAAAGCTTGTGCCTATGTGAGCGCACTGAGGCAGTGTATGAGGAGGGGACCGGCGCCATTTTAGCAGCGGCTCGCACCTGTGAGTGTTTAGTGAGGGGGTTCTTTAACTTCGAACGGCCTTCTCCCACAACCATATTTGTGTCCAAAAACAGAGCCCCAGGTTCCCGAGATCAAGCTGGAAACAATGAACGTCTCTGTTACCTGTGGTTTTATGTGTGTCAGCAGCTCTTCTCCCCTATGGAGCGGAGCTCTAGCTGTGCATGTCCGCACCTCTAGACTCCACGCATGCACCTCCCTATGACTTTAATTTTTAATCTTAATTTTAAGTGCTAAAAAAAGAATCAATTAATGATAAAAATCATTTAGTCACTGTTACCACTGTATTTGGAAGGTGGCATTATTGTTTGTTGCTACCACCAAGTGGTGATGACGTATTTTCTATCTGTCCACTAGATGGTGCTAGTTAAACAAGCAAATAACACACATTGATTTGTATCATACATGTTCATTTTATTTACATTTTATTTAATTGTAAATTTAGTTCAATTCATCATGCATATCTTGGTTATTTAGTTGTGCACCTCCCCAAGTCAGGACATTTATAGCTGCTCACAATATTTAGCTCAGTCCTATATTTGTCACATTTTCTGGGTGTACCAATATGGAGGATTTAGTGGAGGCACAATTCAGGAAGAGGCTATGACATAATTCACAGTTATTGGCTATTCAGATCAGGTATGGATGGGAGGAGTTAGACCTTATAGATTGAGATAAGTCACCACCTGGGGATATCCTTTGATAATGTCTCGTGGGCGGGGTGAAATGCATCAGTTGACCGCGGGTGGTGATGTAATTTCCAGCTGGTGAGACGCAAGTCAGCAGTCACTTCCGGTTTTGGGTTTTTAATGCTCTTTGCAATGTTTTAACATGTGATTGGATATTGTTCATTACTTTTGCAATAAACAAATGTAATTACGCTCCTTTTGGCATTTATCCCTGATGATTTACTGAGAACAAGGCACGTTACAGTTGGAGACACAGCTTGTGGAACTAGTACAGAGCTCAGCCATCCTCCGAAGCGTCTGTGATTTCTGGTGGGGAGTCCTGGATTTCTGAACAACACACACTGCAGCTAGAGATACAGCTCGTGGAACCACAGAACCCAACAACCCTCCTGAGCGCTTGTGACTTCTGTTATGGGAGCCCTGGATTTCTGGTGAGTGAGGGGGCATACAGAAAGGAACACAGATCGCACAGATTATCGTCTTAGCACTTGGCACCTTATTTTGCACATATTGAAAACTTTTTAAAGCAGCATTGCAGAGTTTGAAGCTCATTAACTCGATAAACATTTATCTTCTCTGGACTACTATTATTTACCTATATCATTGTTTTTTTTATCGCTAATGGCACTATTGTTATTTATTTTGTGTTTTTAATTTATTAGTTTAGCACAAGGTAGCGCTCTTACTTTGATCACATATTTAAAGTCACACACATTTTAAGAGCAGCAACCCTTATTATCAGTGTTCATCTATAGTGTTCACACTATTTATAGGTGTGTTATGCACATCTATTCTTATTACTTTATCTAAAATGTATACCCAATCATTACGTTTCTACATGTTTTTGGCAGTAAAAAACACATGAGGATAATGTTAAACAACAAGTTAGTCAGTATACACACAGAAAAACAGGCAAAATTTGAGAAGGTTTGGGATCTGTGGCTTCGCTACCTACAAGTTCCATCTGAATAGGTGCTGGCTATTGGTGGGGAGATGGGGCTCTCTCTGTATCACCTTTCTTGTTTTACTTATCATTTTTCTTCTTTGATTCTTTTTTTAAGCTCTATGCTGCTCTGATTGCCTACCTGGCAAACACCCACACCATCTGAAGGGCAATAGTTTTATGTACAGACAGGTTTTGAGCCTGAGGATGGGCTAAAGTCTGCCTTAAAGTTGCAGTGCCTTGAAAAAGTATTCATACCCCTTGACATTTTCCACATTTCCTGTTATAACCAAAAACGTAAATGTATTTTATTGGGATTTAATGTGATAGACCATCACAAAAGTGGCACATAATTGTGAAGTGAAAGGAAAATGATAAATGTTTTTCAATTTTTTTTTTTACAAATAAATATCTGAAAAGTGTGGCGTGCATTTGTATTCAGCCCCCTTTACTCTGATACCGCTAACTAAAATCTAGTGGAACCAATTGCCTTCTGAAGTCACCTAATTAGTAAATATAGTCCACCTGTGTGTAATTTAATCTCAGTATATATATATATATATATATATATAGCTGTTCTGTGAAGCCCTCAGAGGTTTGTTAGAGAACCATAGTGAACAAACAGCATCATTAAGGCCAAGGAACACACTAGACAGGTCAGGGATAAAGTTGTGGAGAAGTTTAAAGCAGGGTTAGGTTATTAAAAAGTATAGCACAACTGCAAATCTACCAAGAGATGGCCGTCCACCTAAACTGACAGGCCAGGCAAGGAGAGCAATAATCAGAGAAGCAGCCAAGAGGCCCATGGTAACTCTGGAGGAGCTGCAGAGATTCACAGCTCAGGTGGGAGAATATGGCCACAGGAAAACTATTAGTCGTGCACTCCACAAATCTGGCTTTTATGGAAGAGTGGCAAGAAGAAAGCCATTGTTGAAAGAAAGCCATAAAAAGCCCCGTTTGCATTTGTGCGAGAAGCCATGTGGGGGGCACAGCAAACATGTGGAAGAAGGCGCTCTGGTCAGATGAGACCAAAATTGAACTTTTTGGCCTAAAAGCAAAAGGCTATGTGTGGCAGAAAACTAATACTGCACATCACCCTGAACGTACCATCCCCACCATGAAACATGGCGTTGGGAGCATCATATTGTGGGGATGCTTTTCTTCAGCAGGGACAGGGAAGCTGGTTAGAGTTGATGGGAAGATGGATGGAGCCAAATACAGGGCAGTCTTAGAAGAAAACCTCTTAGAGTCTGCAAAAGACTTGAGACTGGGGCGGAGGTTCACCTTCCAGCAGGACAATGACCCTAAACATACAGCCAGAGCTACAATGGAATGGTTTAGATCAAAGCATATTCATGTGTTAAGCCCCATACACACGGTCGGACTTTTTCATGGATTCTGTCCGATCGGACAATGTTGTTGAAAAATCAGACCGTGTGTATGCACCATCGGACAGTGTACGTCGGTTTGTCCGACGGACAAAGTCTTATCTCCTGCTGGAAAGATTTGCCGTCAACACGGTCCGATCACACCAAATCCGATCGTGTGTACGGTTGTCCGACGGACAAAGTGCTACGCATGCTCAGAAGAAATTCTGTGACGGAAGCGCTCGGTCAGGTAAAACTACCTTTCCTAATCGACACAGCACATTCGTCACGCTGCAATGTTAAAATGTCTTTAATGCAGCGCATTCTCTTTTTCTTTACAATGCAACAAGAATGACATGTTTTAGCTGCTCCTATTCACCCGCACTTCTCACAAACTTACTTCTTTATTACTTTTCAGCATTTATACACTACATGTTTATTTTTACTCAGATCGTAAAAGAATCTTTGTTATATTTTTAGCATCATTTGTCTTTTTTTGTTTTTTTTTGGGAATACATATTTGAAGGTTTTTTGTTTTTTTTTTTGGAGGGGGGTTGTGTGTCTCAACTTAGCAAAACCACATTATTAACATTTGTATTTCTTGCTTAAATTTACTAGTAGTTTGTTGGTTGTTGGTGCCCCTTGTTAATTCTACTTTAGGATTAGTGAAATGTACCTGCCTACTCCAAGAAAAACTGTCATTGTAGAAAAGTAAAACACAATAGTCAATGATTATTTCAAATCAAAAAAACCTTTATTTAGGTCTCAGCAACAAACCAAAGAGGAACGCAGCCATGGTGAAACTTGGGGAATTTGCAAAGCCTTGGACACCCATGGCAACCATCATTTTTCACGCTTAAAAAATTGGGGGCCTGAAGAGTACCTATCTAAATAATAAGGGAGCGCAATCTGGTCCTGAAGTCCAAAACATCCAGAACTGCAGCAGATGCCATCTAGGTCCCCAGGCTCTGGTCCTACGAGAGGCTCCATCTTCTCTCAGACCAGACTGAATCAAGGTCATCACTCTCTTGTCTTCCTTGTACGCTTCCTTCCACGCCGTGGTGCTGGTGCTGGTGGGGTGGCAGAAGGAGGAGGAGGAGGCGGAGCAAGGTCACTCTCGCAAACATGTGTGAGTGGGGTAATCTCCCCAGCCATCCCCTCATTTAGTATTTTGAGGATGACATCCTCACACATGCTGCGTTGCCCCGCCTCCATACCCGTCATTTTACTGCCAACCAAGGAGGCAAAGGCCTCCTCGTAGGTGGGTGTGGCATATAGGGAGGCTGAGGCATCTCGTATCAGCTGGAGCGCTGACTCTCCCACCTCCCCCATGCTTTTCGCCCTTCTGTAGGGAAGGCGGAGGGGAGGGACTTGGGAGACAGTCAGGCTCCTACGCCTACCCCCCTGTTGGCTGCCACTACCCCCCTGTTGGCTGCCACTAACCCCTGCCTCCTCCTGACTGCCACCTTCCACAGCCACCTCCTGGCTGAGGTCTTCCTGTGTCTGAAAAAGGGACATAGTTTCAGTTATTTGTTCATCAAACACACACAATTCTCATCTAGTGACTGGTGCAAAATGTTTACAAATAGAAAACCATACAATTCTCAGCCCTGCAGTTTAGAGTCTTCCCAAAAATGTCTCCAACACCACTGTCTGTTGATATGTCAATCACGTTAGGAACTAAGCAATTGGGGATCCTGAATTAACTGAACATCATTCCTTATTCCCCAAAATGGTTACAAAACTACTATACCTGGAACAAGCTGGGCACCTGCACATATTCCAGACTGGAAGGCCCAGGTTGGTCCTCGGAAGCCTCATCAGGGGTGGCGTGCGTGGAAGGACGCGTGCAAGGAAGAGTCGAGAGTGACTTCCTGACAGTAGTCTGGTCTTTGAGAAAGTGGAGCCTCTCATAGTACCAGAGCGTGGGGACATGGACATCAGCTGCTGCAGCTCCAGATGCTAGGGACTTCCGGACCTTATTGCGCTCCCGGAAGTAGGTACTCTTCATGTTGTTAATCTTCACTTTTAAGTTTGCCACGGTTGCCATGGGCAGGGTTGGCTTTACAAATGCCACAAGTTTCAGCATGGCTGCGTACCTCTTTGGTCTGTTGCTGTAGTCACGTTGCTTTGGTAGCCATAAAAGGGGAAATTCCCTGTATTTATCAATGAAGAGGGGGAGAAAACTCACGTCGTAGAAGGCCTCCATCACCTCTGCAAGACACAACACCACACAGAACAATATAAATAATGTCAGCCTAAACTCTCCTAATCTTCTCCATAAAGAAGCCTCAAGTTCGAATCAGTCTAGGCTAGTTATGTACCAACGTCAAATTGTACCTTCGTTTCTAGCGATCGTCTCGTGCGTGAGCTTTCTCTCCCCTCGTCTCCCAGATCGTGGCTACGACACAGGCGTGTGACGTTTTATATACAGTGCGCATGCGTCAAACTCCGCCCGCCCCTGACGATCTTTCTCGTCTATTCCCCACCCCTTCTCTTTACGGCGCAGTGGGGAGAGCACATGGCGGGGACACAGCAGGTGCGCCACAAATATCCCACCAACGAGGAGGACGAGGAAAGTCCGGAGGCAGAAACGTCCCGATCCCGGAGCCTGAAATTCAAGGCCTCCAATATGTCATTTGGAGAAATGTTGGAGATGGTGGACATATTAAAGAGGAGCGACTATGATGGGAAGTATGGGCCTTACCTCAACCCCAATGTCCGCAAGGCCAAGATCATGTCTAAAGTTGTGAGGAGGCTGTACAATAATTTTGGGGTACAACGATCCAAGGAGCAACTGAGGAAACGCTGGTCAGACCTGAAACTGAGGGAGGCCGATCAGTACAGAAAGATCAAGCGAATTCTTCAAAAAAGTAAGTAGTTGTGTTTTGTGTTTTATTTCTTGCTTGCATACTGCTCCATGTGGTTTGATTTTTACAAAGTTGTACATTCCAAAATGGCCACTTTCATGTTCGTCTGTGCATTCGATCGCACTCAGCCTCGATCTTTCTGCCACTGTCATGGTCGTGTGTGTGTCCATTCGATCGTACGCAACGATCGGCCACTTATAATACGATGTTTGGTGTTTTTTTTGTGGAAAGGAAGTTTGTTCTCACTCGAAATGTCATCAAGAATGTAAAGCCAATTTATTCAATGTAAAGGAGAGGTCACCCAGTAGCTGGTTACCCATCTGGACTCTAGAGCACTAGTGCTGGGACACCCAAACCACCTTTTTATTAGGCTTTTCCACACATGTGCTCCAGTGGATACTAGAGGGGGGTCTCCATCACACAAACTTCGACCAAAAAGCTAGTCAGTTTAGCACCTTTACAAAGTGACTACATTCATGTAGTTGGCATTTGTAACTGGCCAAACAAAAATTGTGTCCGTCACTTTCAAGCAATGTTTGTCATTTCCTATTTCTGCCCTCAATAGATTGTGTTGCTAAATCTTCCTTTTGTACATTCTCATAGGGGAGCGAAAACTTGGCCCGTCTGAGGAAACCCCAAAACCAACACCTCCCAAAAAAGGTGAAACAGCAGAAGCAGAGGAGGAGGAGGAGGAAGGAGAGATCATCGAACTTGGAGAAATTGTCACCACAACAGGTGAGTGTGGGAGAACACAGCTACTGGTATGCTAATCAATGTATGCCTGCCTCATTTCCAACACCCGTTTTTTTTTTGTTTGTGTTTTTTAGGTGACGTGGATGTTGTGGAAGAAAAATCGCACTTTACCACAGAGAGTGCCCACGTACTCACCGGGGAGATAATAGTCTGCAATAGAGATCTCGATTACATAAAGCAAAACATCAATGATGTTCAACAAAAATTGAAGAACATCATTGATGTTTTAGGAAAAATATGAAAACGCACCAAGTAATTAACACACATTTGTAACTTAAGAACTGTGTGAAATTTGGAACATGCACACATTGTGTCCACATGTGCTAGCTCCCATCATGGTGGATGAATGCCCTCGTTTTTTTGGGGGTGCAACCACTTTACGAACTACGAAAGTGGTTGTGGTGAAGGGGTTGCACCCCCAAAAAACGTCCATTCATCCCCATGATGGAAAATGGCACTTTTGAAGCTTCTAGGCATGTGTTTTACCATCTAATGACCATTTTCAGACCCAAATTGTGTGCATGTTCTAAATTTCCACTTTCCAGGGGTGACCCCCCCATGTGATGAAGGCAAGATCAAACACACTTTGAACATATAGTCATGTCTGATCTTGTCTTCACTTTACAAAGTTGAACTTTCCAAGTTCATAGGTTCTGTTTTGCTCCATGCCTGGTTTTACCAATTGCGTAATGTTTCTAAACAATGCTGTAAATAACCAAGATGTTGTCAGTTTACATGCTATGTTCCATATGCCACAGCACAGCCTGAATGGTTATATAGATCCTCATCTACCGCCATTTTAAATCTTATTGCGGTGACAGATGTGGGTTCCTTTTTTACACTCCTAATGCGATTTTGTGTTGTGCTGCATTTTGGAATTTTGCCATTTTTGGTTTTACCTCAAACATCTACGTGGGTTGTTCTTCATTGTATACGGTATCCCGTTTTTTCATATTGGAAGTTTGTGCCGGTCTCTTTTGTATCATCTTTTACCCATTCCCATCTTGGATGTTATGTACATATTCTTCAGATTTAATTATGTTTTTCTTTTTTTGAATTGTGCATATACCCTTGTTTTTGCAGCCTTTATACAGTGGACCACAATGTTGACACCTACGTTTTTGTACACATACTTATTCTCTTTGTATGTATTTTTTCTGTATTTTTGTACTAACCACACATTTATATACATTTTATTGGCATGTAATTTGTTGTTGGTCTTTATCCTGGCTGTCCCACCCATACCTTTATTCCAATGTTTTTTTTCTTTTGGGATTTGGGTGTGGGCTGCTGCAGCCAGGTGAGATCTTTTGAATGCAATCACCAGAATGATTAAGCTGTAGTGCCCTGATTGGCTGTTTAGTCAATGTCGGTCACCTGACTTTAGCTATATATGTTTTGTTTTTTGCATTCTATCTTTAGCTATGACTAAGCGCCTTTGAGGCGTGAAACGCGTAAGCTACTGTTGCTGTTTTGCTGTATCGCATGAGATGTCACTACTTTGGATTTTATCTTTTGCCTAATAAAGAAGTTTTTGCTGAAGTGCGGCCATCCAGACTTCCCTTTTTCCTCTCTGTTGTGAGCAGAGCCTGCACCAGCTGTACCGAATCAGGGTGGACATCACTTTGCCTCCAGACTCAGAGCGGTATTCATATTCTTATCTCTCAAACCTGGATTTTTGCTCTTCTCATCATACCTGCTCGTCTTGTGCTTTTTTGTTTATTATCTAGTGGTTTATTTCACACCACTGTCACCCTCTTACCTGTCATGGCTTCTGGGACTACTACATCCGAAAATAGTATTGCTTCTCTCAGCCAAGATACAAGCTACAGCCGTACCCTGAAGGACCCTTCACACAACCCCTTACGTCTAAGCCAGCAAACTCCCTCTCTGCTTAAAGCAGATACTAATGACTTTATCCTAAAAAAGACTTTTAGAAAACTTGAGAGTTTGATGGCAAAGGAGATCAAAGTGTTTTGGGATATTCATTCTCTCACTGAATATTTAGCATTGGAGCAAATCCCACGGGGTCTCCGCATAAAGAAATTTCCCACCTTTGATTTCCCAGATGAAGAAACCAAACTTCTATGGACTAACACACTTACCACCTGTTCGTTTAGTCTCATGAAAATCATCATTGAATCAAGGACCAAAGAGTTAAATCGCATACAAAGCGAGATGTCTATTATTCAAAACGAGCTTACTAATTCACAAAATTCTCCTTGTTTTGTGGAGCTTGATGAACTGCTAAATAAAAAATTGGATAAACTAGAACGCAATGTCATTTCAACTAAGAAAGATAAAAAACTTCGCGACCAAATTGATTATGACACCAACCAGGTTTACACCTGGAAAAAACCTGCTTTCCGCTCTGGCCGTAGGCCGAGATCCTCCTCTAAGAAAAGAGTCAGCTTCTCTGATACGGAGGGTGAGTCTCTCCATGACACTACCGCCATCACTGCTTCTGATTCTTCACCGGACACGAGATCTAATTCAAGCCATACACATCCAGAGAGAACTCTGTCTTTAAACTCGGGCAGCACTGGACACAACAGAGGCTTCAGAAGAAAAAAGGCAAAACGAGGAGGGGAGGTCAAAGAAACAAACGACATCAGCGAGGGTCGCTATCAGCTGCGGGATCGCAAATAAACGCTAACCTCAATGTAGTTAATCTATCGCAGAAATCTTTATCCTTATCTGAAACTGCGCTACTATCAAGAGGCTTGAACTTTTGTCCTACTAATCATTTCAATTTGTTTGATACTATTTTGGACGTTAATAAGCTAGCAAGGACTTTAACCTTACAAAAACACTTTTTCACCGATGTTGATTTAAATGTTGTTTCATCTATTGACAATCCTTCTAGCGGTGAGTGTGAGTCTGATTTACATGCCAGTCCGTTTTTGGATGACATCACTAATGTTTTATCTGAGAATGTGAAACCATTTTCTCCCTCCCAGTCTCTTCCTTCTTCCCCCCTACCTTCCCGTTCCCTTTCCCCTCTCATATCATTCAAAGATGTTTGTGCCTTTAATGACCTTGTTGATTTGGCAAGTGAGTCCAATCCGGTTTTGGAGGATGGTGATGCTTGCCATAGTACAGTATCATTTAAGATGAGGTCTGATTTTTATCCTATTAATTCTCGAGGTAAAAACATGGATATGTATCAAACCTTGGTAGAGAGAGACCTCACTACGCTGGCACGCAACACCTCCAACAAAGTGGCTAATAATTTGTCTCCAGATGAAAAATTGTCCATTCAAAAATTACGGGCTGATCGTGAATTAGTCATAAAAAATGCTGATAAGGGGGGTTCGGTAGTCGTTATGGACGCCACCTCTTATCGCAATGAGGCTATTAGACAACTTTCCGACCCCCTTACTTACATTAAACTCAGTGGGAATCCCACCACCACCTTTAAAGCTGAACTGTCCTCTTTGTTGGATCGTGCAGTTTGTATGGGTCTCTTTACTGAAAGAGAGAAAGATATGTTTATACCTTCTTTTCCCGTTGTCCCAGTCTTTCACCATTTGCCTAAACTCCATAAGGGCCTCACACCCCTTACTGGTAGACCCATTGTGGCTGGCATTAATTCTCTTAATGAAAGACTGGGACAATGGGTTGACCAACAATTACAACCCTTGGTGGTGGAGCTACCCGGATACCTACGTGACACTAAACATTTGTTGTCCAGACTTGATGGCATGGTTTGGGGAGAGGGTTACAGCTGGATTACTTGTGATGTGTCTAGTTTGTATTCTTCCATACCTCACCATCTAGGTCTACGAGCAGTTTCCTTTTTTCTTAAAAAGTCGGGCAGATTTTCCCTAGCTACACAGGAATTCATCGTTTTATGTTTGGAGTATCTTTTAACACATAATTTTTTTATGTTCGACGGGGACTTTTACCTCCAGAAATGCGGGGCCTCTATGGGAGCCAAATTTTCACCCTCCCTAGCCAACCTATACATGGGATGGTGGGAGAGGTCCCGCATTTTTGGACCTGAAAGTCCCCGTCGAGCAGACACAGAGTTTTATTGTCGTTACATTGACGACCTCCTGTTTATCGTCTCTGACCCTCACATCACTTTGGAACAATGGTTAATTTACATGAATGACAACCAATTGAATCTAAAATTTACGGGACATCATGATCCTGTCACCATTGATTTTTTGGATGTGAGGCTCTTGGGAGATAACCATGAGATCGTGAGTAGCTTATATAGAAAACCCACAGCTGGGAATACTCTATTGTCTGCCAGTTCTAGCCATCCGCCACACACCATTAAAAGCATACCGGTAGGCCAATTTTTACGGCTTCGCCGTTTATGCACTAGACAGGATGTATATGTCCGGGAGGCTCGCCTAATGACAGAGAGGTTTCTAGCTAGAGGATATTCCAAGTCCATTATCGATCGTGCTTCTCGCATTGCCAGTCAGGCATCCAGGGCGGAGCTTTTGGCTGACAAACCGGTTTTATGTAACAGTAAGGATAAATCTCAATCCATCCCTACTTTTTCTACCCCATATAGTTTGGAATTTCAAAAAATAGGTAGAATTGTAACTAAATACCTTCCAATTTTGTCCAATGACCCAATTTATTCTAAAATCCTCACTAAAGGCATACGTACGGTCTCTAGGAGAGCACCGTCCTTAGGCAGTCTTTTGTCCCCTAGCTACTTTTGCAGCAAAAATCCCCCTTCCCATTGGATGCATTTTAAGGGTACCTTTAGATGTGGAGGCAATTCCTGTGTATACTGTCCCTTCATTAAGGGTGGTGACACCGTCACCTCCTCCTCTACAGGCAAAACCTTTAAAATTGGATCCTTTATTAATTGTAATACACGCTATCTCATTTATGTGATTACCTGTCTTACATGTTCAACTCAATATGTTGGCAGAACTATCCGTAGATTAAAGGACCGCTTATATGATCATCTTTATGACATTGACAAAGAACACGGTACCAATGTAGCCCGACATTGGAATGAGTTTCATTCAGGTGACACATCTAGTTTGCGCATTCAGGGCGTTGATAAAATCATACAACCACCTAGAGGAGGGGACAAATTTGGGCTCTTGTGTAAGCAAGAGGTTAAATGGATTTTTAATTTAAACACTAGACAGCCTGCAGGAATGAACTTTGAGTGGGATGTTTCCCACTTTTACGAATAGCACCAATTATTTTGGGGTCCCTCTGCCCACTATATCTTTTTATGTAACAACTTTCCTTGCTTCCTATCACTGCATTTTCTTTATTCATTTTTTTTTTTCTTTTTTTTTTTTTCCCCCTTCACTACTATTCTTTCTTTCTTCTTTCTGTTTCCTTCCTTGTTGGCACCGACAATCATAATGACATTCTTTGCAATTAGCACTTGTCATTATTATCCTTCTAGTAAAAACACCTTTCTTTAGTCGCATGTTGCATGTCGCATGTCACATGACATCACCGTTGATTCAATAGGCACGGTTCGCCATGCATCCCACCGAAGAGAGAGATTAATATAAAAATGTTTAGCTACACAAGCTATATACATCTATGGACCACGATCTTGTGATCTGTTCTAGATTTATAGTATTAATAAGGCTCTACTGCTGTTCTATAGTCCAGCTTTGACATCCATTTCCTCCATTTACTATTGGGCTTTACTGATTTTATATTATAAGTGGAGGTCTATTCTGTAGACTTCTATATATTATATACTTTATTACACAGTATATTTTACATTGGACTTTCTCTCTTTAGGTTTCATTTCAGTGCCATAAACACGGGGTTTCTATTTGCTCAGATTTCTTGCATTTTTTGCATTTTTTGCATTTTTTTGCATCTTTTGCATTTTTTTGCATTTTTTTGCATTTTTTGGCATTTTTTACATTCATGTGTCGCTAATAACACGGGAACTCCTTATATACATATATTTCCTGATCATATACATATATATTTTTTGGTCACATATTTGCTTGCGATTCACATTGAATCGATGTATGTACATCCCGTTCCTTTTTATTACATTCATTGCATTCTGCGTCATATACACAGTTCATCCATACAGACTCGCAGGTTTCATTATATAGGTTTATTTGGGGTTTCAATTCAAATTAATGTAGTGTTATTATCATATTTTGAATTCCTTCAGGGTACCTATATATATGTATTTTTATATATATTCTATGCGTGTATATATTCTTACATATATTTTTACTTTTTACATGCTATGTTCCATATGCCACAGCACAGCCTGAATGGTTATATAGATCCTCATCTACCGCCATTTTAAATCTTATTGCGGTGACAGATGTGGGTTCCTTTTTTACACTCCTAATGCGATTTTGTGTTGTGCTGCATTTTGGAATTTTGCCATTTTTGGTTTTACCTCAAACATCTACGTGGGTTGTTCTTCATTGTATACGGTATCCCGTTTTTTCATATTGGAAGTTTGTGCCGGTCTCTTTTGTATCATCTTTTACCCATTCCCATCTTGGATGTTATGTACATATTCTTCAGATTTAATTATGTTTTTCTTTTTTTGAATTGTGCATATACCCTTGTTTTTGCAGCCTTTATACAGTGGACCACAATGTTGACACCTACGTTTTTGTACACATACTTATTCTCTTTGTATGTATTTTTTCTGTATTTTTGTACTAACCACACATTTATATACATTTTATTGGCATGTAATTTGTTGTTGGTCTTTATCCTGGCTGTCCCACCCATACCTTTATTCCAATGTTTTTTTCTTTTGGGATTTGGGTGTGGGCTGCTGCAGCCAGGTGAGATCTTTTGAATGCAATCACCAGAATGATTAAGCTGTAGTGCCCTGATTGGCTGTTTAGTCAATGTCGGTCACCTGACTTTAGCTATATATGTTTTGTTTTTTGCATTCTATCTTTAGCTATGACTAAGCGCCTTTGAGGCGTGAAACGCGTAAGCTACTGTTGCTGTTTTGCTGTATCGCATGAGATGTCACTACTTTGGATTTTATCTTTTGCCTAATAAAGAAGTTTTTGCTGAAGTGCGGCCATCCAGACTTCCCTTTTTCCTCTCTGTTGTGAGCAGAGCCTGCACCAGCTGTACCGAATCAGGGTGGACATCACTTTGCCTCCAGACTCAGAGCGGTATTCATATTCTTATGTTGTCAGTTTGGGCGTGAAGATTGTAAACGCACTTGTGAATGTTTTCCAAGTAAACTTTTTTATTTTTCTAAATGTGTGGCTTCCTTATTTCAAAAACACAATGCATTATGTATGTCAAATGGAAAGGATATGGGGGCCAATTGGTGTTATTTACTAAAGGCAAGTCCACTTTGCACTGCAAGTTTCTTTTCCAGGGCACTTTTTCACTGCACTTGTAGAGCATAGTGGATTTGACTTATGTAAATGACACCCACAGTGCTTTGTACGAAAACACGGAGCACAGCATTTTTGAGAATACACACATGTCTGACCTGGTGATGAAAAGGAGTATTTTGGGTGTCAGTTAGGCAGTACAAACCTTATCTAGACCAAAGATTAGGTATCAAACACACAACATGAGACTAATCTTTTTGGGAAGAAGAGACTGTTACCTCCTTTTGCCCAGAAAGTGCATTCCCACTGTCGAAGGCAAAGTGAAAAAAATTCAAGGTAAAATAAGCAAAAAAGAATACTGAAATGACAAGAAATCATAGGTTGGTTGAAATATCAGATTTATTCAAAAATGCCTCTCACACATCGTCAGGCAGAGCAATGGCCCCCCTACCCACAAAGTACTCCATATATTGCTCGCGGACCGCGCAGGCATTTAGAGGGGGCAAGCCTGGACGTGCCACTTGAAGGGCTGTGAGGTCCGCATTTGGAGGGCCCTCCACATCTGGGCCAACGGGCACCACATAGTTCCTGTTATGTCTTTTGAGGAAGTTGTGCAATATGCAACAGGCAAGAACTATGTGGTTCAGTTTGTATTCCGCCAAGTTAATTGCCGTCAAGAACAGGCGGAAGCGGCTGGCCAGGATGCCAAAAGTGTTCTCCACCACTCTTCTGGCTCTGGACAGCCTGTAGTTGAAGACCCTCTGTTCTGGGGTGAGGGTCCTCATCGGGAACGGCCTCATCACATGGGGAGTCAACGCAAACGCTTCATCTGCGACAAAGACGAAGGGGAGTCCTTCAGCATTCTCCTCTGGAGGTGGCAAGCACAGACTGCCACTTTGGAGACGCCAGTAGAACTCCGTGTGCGTAATGGCACCACCATCCGAGATCCGGCCGTTCATCCCCACGTCCACATACATAAATTCATATGTTGCCGACACCACCGCCAACATCACTACACTATTAAACCCTTTATAATTATAATAGTGGGACCCCGAGTTGGGCGGTGGGACGATGCGGACGTGTTTCCCATCAATTGCCCCTCCGCAGTTAGGAAAGTCCCAACGGCTGGCAAAGTGGGAGGCCACAGTCTGCCATTCCTGTGGCGTTGAAGGGAACTGTGGAGTGAAACAAGAAAAAAAATTAGTCACTTTGCACATAAACATTGCAAGCAGATTAGACAATCAACATCTTTGAACAAGAGCATTGTATAAAATTGGAGGCTGGAAAGTATTTGCACAGAAAAGTAGAGGCTCCCCTTCACAGATTACTCACCCCCCATCAATCCCCCCACTTCTGATGGGCCTTTGACAATAACTAGGGTTTTGGGGGGGGGGGTGTTGGACAGGTAACCCTCTGCACTTCATTGATTGGCAAATGGCTCAATAATGTGTGCTAGTTTGGCCAGACCCTCTGTACTTAACACTATTGGCAGCCCCCAGGAAAGCTAAACTAACATTTCAACCCCCCCCCCCCCCCCCCCCCCCAAAAAAAGGAAAGCACATTGTGACATTCTGAAATTTCCAAGCAAGCTAATAGGAGGGAAAGAACACAAAAAAAATAGGAAATGGAAAGTATGGAGGCAGCCCATTGCACTACATGCTTTGCAGAATTCATCCCTAAAGATGCCCACTAAAAAGAGGTAGGTATATAGTGTGTATTGACCTTGGGAAAGCCAGCAGATAGAGGATTGGTACCATCTGACAGAGCAGTTGGGGGAGGGGGTTCCTAATGTGTTTGCCCCCCCCCCCCAACAAAAACAATAAAAAAAAGGGGCTCTACATGAAGTAAACCACACAGCAAACATTTGTGCATATTTTAGGGGGTGTTTGGGGGCAAAAAATCCTATGCAGCAGACAAAATACATTGCTTAGGTGACTAGGCCATAGGTGTCTATTGGGGCAGAAGAGCATGCTGGTGAGGTAAGTGAAGGGAAAAATGCATGAAGGAGAAAAGGGGCACAGCATATTAGAGCATATTGCAATCATGGTAATTAGGGAAGGAGGTCAAAAATAGAAGACATTAGCAAAAAGAACATACATAGAAGGGAATAGTAAAGGAGAAATGTTACCTTAATATAGTCCTCCTGCAGGACCTCGATGATGGCAGAACAGGTCTCTGGAATAATGAGTCCCAGGGCCTGGGGAGAGATACCTGAAGAGAACTTCAAATCCTGAAGACTTCTCCCTGTCGCCAAGTACCTCAACGTGGCAACAAGCCTCTGCTCCGGAGTAATGGCTTGTCTCATGCAGGTATCCTGCCGGCTGATAAAGGGGGTCAGCAAAGCCAAAAGACGGTGAAAATCGGGGTCCGTCATCCTGAGAAAGTTCCTGAAATCATCAGGATTATTCTCCTGGATCTCACGAAGCAAAGGCATGTGCGAGAATTGGTCACGCTGAAGCAACCAATTCTTGGTCCACATACTCCTCGTCACTCTGTTCATGGACGGGTCTTGGCTCAAAGCTAGAAGCCCGACACCAATTCCGCGTACAGCACGAACTCGGCGACGAGTACGCACGGGAAACATCGCTCACAAGGTCACAAAAGGTCGGCTGGTCAGAACGGACAAACAGAAAGCACCGATAAACAGCAAGGCCTGAAAGAACGAAATGAATACCAGAAACGAGCAGACAATAAGCAGTGCAAATCAAAGCGTCCTATATCAAGATATAGGCCGCAATGACCAACAAATGCGAACTGACTACACGCACTAATAAACAGATACGCACGACAAGCACAAACTGAAGAGCAGTAACGATCTGAGTCAGAAAACTGAGAAGCGCGAATCTTAAGTCACCAAACTTCGACTAAATCTCGATAAACACGGGATCAGCAGAAGGAGCCCAACGGGTGCCTGACGTGGTGCTGAACTTCCCTTTTCTAACCTCGTGGACGACGACTTACGTCACGACGTTCTTGCAGACCGGATATTCCGACAACTGTGTCCGACCGTGTGTACGCAACACCAACATCGGACAAAGTACGACGGACAGAATCCGACCGACCTGGTCCGCGGATTGTCCGACCGTGTGGATGGGGCTTTAGAATGGCCCAGTCAAAGTCCAGACCAGACCTAAATCCAGTTGCTGTTCACAGACGCTCTCCATCCAATCCGATAGAGCTATTTTGCAAAGAGAAATGGGCAAAAATGTCACTCTCTAGACGTGCAAAGCCGGTAGAGACATACCTAAAAAGACTGGCAGCTGTAATTGCAGCAAAAGGTAGTTCTAAAAAGTATTGACTCGGGGGCTGAATACAAATGCACGCCACACTTTTCAGATATTTATTTGTAAAAAGTTTTGAAAAACATTTATTATTTTCCTTCCACTTCACAATTATGTGCCACTTTGTGTTGGTCTATCACATAAAATCCCAATAAAATACTTTTACATTTTTGGTTGTGACATGACAAAATTTGGAAAATTTCAAGGGGTATGAATACTTTTTCAAGGCACTGTATATTAAAGCTTCTGACTTTTTTACATTAAAATAATAAACATGTTATACTTACCTGCTCTGCGCAGTGCTTTTGCACAAAGCAGACCCGACCCTCCTCTACTGGTGACACCTGCTGGTGCTCCTGGCCCTTCCTTTCTGCCAAGTGCCCCCACAGCAAGCAGCTTGCTGTGGGGGCACCTGAACAGGCTCGCTCCCGAGCCACTGTTCTGTGTGTCCATTCACACACAGAGCCGCGGCTTAGCCCCTCCCCTCTCACCTCAATGGCTCACTGGCTGTGATTGACAATGGGAGCTGCTGTCTCAGTCAATGAGGAGGGAGAGTCCCTGGAGAGCCAAGGCTCTCGTGCACAGCATTGGAGGAAGATCAGGGTCAGGTAAGTATTAGGAGGGGCTGGGAAGGCTGCTGCTTAATAAAGTTTTTTTCACCTTCATGCATGGAATGCATGAAGGTAAAACACCTTGAGCCTTAAGAACCACTTTTAATATCATTGAAGTTTTAATAATCGTGGACAGTGTATGCTGCTTCTTAAAATAATTGCTATACATGTTTGACCTTTTTTTTTTTATTATTATATTTTTGTGTCTCCTGACCCGTTACCCTTGCCTCTCTTCCCTTCCTTTTATTTTCCCTGGCCTTAATCTCTTCCCCAATAAGTAAATCACTTGGTGCTTATTTGACCAAGCCTGTCGTATGATAGGTAGACTCCTGCAATGTATCTATAAGTATATGGTTCTATTGTCCAGTTCAGGATTACCTTTTTTTGATCTGAAGCCGTTGTGTATGCTTTGATTGTAAGCTTACTGACTATATTGGCATCGCTTTTTGTAAAACCTTGGAAATCTCAACAAATATCTATTGAAAGTAAATATTACTTAATTCATGGGGTGATCCTTCACTATCCAGGCTTAAAAAAGCTGAATTGCTTTGATTGCAATGGTGAAAGGTAAATTGCCAGGTCCATGTATGGTGTCTGCAATACAAATCTGATGAAAATAATTACGGATTACAAAAAGTTTAAACATATGTATTGTGGCAGAGGGTCTGATATAGCTACTGTAAAGTTTGAATCTGGTCTAGGTACTGTGACTCATCTGGTTGGAGTTGTACCCAACTTGTTGCGTGATGTAACAATTGGGAGAGAGTTCCTAAAATTTGGGGAACTTTGGGATTATCCAGATTGATTACAGTACAGTACCTGAGTTAGACATTGAGCTAGAATCCTTGGTCTGTGCAGAAAACTTGGATTCAGAGGACTCTTCTCAGGGCCCCCAGATTTCCTTTCTCTGTTTTGAAAGGAGAATTGGAGCAGTCCAGGGGAGTCCCTATAGCCAATGAGAACAGGCAGCCCTCTGCTGACACTGATGTTATAGTAGACAATATAGTGATACATAGCACTGACTGGAAATCTCACTGGCCAATGTTCAGGCTGTATTGGATGCTTTCTTCAAGGAGAATTCAATGGCAAATAGTAAAAAGTGTGCCATTGGTATAGAGGTAGCCAAGTTCTTAGTCTACACTATTGGTCAAGGAATCGCAAAATCTCAGCTGAACAAAACATAAGACCTTAAAGAATGGCCACGTCCTACAAACAGGTCAGACCTTTCCTTGGCCTAACAGGTTACTATAGGAGATTCATCCCCAATTTCGCAACTCTGACAGCTCTGTTTAGTGACCTTATAAAAGGGAAAAAACTCAGTAATGGTAAAATGATACACAGAAGTGAAAGAATCCTTTCAAGTTTTAAAGAGGGCTCTGTGTACTCAGCCAGTTCTGTACTCCCCAGATTTTTTCAAAGATTTTGTGGTGCAGACAGATGCATCCAATGTTGGTATAAAGGTGAGTACAGGATGAGGAGGAACACCATGTAGTGTACATGAGCAGAAAGCTTAAAGTGGTTGTAAACCCTTGCATATACCCAGTGAAGGGACTATTGGTCGTTTTCAGGAAACTCTTGGACTTAGATTTGCTGGAAGCTCTCTGTATTCCCTCCCAATAATTGTATCCTAATATTATTAACCATTCTTACGTTTTGCAACATTATTGGGTGAAAATTATTTGGTCAGGATAAAATTATTGGGTGTAAATACAGTGTATCCAGCAAATCTAAATCCTGGATTAACTACAATTGGCTAATGCCATGGGGTATTAAAACCAGTACCAAAAATAGCAGAATTTGAGCTCCCTGAAGACGACCAATCAGGTTGAAACACATTAAAGCTTTGGTCACGTGGCCAAGGTGCAATTTTTGTTGATGTAATTTCCGAGCAGTGACTCGTACCTAACTTACGGTATCGGAAAGAGTGGCAGTCATCAACCCCTTACAGACACAATGCTGTATACATTAGGTGCCAGGTAATAGGGCACTGCAGCAAGTGAGTGTGTCTCTGTACTTAATTAAAAATCTTATTGGAGTGGTTTTACGCTATGAGATCCTCTTCTTGTCATCATTCCCTTTGAGTTATACTGTCGGGTATGGTGGATATCAACTGGCAAAACACAAACGGGATTGCCCCACAAGCGCTATTGACCAAACCAAAGATAGTTGGTCAAATATATGTATATGGTGAGTGTTAGTCCTGGTGGGGTACTAAAAGCACTGTGGAGTTGAGCACTTTGTCATGTTCATAAGAGCACTGACACTTTTTAAATTGAATCATCACTTGGGAACTGTAACATTGGGACTTCTTGTATTTTATGCAATTTTTATTTTAGTTCAATCAAATGTGTACATTTTATTTGGTATGGTTTGTGATATGCATGGTTTATTTTAAGTTTTTTATTTATTTGTTTCACACAAAGTGCACATACTGTACAACTTCAGCAATCATTTAGAAATTCGTACCGTTTATGGCTGGCCTAAGGTAAACATTTTATTTAGTGACATGTGCTTTCGTTGGCAGAGTTCTTTAAAAAAGCGTGTCCAATATCACATTTTGAAGCAAGTGTAAACGAGCCCCTAGAGCTAAAAGGTTGGTGAAAATGGCAAAACTGGGTTTGTGGAGGCTGACAAGCGGTAGGCTGGGACAGTCTGATAGTTAGGATCAGTGGCAGCTGCCGGCTGGTGCTCCACGGTCGGACTCACGAGGATGGCCATCTCCTGGATCTCCCCATACATTCTCTCTGGCGTTTCTATTACTAGAAAATCTATGTAAAGAAAGCTGCAAATGATTTTTTTACATTGATTATTATATAGACAAATATATTTTGCATGATTATTACTTATACATTCATTTCTACAGTTTAATAACTGTCTTTAAAACAAAATTATAAAGTGTTTCTCATTATGTTGATTAAGTGCGTCATCCTGCCTATGGCATAGTCATTAACTATATTAAAATGAGTTTAGATGGTCAGATAAATGCCACAAGATAATTTACCATAAGATAGTTCACAAGGAATGAAAGGTCACACCAGTATGTACAGTAGATACGAAATTGTATAATTAGGTGGCAACATTATAATCGTGTCTATATACTGTACACTGTTCCTGACATTTTACAAGAAAAGCCTTCTAGAAAAGGGGTACTCCTACTTCTGGGGTACATTTTCTACGCTAGCTAAAGATTTAGCATAACAAAGCAATGCTTTGGCTTTTTTCCAGAATTTCTTATATTGAGTTTTTTTTATTAAATCTGGCTGAAAACTTAGTTCTTTGTCTGTTATGCATATACTTGTATTAGTGCCTGCGTCTTTGCATACAGCATCTATCCACTGGGAATAATGTTATCCATAGGAAACAACTGTATAAAAAAAATTGAACCTGTCACTTGGACTTCTATACATGATCAGAGTCCTCTCCAAGAATCAGAGACAGACAGAAATCTGAGCAGCCTCATTTAAATTACATTCGTGCAGGTTCATGCTGTGACTTTCTTACCAACATGCCTTACCCACTGTGGCATATTTGACGTTAAAGGGACCATTTGCTTTTCTATCAGTAACAGGAAATGATCAGTAATCATGTTGGGAAATCGCTGTGTGCAATACCAAGCACCTTTAACATGGTAAGGCTGAGTTTACACTTTTCAGATGTATTACAAAATATGTTACATTAAGGCAACCGTTAAAATTAATGGCATTGCACTAATACACTTAACACCTGTTAACATACGTTGTGGTACTTGAAGCATTACCACATTGGGAAAACCCAGCCTACATGTTGCTTTCTTAGTGAAAGTGAAATCAATCTGCAAACTTTAAAGTTGTTGTAACCCTAAAAATGTTTTTTAAAAAAGAGCTCCTGTTTCCTTATAGCAGATTAAACAGCACAATGCTTGTGCTTTCTAACCTGCCCCTTTCTAAGCTGTAAAAAACCTGGCTGATCCTGCCTGTTCCTTTGTCTCCCTCTGTGTGCTGACCACGGTAATCATGGCTGCTGATCCATGATTACCATAGTTCGTTTATGTCCCTCCATCATTCCGCTGCTCTCCTCTCTCCCTCACCCCCTCCCTCCCTGCCTGTTAGCTCCTGTGTGTCTCCCCCCCTCTCAGTCCCCCCTCCTGCTGCTATTGGTAGCTGTCAGTAAAAGTAAAGAACAATTACAGCCAGCTCCTCTGTTAATCTCTCCTACACTGTGTAAATGTTTTTTTTTAAATGATGCCTGTAAATACCTTATCTTTGATCTGTTCTGGCCGGTTACGTGACCTCCATCAACTCTTCTCCCCCTATCTAAGGGCTATAGCAGGAGGGGCAGTCACGCGACCTCCAGCTGACATCAGAGGGGATCCCGGCCCCTCCCACTGTGACATGTAGATCGGAGGAATGGTGGCTGGAGGTCACATGACCGGCCAAAAGAGATTGAAGATAAGGTATTTACAGGCATAATTTTAAAGAACATTTACACAGTGTAGGAGAGAATAATACATACATACAATAAAACAGAGGAGCTTGCTGTAATTGTTCTTTACCTTTACAACCACTTTCAGAATGCCCACCGCATATATAATGGGGCAGGGCGGCCCGGCTGCACGAAATCACATACCTGTACATGATTTTGTGTACGAGGTCTGGGGAGCAACCCACTCCTGCTGTTATTGTTCACAGGAGAAGCAGAACAGCGGTCTGCCTATGTAAACAAGGCAGACTGCAGTTCTGTGAGGGAGGAAAATGGAGATCTTTTGTGCTAAGCAGAAAGTGCTAAGCAGAAACACAAATCTCTGTTTTCCTCCAGTCACAGCATTCCCCCAACAGTTAGAAAGTACTCCCTAGGCGCACACTTAACCCTTTGATCGCCCCTGATGTTAACTCCTTCCCTGCCAGTGTCAGTACAGTGACCATGCATTTTTTTGAGCACTGATGACTGTATTGGTGTCACTGGTGTCAGATTTGTCCGCCGCAATGTTGCAGTCCCACTAAAAAACGCTGATTGCTGACTTTACTAGTAAAAGCAATAGGAAAAATAACCTAAGTTACAACATCTGATAAAAATCAAATTGTTTATTTATCTAATTCATATTAAAATCCATTAGAAAAAAAGAGAAAAAGAATTTGTGAAAAACATTGGATCATTTCACATTAGATGTCCACAATGTCCACAATCTCCATATAAACTATTAGCCCTATGCTGATGAGCACTGAGCATTGTCCTTTTCTACATTACCAGTGCCCCAGAAGATACTAAGAGAATTGAGGGTGCCATTTACCTGCCAGTTGTAGTGGAGAAGTAGTAACTTGCTATACCTCCCCAGTGCTTTAGAGGCCATCCAGGACAAAGGGCAGTTCTCCCCCAAATAATTATGCCTTGATTTTTTTTTTTAATAATGTCTACTTTGTTTGTTGTTGGTCTTTTTTGTTTTCACCACTTCCACATGCACTGCAAACTGATAAGGGGATCGTCTGAACATAACTCAACCCCCCTACAAAAAATAAATAAAAAATCACAGCACATCGGTGCATATAAGTAAAAAGCCAGCAAAGTGGATTGTTTCTTGTTCCCTTATCTCCTCTCACATATCTACATTTGTACACTGCAGTTTGAGAATTTATCATATTTCCAGAAATGAGGGGGTATCATTTTGTACACTCTCACCTCTACAGCTGCATCCTACCCCCCGAAGCAGCCATTGGTGAATAGCCACATTTTTAAAAAGTGATTATCAGGCACTTTTTCAACAGTAGATTTGAAAACAAAAATGTAACCACATTTATGCTTAGTCAGTATAATTATAATGTGTTAATTTTCCAAAGAGTTTTTTGGCATTACATATTTCAGTGCTGTTTCTAATCTACTGAAAAGCCACCAAATGTCAAATGGTTGTCACGTAGGATACATATCAAAATGTATAACAGTGCTCAGCCAGAGCTTTGTTATACATTTATTTCAAAAGAGCTACCAACGTGTCAAGCAACCGTAATTGACTGATTAAAATGGAACTGTCACTTCAAGTTTGTTTTGGAACTACTAAGGATGTCAGAAAGATACCCAGAGACTGTAACTTATGCAGCAAACCCCAAAACAATCAGAAATACTAGATTGATGCCTGAAAAAACCTATGAAACCCAGCACAGTCAAAACCTAAAGAGGAATGCACACTGGAGACTGAGCCTACATGGCCAAATCCCAGTCCTCCCAAGATTTAAAAAAAACTTACCAGTCTCTTGGAAATCTCAACAACTCAGGGACCTTTTCCAGCAGGGAGATACACTGTGTCAAGTGAGATTTTTATACATATCATAAAATCTTCTTGTTGAACCCTCTAGAGGGACACACAAATTTAGTAATTCTTTAACAGTCTGGTTATACTGCCACATAGAGGAGGTTTAGACACTGGCAAATAACATTAAACCAGCTCCCATATAACCCCAGCCATCATGCCTTGGTTTTGTGAGCAAGCAGTACTGTGAGGCAACCATACACAAGGGAAGGACCTGTTCCCCTTAATGGACTTCAAGAAAAAGATTTTACTGTAATTATATAAATCTTGTTTTCTTTTTTATCCATTTTGGAACACAGAAATTCGGTCATTTTAAACAGTCTGGTCGTCCATAAGCAGTCCAAAAGCAGTCCAACTGAGGGATTGGCAACAGTCACTCAGAATCCAACAACATATAGATCACACCACAATTGAGGATTTGAAGAAATAAACACCTGAATCAAGGCTAGATGAACAAAGGGCCATACCAATATGGAAACTGTTAGGACCAAAAGGAGGACATCAAGGATCAATCTGGTGCTCCAGACCAGGATAGACCAGACCATGCTGTCCAGACCAGGACAGAAAATCATCAAATCAACAACCAACTATTCACCAAGAAAACAGGTTGAACAGCAGCCTACCTGAGCAGAAAAAAATCAGATCAACACAAAAATGTGGTCAACACTAAAAAAAGTCTCTTGACACAGAAAGTGGGACACTGACCCATCCCTCTCTTGTCACTGGCTGTGATTGACAGCAACAAGAGCCAATGAAGGAAGACAGAGCCTACATAGTCTGTAAGGGGGGGGGGGGTGCAGCATGCAGAAGGTGTTTTAGCTTATAAGATGCATAAAATGCATTCAGGTAAAAAATAAAACTTATTGCCTTTAGCACCACTTTAAGGATTGTTAAGCTACATAAAATTGTTGTTTTTGGGGTTTAAATACACTTTAAACCTAGTATAGACGTGTGCAGTTCATTTTAGTTAATTTAGTTCCGAATATGTATTTGAATTTCAGAACTACAATAGTACAGAATTTCAACAAATCCGATAACGGAAATTTTTTTGGGACGGAATTCAAATTCAAATAGATTCCAATAGTTTTCTAATTCGAATTTGAAAAGTTTTCGAACTTGAATGCTTTTTCAATTTCCAAAGAGAATAAAATAGAATAGAAAATAAAGGAATAGAGTAGAAAAATAGAATAGAATAAAAACAAATATAACAGCAAAGAGAATAAAATAGAATAGAAAATAAAGGAATAGAATAGAAATGAATAGAATAGAATAAAAAAGAATTGTATAAATTAAAAATAATATAACCATCTTCTGAAAGAATAGACTAGACTATAATAGAATAGAAAATAATAGAATTAGAAAAACAACAGAATAGAAAACACAACCATTTCCCAAAATTCAAATAGAATAAATCTGAATTTGAATAGAATAGAAAAGAATAGATTAGAATAGAATAGAAAATAACAGAATAGTAAAGAAAAAAACAACAGAATAGAATAAAACATAGAAAGAATATAAACATCTTCCAAAATTTTAATTTCGAAATTTATAGAATCAATTTGAATTTAAATAGAAAAGAATAGAATAGAAAAGGATAGAATAGAATAGAATAAACAAATAGAAAAAGAATATAATTAAAAAAACAATAGCAAAGTATATAAATAATATAACCATTTCCCAAAATTCAAATTAGTTTGAGTAGAATAGAAATGAATAGATTATAATAGGAAGATGCTTATATTATTTCTAATCTATTCTGTTATTTTATATTTTTTTTCAAATATGATTTTTATTTATTTTAAACAAAGAAAAACAGAGAAAAGGTAAAAGACAGATAGGCACAATTATTGTGTTGTTTTTTTTCCATATATTCTGTTATTTTAAATTTTTTTTTCAAATATGATTTTTTATTTATTTTAAACAAAGAAAAACAGAGAAGAGAGAGAGATGGGGAGGGTTAGGGAAGGGGGAGAGGGTAGTTGGGGGGGGTAAGAGGGGAGAGGGGGTCCAGGGGGGGGATTAGCTTACTGTGTTCTAGTCTGGAATTATTGTTCATTAAGTAGCCAGAAGGGCCATGCCTTCTTCAGAGAATATGTACATGTTCCATAACATCCATGTCTGTGAGTGTAGTTCCTGTTTGTTCTGTGCTGTGAGGACTAGATCCTCCAGTCTCTTGATCTCCTCCACTCTGCGTATCCACAGCCCTATCGTTGGCGGTACTCTCTTTTTCCATAAGAGAGGGATGCAGGATTTGGCTGCATTCAGTAGGTGCCTTATAATCATTTTTTTGTATTTTTTAGCTGGTATTGTAGTGGCGTGCAGTAATATAAAGGCTGGGTCGTCCCTGATCGGGTAGTCCGTGAATTTCTGTATGATCTCTCGGACTGAGGACCAGTAGCTTGTTAGCAGAGGGCAGGACCAAAAGACGTGGAGGAGGGTCCCTTTATCTGTTTGGCATCTCCAGCATCTGTCTGACGTGTCAGGGAAATACTTGTGTAGTTTATCAGGGGTATGGTACCACCTGGTAAGAATTTTGTAGTTGAGTTCTTGCAGTTTTGTACAAATGGTTGACTGTAGGGAAAATCTAATGATCGCTTGTCTTTGGGCGTTGGAGAACGTGTACCCTAGCTCCGTCTCCCATTTATTTATGAAGGCCAGGTCGGGGGTTTCTATCGGGGAGTTGAGTAGGGCGTATGTTTTGGACAGTACTTGAGGTAGTGGTCCCTCTTCCGTACAGTACCTTTCAAAGGTCGTCAAAGCCCGGTTGAACTGTGTTGGTCGGGGGATTGAGTGCAGAAAGTGGTGTAGTCTCATTGCTTTCCAGAACGGTAGTTTGAAAAGCCCTGCCTCGTCCATGAGAGATTCAATGGATGGCCATGTCTCGTTTACCAAAAAATGTAGTGCTCGGTCTCTGCCGATTCTAGTTAGTGTCTCATATCCCTCTTGTTCCATTCCGGGTGGGAATGCGGGATTGCCTAAAATTGGATACAGAGGTGAGTTTTCTGTGGATATGGGTGTTAGCAGTAAGGTGGATGTCCCTATCTTCAGTGTCGTTCCTATGGTGGGGTGTGTTTTAATTATGGGGGGCAACCTGTCATAGCACCATACCGCCCCTTTTAATGAGGGTAGGCATTGTGCTTGTTCCAGTTGTACCCACAATTTATTTCTGTCATGTCTGTTCCAGTCGATGATTCTACCCAGATGTACCGCCCTGTAATAGTTTTTCAAGTCTGGGAGTGCCAGGCCTCCCTGTGTTTTGGGTAGTGTAAGGTATTGTCTGCGGAGTCTCGGTTTCGAGTTTTTCCATACGAATTTGGTGAAGATGGAGTGTATTTGCCTGAAGTAATGGGATGGGATCTGAATCGGCAGTGCTTGGATTAGGTATAGGAACTTGGGGAGTATTGTCATTTTGAGTAAGTTACATCTGCCAAACCATGAGTGAAGCCCTTTGGTCCAGTCTTCCAGCAACGATCTAGTTCTAGTCAGTAGTGGTGGGAAGTTTAACTCGAAGGTACGCTTTAGGTCTTTAGGGATCTGGGTACCTAGATATTTAAGGGATGAGTCTGACCACTTGAATTTGAATTGTGACTTCAGTAACTCTGAGTTCTTTGGTGGTAAGTTAAGTCCCATCGCTTCTGACTTGTCGAAGTTAATTTTTAGGTTGGCTAGTTGCCCGTATTTGTCAAACTCTCTGAGAAGGTTAGGTAACGAGATCGCAGGGTTGGTGAGTACGAACATGAGGTCATCTGCATACGCAGCTATTTTGTATTGGGATTTGTTTATTGTCACCCCAGTGATGTCGGGGTTGGATCTCACCGTACATAAGAAGGGCTCCAGTACCAGGGCATATAGAAGGGGGGACAGTGGGCAGCCTTGTCTAGTCCCGTTCGTAATCGGGAATGTGCTCGACAGAGTGCCATTGGCCTTTACTTGCGCTGTGGGTATGGAGTAGATGCTACGAATCCAGTGCATCATTCTATTTCCTATGCCTATGTGTCTGAGTACTGACGTCATGAACTCCCAGTTCACTCGGTCGAACGCCTTCTCAGCGTCTGTGCTGAGAAGTACGCACGGGGTTTTGGATTCGGTGACTGTATGTATAAGATTTATCACTTTTGTGGTGTTATCCCTAGCCTCGCGGGCCGGGATAAACCCCACTTGGTCCAGGTGTATTAGGTCCGGCATAAACTGGGTCAATCTATTGGCCATAATCTTAGTAAACAATTTCAGGTCCGTGTTTAGGAGCGAAATGGGCCTGTAGCTGCCGCATGTCGCAGGGTCTTTGCCCTCTTTCGGTATTAGAGATATATGTGCCCTCAGGGTGTCTTTGGGTGGCATTTTCCCTTCTCCTAGACTGTTGAACATTTTCAGCATGTGTGTACCTAGTAGTGGTAGGAGGGTCTGGAAGTATTGCAGGGTAAACCCATCGGGGCCTGGTGCTTTGCCTGACTTCGTTCCCCCTATTGCCTGCTGTAGTTCCTCTAATGTGATGGGAGCTTCAAGTTCCGTCCTGGCTTCTGGGGGGAGTTGGGGGATCTGTGCGGCTGTGATGTAGTCCTGTAGTGTGTTTTCTGTCTGTGAGCCCTTTGGGAGGTTGTAAAGAGTGGCATAGTACTCCCTGAATTCTTCTGCTATTTGGGTTGGTGTGGTCTTTTTCTGTCCTCTTGTGTTCACTATCTGCGGGATGTATGTGTTGAGTCGTTGGGTTTTAACCGCCCTGGCTAGTTGTCGCCCGCACTTGTTTCCCGATTCGTATGATATTTTCTTGCACCGCTGTAGTGCCGCCTTGGCCCTATATTCTAGTAGGTCTACGACTTGTTTTCTAAGGGTCGCTAGTTCTATTTCCATTGAGGGGACCGGGGTCTTTTTGTGTTGTGATTCAGTGTTGTTGATTTGGAAGTATTGTTTTATTTCCTTCTGTACGTCTAAAAAAACAATAGCAAAGTATATAAATAATATAACCATTTCCCAAAATTCAAATTAGTTTGAGTAGAATAGAAATGAATAGATTATAATAGGAAGATGCTTATATTATTTCTAATCTATTGTGTTGTTTTTTTCTATACTATTCTGTTATTTTATATTTTAATCTATTCAAGTTAAATTCAAATTTCTATTCTATTTAAATTTTCTAATTATATTATTTTATATTCTATTATTCTCTGTTAGAATTTCAGAAGATAGTTATATTCTTTTATTTTATTCTATCCTTTTTTTATTCTATTCTATTTGTTTCGATTCTATTTTATTCCATTCTATTCTGTTCTTTTATTTACAATTCTATTTTGTTCTGTTTTACTCTATTATTTTCTAGTATATTATATTTTTTTCTATTCTATTCCTTTATTTTCTATTCTCTTTTACTTTTCTTTGAAAATCGGAAAACTATCCAAAATCGAAAACTATTCGAAAAACTATTCAAATTTGAAAACTATTCAAAACTATTAAAATTCAAAAACTATTTAGAATTCAAAAACTATTCGAATTTGAAAACTATTTGAATACTATTCAATTTATTCTTCCGCCCTGTCTTAAGGCTAACCCCCTCCAGACGGCTCTGTGGTCTGGAAGGAATGCATTGTTCTGTGTTTGACCATTTGTTTATGTACTTTAATTCGCCCCTGGGGCTTCTCTGTGTCATTACACATATCAGTCCTCCTATTCAAGCTATCGGACCAATCCCTGCTGACCCTGTTTCAAGTCCTCATTTGCATGGCCAAAAGGACCTAGTTGAGGACTACAGGGTACTTTACAATTGACCAATAGGAAAGTGGTTGTTGGGGTGGGGTGTTCAAACTGCTATGTATAAAAGTGTGTTGTGTGCATCCAATAAAAGTGAAATTCCTGTTTGAACTTACATACAGCCTGCCTGGTGTTTGTTCTGAGCTATCACGATGGGATTTGAACGGCACATAGCTGTAGTTCGAATCCCGGAGCATCGGATGACCGAACCATCAGAAGTTGCGATCTGAACTCTGATTCAATAGCTGCAGAGGAGTGTTGGGAGAGTGGGAACGAGCGAGCAGGGGCTCGTTACACCTAGCATGTCCAGAAGAAAGCAGAGGAGGCTTAAAGTGTTTGTTACCCCAACATTTCATATTCCTGATTTGTGCCTGCTGTATCATTGTATGAAAAAGTATCCTGTTTTCTTTGTATTGCTTCTTTGTGTGAAATTCAGTAGCGCGGGTGTTTTTTTTTTTTTGTGGGGGGGGGGGGGGACAGCCATCCCCCGGCGGCACCTCAACCCTCCTCAACGCCTGCTTGCTGTCTGCCGGTCAGTCTGGCACTTACCCCATCTAGGTGGCAGGTGGCAGGCAGCAGGCATTGGGCAGCGACTTCTGTGTCTCTTCCTCCTAGCTTCCACTGTGTGTCCCCTCCCCTCCTCCTAGGCGTCCAATAGGATCGCCTGTCCTTTCAGCCATTCGGGTGATGGGTCTCAAGACCCGCTTCCCAATTGGCCGAAAGGAGGATCAGTGTTACAATAATGAATATTCATTCACTATTGCGACACACCTGGGTGGGCTCGGTTCGCATTCCACCTTATTTTGTGGTCAGTTCTCTAGCTATGTTGGGAACTCTGCCTGTTCTCCTCCAATGATCAGACTTGTCCAGACATGCCCCTCTGCACAGACTGTCTCAGATCAGCGTGCTGTTGTTCGTCCACCCCCCGCCCCCCTCCCCAGCTCCTATGCAGCTGAGAACAGAGGGAATGTGATCACTTATAAAAAAAGGGGTAAAAATGTATTTATATATTTTTTATATCTATACACAAATGTTTTGCCGTTCATTACTATCTTTTTTTTTTTTTTTGTAAAATCTTTATTTAGGAACAATTTAGCATAAAACAGCATACAAGTTCCGTTAGTTGAGGACTAGACAGGCGAACGTCAAAAAAAAAAACATACATGTACTTCCAAACTACCAGGAAAATAAAGTAAAGGAGAAAACATGATAATACATGTTGCAATTACGTCTTGGTATAGGTCTAACTTCCAATCTTTCTTGGACATAATATGGCAGTGCAGTCTGTAATCAATATCCAAGAAATATATCAGCATTGGCAGAGGGGGCGAAGGCTGGCCCACAGCCAGCACTGCATCCTTCCATGTGCTAGCATGTTCAAAGGGATATGAGGCATCTCGCTGGGGGTATCCTCAGGAGAGGGGGGCCAAATCACACCTCTCCCAGCGCAGCGCCCAGACGGGAGTGCCTATGGCAATCCGTTGGTGCTGGGAGGGAAAGAAGAGGCCATCCCCAATAAGAGGCATTTCCCTTGCAGCAGCAAGATACTATGACCATAAGTCCAGTTGGTGCAAAACAGGTAAATTAATTAAAAAGAAAAGCCAAAACCATGTAACAAGGAGACTGTAAATAGTAGAAAGTAGTGGGAGAGAGCGAAGAAGGAGGGAGTGAAGTGAAGAGAAGTGAAAAAAGAAAAAGGGTGAGGGGGTAAGAGCATACCTGTGATTCAAGATGGAGTCTTCAGATCTGCACCGAGCGAGCCGTCCTAGGGTCTGGTCACCTACAGAGGAAGCCGAGAGGGGACTCTCATGAGGCCATAGCGCCATCGCCTATACGGGATCTAAGGGACGGTTCTGCCAGCTCTAGCAGTGCCAAGTCTAGACTAGAGGGTACATGCCCTGGATCACTAACATAGTCCATCCGGGGCGCCCATGTGATGTTGAAGCGTTCCAGAGTACCTCTGCAAGTCGCTATCCAGTGTTCAGCCTCTCTAATATCATTTACCTTGTTAATCCATTCCTCCTTTGTGGGAATTCTGGACTGCTTCCAGTAAATTGGGAGTAAACGTCTGGCCGTCAGTGCGCTCTTCTTGTATCTACTAATCGGAATCTGAGGGACATGCAGGGGGAAGTGGGCTCGGGGACAAAGGGACATCTAGGTCTAGGATCTATTTTATTTGGGATTTAATGTCATCTCAATAGGGCTTAATCCGGGGGCAGTCCCACCATATATGTAGCAGTGTGTCTCTGTAGCTACATTCCTACCAGCAAAGGCAAGAAAAGCATAAGAACACGAGGGTTGGGAGCTAGAAGTATCAAGTAAGGGATCTGGGCTGACGTTGAAGTCCCATCCAAGGACCACAAAGCCTTCTGTAAATTCCGCCAATAGTTTGAGAGTTGCATCTATGAAAGTTATTTGATTGATATTGTGGGCATACATCGTGGCAAAAGTATATACCTTCCCCACAATAGTACCTTTCAAAAAAAATAACGACCCTGTGAGTTTATTTTGCTTCCCGTGAGCTGGAAAGGGCAAGTTTTATGGTTTGCGACTGTAGTACCCTTGGATTTGGAGGTTGGGGAGGTACTGTGGAACCACTGATTGTATAGATGGGTGGGTAGCCTAGGCATGGAGTGGGGAGTAAAATGGGTTTCCTGTAGGAAGACCACCTGTGCCCCTAACTTCTTAAGTTCCCACCATAATTTGTTACGTTTACCTGGGGAGCAGAGGCCTCGTACGTTATAGGATATTACCTTAAGTGTAGTAATGGATGATCTGGAGGATGGGGGGATTGCCGAATGCGCTGGCTCGCCCGATGCAGACAATGAGGCAGAGTGATGCTCCTAGGAAGGGAGGAGAAGGAGGGAGAAGGGAGAGAGAAGAGAAAGGGAAGGAGGGAATAGAGAACAAACACAGAGTTAGCAATCAAGGCAAAAAAAACACGATAAAGTAGTATTAACCACAGCAATAAACAAAACATCTGTAGGCCGGGTGTGAGGCCCTCCATTCCAAGGAGGGGGACCCCAGACCATGACCTAGAGTCCCAATATGGGACTATACCCAAAAAAAGAGGGCCTACGTGGGGAACATGTGCCAACATGGGGGGAAGGTAGGAAGTCCCACCCGTCCACCGCATCTTACAAGGTGCTAAGATCGGGTGAGGGGGTTATTTTAGTTAAAGCAAGTGTTCGCAGACTCCTAATGAGGGCCAAGGTGGCAAAATTGGGGTGCCCCAGCCATGGCCGGGTGGAAGCATCAATATTCATCCGGTAGTGAACTGGGAACGGCATCCCAAGTGCATTGGACGGCAGTGATTCCAACCGGGGCAGTCTCGGAGGCCAGACTTGAATGCCGTGGCAAGTCTAGGAAGGGGTTCGGTGTGTGGGGATAGGGTCTCCCCATAGCAACTGAAAGAGTACGGATACCACCGGAGTTTCCAGGAAAGACGTCACTATCAGTCCCGGGTAGTTGAGGGGCCCAACGAGGGATCCTGGGTCGGATGCTGTCTGTCTCTTTTGCGGTTTCTGCACGTAGTTGACGACCATGGTTGAGGGAGCTTTATCCCAGGGAAATCTACAGGGTCCATTCATAGAGAAAGTGTGGGAGGTCATCTTTATTGCGTAGGGTAACCTGTCTTCCATCTCTAGTCACCTGCAAGAAGGGGAAGCCCCAGCGGTATGGCAATCCTGCTTCCTGGGTCACAGCCAAAAGGGGGGGGAGACATTTTTTTTCTTATAAATGTAGCACTACCCCCATAGGGGTTGCAGGTGACAGGGTTCCCCACTGCTGCGCAGCCAGGCACATAACATTTTCAGCTTTAAACATAGGGAACAGTCGTGTTTTTTTTGTGTTTTTATTAGGGGTAATAATTTGGATGGGGATAGGAATTATGGGATGCCCAACTTGATAGTGACAAAGCCAGGGACAACTTCCTCCCTATATACAGCTTCAATTGATTCCTCTGTACAACTCCAATTAATTCCTCTTTAGTAGCTAACAGTATACAGTATCTCACAAAAGTGAGTACACCCCTTACATTTTTGTAAATATTTTATTATATCTTTTCATGTGACAACACTAAAGAAATTACACTTTGCTACAATGTAAAGAAGTGAGTATACAGCTTGTATAACAGTGTAAATTTGCTGTCCCCTCAAAATAAAGCAATACACAGCCAATATTGTCTAAACCACTGGCAACAAAAGTGAGTACACCCCTAAGTGAAAATGTCCAAATTGGGCCCAAAGTGTCAATATTTTGTGTGGCCACCATTATTTTCCAGCACTGCCTTAACCCTCTTGAACATGGAGTTCACCAGAACTTAACAGGTTGCCACTGGAGTCCTCTTCCACTCCTCCACAATGACATCACAGAGCTGGTGGATGTTAGAGACCTTGCGCTCCTCCACCTTCCATTTGAGGATGCCCCACAGATGCTCAATATGGTTTTGGGCTGGAGACATGCTTAGCGAGTCCATGACCTTTACCCTCAGCTTCTTTAGCAAAGCAGTGGTTGTCTTGAAGGTGTGTTTGGGGTCGTTATCATGTTGGAATATTGCCCTGCAACCCCATCTCCGAAAGGAGGGGCTCATGCTCTGCATCAGTATCAGGGAAATAGGCTGAACCAGCTTCGCCAGTTGCGCCGTATCCCTGCGCACATGCGCAAAGGAACGGCGATATGGCACACACATTTGCGCAATAGAACTGCGCTACGGCGCACGCGCATTCGCGGCTCCACTGAGTGGCGCGTGCGCATGCATAACATGACTCTTTGCCCGGCCTATAAAGGAGCTCTAGCACTCGTTACCCGTTGTGACCCGGATCGTTTCAAGACCGCGCTGACCTTCTCCTAGACCCGACCTCTGGCTTGTTTCTCGGACTTCCTGCTCTCTCTGGTGTTTGACCCTCGGCCTGTAATTGGACTTTGCCTCTTGTCTCCTGTGATCGACCCTCAACCTGCCCTTTGATTGCCTTTGTCTCAGCGCTTCAGATTCTTACTTGTTCCTGTTCTCTCTGGTGTTTGACCCCGGCCTGCCTTTGGACTTTGCTTATGTCTTTACGGACTTGTTGCTGTTTACTTCCTGGACCTCTCCTGGGTCGCTACCTACCTGTCCAGCACAGCTATCTCCTTGACAATCACGCACGTCTGGTGTCCTGCTGGCAGCTTGTGCCTCTTGGTGCCAACCACTTCTGTGCCATCTTCAGGGGTGGTGTGCGCCGTGTCGCAACAGCGACCACTCTCTGCATCTTGGCCTCGGTGAGTACTCTTTTGCTGATAGTACGAACCAGCCATGACAGAGGCCAACAGAGCAGGTTCTCCCTTGGAAATCTTGTGCCAACAAGTCACAGCTCTCACGGAAGCAGTGCAGAAATTGCAGGAAGGTTACACACAAATTGATGGCCAACTCCAACAACTGGCTGGGACTCCTGCACCGGCAAATACAGCACAAGCATCCATCAGTGGAGCCTCTTTACCTCAGGCTCCATCACCACCCACTATGATGATAGCCATGCCTGAACGATTTTCATGCGATCAGAAAAAGTTCAGGGGGTTTAAGAATGCTTGCTCCTTGTATCTGGCTCTGCAACCCAGGACTTTTTCTTCTGAGATTGTAAAGGTCGGATTTATCATTTCTCTATTATCCGAAGAGCCCCAAGCCTGGGCTCATAGCCTCATGGAGCAAAGAAGTCCTCTCTTGAATGCTGTGGATACCTTCTTCGAGGCCATGGGTCAACTATATGACGATCCCCAATGCACCGCTACAACCTGAAGCCACCTTGCATGCCCTGTCACAGGGTAGGAGACCAGTTGAGGACTATACAGTTGAATTCCGCAAATGGTCAGCTGACACCGGCTGGAATGCGGCCGCCCTCAGATATCAATACCGTCTAGGCCTCTCTGAGACTTTAAAAGATGAACTGCGAGTTGAGACTCCCGCTTCCTTGGAGGACTTAATTCAGTTAGCCACTAAACTGGACCGACGCATGCGAGAGCGGTGCTCCGAGCGCCTCCAGGTCCCCCGACCCAGCTGGATGCTCCCTAAAGCCACTTCTCCCTATCCGCCAATTCCAGTCCCTTCAGGCTCCTCAACCCCTGAAGGGGAACCAATGCAGTTGGGACTAGTTCGTCCTCGTCTCCCCCCTGATGAGAGGCAATGGAAACGTCGGGCCAATCTATGCCTATACTGCGGGGGGGTTGGTCACTACCTTCGCAACTGTCCGGTGAGACCCAGTAAGTTGCCTCCACGGTTTGTCATGAACTATCAAGCCACAGGTCTTACTCAGTCTTACGTTACTCTTTCTGTCTCCCTACAGGTGGCGGAAAAGAAGATTCAACTACCGGCCATAATTGATTCAGGTGCATGCAGCTGTTTCTTGGACATTTCAATAGCTCAAATACTGCACATTCCATTCCAGAGTAAGAAACAGCATCTTCTTAACCACCTGGCTGACGGGTCTCTCCCTCGTTCTGGACCAGTTACACAAGAAACCCAACCAATTATTGTTGATCTTATATCCTCTCCTATGTTCCCTATTATCTTAGGACTCCCTTGGCTGCAGGCTCATGACCCACAAATCAGTTGGGACAATAAACAGGTCTCCTTCAAGTCCTCTTACTGTACCCAGCACTGTCTCGTTCCAGCTCCAGCTCCGTACATGGCAGTCATCCCTGTACCGGATAACCTCCAGCACATTCCTCCAGCATACCTAGAATTGAAAGATGTGATAAAAAGAAGGCCGACTGCTTACCACCTCATCGGTCTTACGACTGCCCAATTGAACTGTTACCTGCATCCGAGATCCCTTTCGGGCGCATATTTCCATTATCAGAGACTGAACTAAGGGCTCTCAAAGCTTATATTGACGAGAACCTAGAAAAAGGCTTTATTCGCCCATCTTCATCTCCAGCTGGGGCCTGTATTTTCTTTGTAGGGAAAAAAGATGGCTCCCTCAGACCCTGCATTGACTATAGAGAACTCAACAAAATAACCATCAAAAACCGATATCCGCTCCCACTCATCCCTGAGTTATTCCAGCAATTCCAGACTGCCAGAATATTCTCCAAATTAGATCTACGGGGCGCCTATAATCTCATCCGAATCTGTGCCCGTGATGAGTGGAAAACAGCCTTTAGATACAGATTTGGTCACTATGAGTACTTGGTGATGCCCTTTGGCCTGTGCAACTCCCCGGCCACCTTCCAACACCTAGTAAATGATATTTTCAGAGACTACCTTGATGACTTTGTAGTTGTTTATTTGGATGACATCCTTATTTTTTCTGCCACCATTGAACTTCATCGGGATCATGTAAAAAAGGTCCTCACCATCCTCAGGCAACACAGACTATACCTTAAGGCGGAAAAATGTGAATTCAAAAAGACTGTGGTTCAATTTCTAGGCTTTGTCATTTCCACCAAAGGAATCACCATGGACCCTCAAAAGGTCAAAGCAATTCTGGAATGGCCTGCTCCAGGGGACAAAAAAGCTGTGCAACGGTTCATAGGCTTCGCTAATTTTTGTCGAAGATTTATTGTTGGGTTCTCATCTATTGTCGCCCCCATCAATTAGTTGACCCATCAACACAGTCGGTTCCAGTGGTCTCAGGAGGCTCAGGAAGCCTTTACTAAATTAAAGACTCTGTTTACTACCACACCTATTCTTTAGCACCCAGATCCACTTCTGCCATTTTTTTGTTGGAGGTCGATGCCTCCGAAACTGCTACAGGAGCCATCCTCTCGCAGAGACAGGGTCCCAAAGCTCTTCTGCATCTGGTGACCTTTGCATCCCAAAAGTTAAGCCCTCAAGAGAGAAATTATGATGTGGGTGGTCTAGAAGAGTGGAGGTAACTCTTAGAGGGTGCAACCCACCCTATCACAATTTTCACTGATCACAAGAATCTAGAATACCTCAGGACTGCCAAACGCTTAAGACCCCGACAAGCCCGTTTGTCACTCTTCTTTTCTAGGTTCAACTTCCACATTTCTTACCGGCCCTGGTCCAAGAATGGCAAGGCAGATGCACTTTCCAGGATGTTCCCTGAATCTTCCCAGTTGACTAAACCCAGCACCATCCTGTCTCCACAAAATTTCCTCCTGCTCACACAATCTGATTTGTCAGCCGCCATTAAAACAGCCTCTACCCATTGTAATGACCTAGTAGTGTCCTCCTTGGAAGAATGCAATAATCTGTTTTGGGCTCAGAACAAGATCTTTTTCCCTCAGTAAGTAAGGTCACTAATCCTAAAAACTTTTCATGACCATAAGTTGGCCGGTCATTTAGGAACACAAAAGACATCAGAACTAATTTTCCATTCCTTTTGGTGGCCTGGTTGGAGGCGGGACTGTTAAAAATACGTCTCCCCATGTGTGCCATGCCAACGCAGCAAAGGTGCTAATGCCAAACCCTGGGGATTATTGAGAATTTGTCAATACGTGAACGGCCATGGGCAGACGTCTCGATGGACTTTATTGTTGATTTTCCACCCTCAGAAGGCTTCACCACTATTCTGGTAGTTGTTGACCGCCTCTCGAAAATGGCTCACTTCCTACCCATGGTTGTAGGACCATGTAGAACACACATCCTGTATTACACGTATCTCTCCTGAAGCCGATTGTCCCCAGTCCATTTCCTGGGAGAGAGGAGCCTCCCCCTTCTCCCGTTGTAGTTGATAGAGAAGACGAATTTGAGGTAGAAGCCTTACTTGGCTGCAGGAAAGTGGGTAGACAATTGCAGTACTTGGTGAAATGGAAGGAGTGTCCCCCAGAAGATAACTCTTGGGAGCCTTCTAGGAATCTTCACTCCCCAAGACTAATCAAGGCCTTTCACCAGGAACATCCAGAGTTAATGGCCAGTCTGGGTATGCAGAGGCCGCCCCTCGGGGGGGGGCACTATCAGGGAAATAGGCTGAACCTGCTTCGCCAGTTGCACCGTATCCCTGTGCACAGGAACGGCGCTATGGCACACACATTTGCGCAATAGAACTGCGCATGCGCATTCGCGGCTCCGCTGAGAGGCGGGCACGTGCGCATAAGCGCACACATAACGTGACTCTTTGCCCAGCCTATAAAAGGAGCTCTAGCACTCTTTGCTTCCTGTTCCTGTGAATTGCCTACCCGTTGTGACCCGGATCGTTTCAAGACCACGCTGACCTTCTTCTAGACCCGACCTCTGACTTCTTGCTCTCTCTGGTGTTTGACCCTGTACTTGGACTTTGCCTCTTGTCTCCTATGATCAACCCTCAGCCTGCCCTTGGATTGCCTTTGTCTCAGCGCTTCAGATTCTTACTTGTTCCTGTTCTCTCTGGTGTTTGACCCCCGGCCTGCCTTTTGACTTTGCATATCTCTTTACGGACTTGTTGCTGCTAACTTTCTGGACCTCTCCTGGGTCGCTACCTACCTGCCCAGCACAGCTATCTCCTTGACCGTCACGCAAGTCTGGTGTCCTGCTGGCAGCTTGTGCCTCTTGGTGCCAACCACTTCTGTGCCATCTTCAGGGGTGGTGTGCGCCGAGTCGCAACAGCGACCGCTCTCTGCATCTTGGCCTCGGGGAGAACTCTTTTGCTGATAAAGAGTGAGAGTGATTAAACCCAAATTTAACACACTTGCTCCCTATTCACACCTGAGTCACATGACACCAGGGAGGGAAAATGGCTAATTGGGCCCATGTGTTGCTATGGGCATTTGTATAGTGACTTTATTGCAATACAGAGACCCTTCCCCCTCCATTGATATGTAAATAAACCAGATAGCCAGGTTTTGAAGATGAGCAGACGAAGTTGGTTTATACAGGAAATGGGTGGGAGGGGCATGGAGAGGATTTGAAGGAAACATGTTTTTGGGACAGAAGGACAGTTGTGTTTGGAGGACAAAGAGGAAACACATGGTTTCCAGGAGGTGGACTGAGCAAAGGACCATGGAGGACATCTTGACCCCTAAGTTGAGTAATTGTTTAGTTTACTTAATGTGTACATATTATACATGCTTATATGTGTAGGCATATATTTTGTAAGCTATAAGTTGTGTTGTATTGTTCATCCTACAGTTTGTATGTGCAGATTTTTCCATGTTTAGTAAAGCATTGATACACTTCAGAAGTCTAGGCTTCCTTGGTTTTACCACAAGAACTTAATAGAGATAGACGCAAGCATTACAGTTGGGGGCTCGGCCGTGATTTGTGCTAAAATTTCAACTGAAGCAGACCTGTTTTATATGGTGTGTTTTGTTGTTTGTGCTGGGGGAAAATGCTGCGTACACTGTTTAGGAGGAGTAAGGCTGCAAAGATTTCTGGTGTCCAGGAGGACTTGAAGGCGTGCACCCTTCCTATTTGGGCCAAAAATAGTCAGTGGATGCCTGTTGCAAAGGAGCTGGCTAGATATGCTTCACCTTTGAACAGAGCTTGGGGGGATGGAGTCTGTGATCTTTCCTCAGATTTTAGTCTCAAAAGTTTTGGGTTCAGTAAAGGAGAGATGCGGGCAGTTGCTGTGTTTGGTTTGCATTTCCTGCATGCTCTACATATTGAATCTGAACAGAGGGAAAAGGCGGAATTAGAAAGAGATTTACCGAAGGAGCAGCTTGCAGTGGCATCCAAGTGTTTGGAAGAAACTGCAAGCAAGGCAAAAGATTTAGAAAGGAGGGTAATCAAAGTTAAACCTGCAGTGGCTTTGAAGTGTATTCAAACCCCTGTAGGGCGAGCTGAAGACTTGAATGAGCGGTGTGCAGCCCTCATGACCAAGTCTAACGATGCCCTAACAAAGGACAAAGGCCCAAAGCCTGTAAGCAGAAGTAGGACATGTGCCACTGTTACTTCTCATAACCGGGAAGCAGAGGATTTGATCAGCTCAAATGACCGAGTTGAGTCAGATACAAGGAAGGCAAGGCCTATGATCTCCAGGAGACACATGTGGATTTATTTACTTAAGGTGGGGGTCCCTAGAGAGGAAATAGATGGGATTCCTACACCAGCATTGTTTAAGAAGTGGAGGCAAATGGTTGGGAATGGTAGATCCAGTCACATTAAGTGTTTCTGTTGCCATAAAATGGGGCATTTTGCAAAAATGTGCCATGCTGTGAAGACTGAACAACAGCAGGCCTGTGTGCTTCCCAGGAGAACACGGAGAGACATGCAAGTTTATTCGTTACGTTGGAAGTCAATGCCTTTCCGTGAAAGTGTTTCAAGGCAACAGTGGGCACCCTACAATAGTTTTGCAGTTAGAAATGGGCAGATAGAGAAATGTGAGCAGTGAGCTATGTTTTTTGGCACAGTTGAAAGGAACATATAATCTGCTTTGTCTCTAAAGCCCCATACACACGCGCGGACAATCCGTGGACCAGGTCCGTCGGACCATGTCCGTCATACTTTGTCTGATGTTGGTTTTGCGTACACACGATCGGACAAAGTTGTTGGAAAATCCGATCATTCTGAACGTGGTGACGTTTGTTGCCTACGACGGGACTACGTAGAGGCTAGTAGCCAATAGCTTTGGTCTTGTAATGTGATCTGAGCATGCGTAGCACTTTGTCCGGTCGGACAAGCGTACACACGCTCGGATTTGGTGTGATCGGACCGGGTTGACGGGAAATCTTTCCAGCAGGAGATAAGACTTTGTCCGACGGACAAACCGACGAACACTGTCCGATGGTGCATACACACGGTCTGATTTTTCAACAACCTTGTCCGATCGGACCAAATTGATGAAAAAGTCCGACCGTGTGTATGGGGCTTTACTCTTTTCAGGTATTGAGCATCGAGAGGTGGAGCAGGCAGAGCAGATGACCATACTGGATGGGAGGAGACAGACCAGAAGAGAGCCTGAGGAAAGGTGGCTGAATTGGAGTGGACTTTCATCTGAGCATTTCCTTATGACCAAGAAGACAAGAGACTTTCATTTGGGACTTTCTTTACAAACTGCCAAAAGACATTGTTAACCTTGCTCAAAAGTAATGTTGCAGCCTTCCAGGGACAAACCAATCGTCTGACCGCCCACAAGATGGGGGTCGAAAGGGAATTTTTTCCTCTCATTTACAATACGGGGGGGTTATTTGGCCCTTTCCTGGACAAAAGGCTTTAAGAAGTTTCCTATATTATCCTATAAAGTCAAGAGGTGGAATGTGTTGCTATTGGCATTTGTATAGTGACTTTATTGCAATACAGAGAACCTTCCCCCTTCATTGATATGTAAATAAACCAGATAGCCAGGTTTTGAAGATGAGCAGACGAAATTGGTTTATACAGGAAATGGGTGGGAGGGGCATGGAGAGGGTTTGAAGGAAACATGTTTTTGGGACAGAAGGACAAAGAGGAAACACATGGTTTCTAGGAGGTGGACTGAGCAAAGGACCATGGAGGACATCTTGACCCCTAAGTTGAGTAATTGTTTAGTTTACTTAATGTGTACATATTATACATGCTTATATGTGTAGGCATATATTTTGTAAGCTATAAGTTGTGTTGTATTGTTCATCCTACAGTTTGTATGTGCAGATTTTTCCATGTTTAGTAAAGCATTGATACACTTCAGAAGTCTAGGCTTCCTTGGTTTTACCACAAGAACTTAATAGAGATAGACGCAAGCATTACAGCCCAATTTGGACATTTTCATATAGGGGTGTACTCACTTTTGTTGCCAGCGGTTTAGACACTAATGGCTGTGTGTTGAGTTATTTTGAGGGGACAGAAAATTGATATTGTTATACAAGCTGTACACTCACTACTTTACATTGTAGCAAAGTGTAATTTCTTCAGTGTTGTCACATGAAAAGATATAATAAAATATTTACAAAAATATGAGAGGGGTGTACTCACCTTTGTCAGATACTGTATATTAGATCAGCAACAGCCCCATTACAGGCAAGGAACTCTCAGTCCCTTTTTAGGAAGTAGCACAATGTGTTGTGAACTGCATTCTGGAGTACCTCCAACTCCCCTGTGGACACTGGTCCCAGCTCCACTACTGCAGTTAATGCTAACCCATCTGGCTGCCTCTTCACCAGCCCACCTGGCTGCTTCTTCACCAGTCCACCTGGCTGCTTCTTTACCTGTCTACCCAACTGACTCTCTTCACCAGTCTACCCAAATTACTCTCTGGAGATCTCCCAGGGGAAGGTAGGGAAGATTTAAGCACACCGCTATCCTTCAGAGAGACCTGCTACATGTGGCAGTCTCTCCTCTTGTAAGTACCTGCACCATGCTGTGATACACACACTGTCGTCCTCGCTCCTGCTGCCTCTCAGAGAACACTCCTTTTAAGATTTTCCTGTTGTCAGGATCCTTCCAGGCCAGCACCCGTGCACGAGGCAGAGCACCCCCAGACTAGGGTGTCAACCTCAAGGTCCACCAACAGCCTCCTCAGCACTGCATCTGCACCCGACTCCATTCCCAGCTTGACTCATTCCTATTTAAGTACTCACTTAGTCCCCTGCCAGGCCCATCTCCTATGGATTGGCTAAGCGCCCCTAAATATGCATAATGACCCTCTTAGCCTCCGCCCTCTAGTTTTCAGAATCTTCTCCAACTTTCTATAACCAGGAGGAGGCACCAAAGTGCTGTCTGTATAAGTCCTTCTGCCCTGAACTCTAATAACCCTGACCCAGCTACAGACTCACAGGGTTTAAACATAGTCAGAATATGTTTTACCTACTCTGGCACTAGTAGCACACTAGTGGGTGCAAGTAAAAGAGGGCAACATAAAACTAGTGTGATATTTGACACTGTTTTTGCTTAACTAACACATCAATATCCGGTTCAATTGATGTAGTCGCAATTCTCAATGAATTCTCAAGGTGCTCAACAGATATTTTAGTTCTGTGCTTCATCCTTGAAAATAATTGCTCACAAATATAGGTACTGCAGAAAACTGGATGACATAAATAAGGCGTGATTGTGAAGAGTGGGATATTTTTCTTTGGTAAGGTAAAACTTATAAAAGTCCAGTAAAGAGACACTGTCACATTTTTCTTCAGCCAAATGTGTTTGCTAAGTGTAAATGCTTTTTTACAAAAAAAATCCAAAAAAAAAAAAATTAACATTTTTAAGTAAGTTTACAATTTTGCCACAGATTGGACAGGGGTGGCTTACACTACTTCCTTTACGGGGAATCTGAAGTGAGACATCAGCATGTCCTGTCTACTGACCATCTTGGGAAGAACAGGCTCTTACAGCAATGGAAAATTGCTTCCAAGGAGGAAAAGAGGGGCACTCAACTGCTGAACCCTAGCTCTTCAATGTGTAGACCCTTAGATGAGGACACCCCAGGCAATACCTCACTTAAACTAGAAAGATAGTGTGGTCACAAATGACACACTCAGTGCTGTTAAATATAAGGAGTAGGTCAGACGATCAACCAACAAAAGGATTTCTTTACAGTTCAGAAAATCTTTCATAAGAACCAGACTCAAAGGGCAGGCAAGAAGAAACATCTATTAGGAAAGGTCTCCCAGGGCCCTCCCTGGCCAGAGTCTTATGTTAGTCAGTAGTGGCTGCACAGGAGAGAACATTCCTTTCCCCTGCATCAGCGGTGGCTGATACATGAGAGCCAGATTACACAATTGGACTGAAGCAGCCTGAAATAGATAAGTATATGCATTTTTCTTTCTTGGTTAGCATAGGGCAGTTTAAAAGCTAGTTAGCTGTAAACTGGAATACCACTTTAAGTGATTTGAACCATTGTAACATGGATTCCAGAATTGCAGTTACCACCGGCATAGAACGGACAGTTACTAAATTGATTTAAACTAAGATATAATTTCAACTGTCTGTCAATTAAATGTCTAAGGTTAAAACACTTTCAACCTGTAGAAGTATGATTGTTAAGCTATATGAGTGGATTGTCTACAGTGGGCAGAGATCACTTAGACTTGATTCTAGAGGTTGTTTCCAGTCTCTTAATGAGTATATTAGGAAGGTCTTTGCTGCAGGCTGATAATCCAACTGCAGGGTAGCACATATTGTATCAATCAGATTACAAATATCCCCTTGCAAATCTGAGTTATACAGAATTTGTTCAAAATCAGTCTCTTCAGGAGCAGACTGCGAGGAATCTGAATTAAAGATAGAAATGTACACTTAGAGATGGAGGCTCAATATTATTATTATTATACAGGATTTTTATAGCGCCAACAGTTTGCGCAGCACTTTACAACATGAGGGCAGACAGTACTCTTACAATGCAAATCAATACAGGAGGGATCAGAGGGCCCTGCTCGTCAGAGCTTACAATCTAGAAGGGAGGGTCAAGTGGAAACAAAAAGGTAATAACTGTGGGGGATGAGCTGATGGAGAAAATTAAAATACAGTTGTTAGGTGTGGGTAGGATAGGCTTCTCTGAAGACAAGGGTTTTCAGGGATCGTCTAAAAGCTAATAAAGCAGGAGATAAGCGGACAGATTGGGGTAGGGCATTCTATAGGATTGGAGAGGCTTTGGAAAAGTCCTGGAGGCTAGCATGGGAGGAGGTGACGAGGGAGCTAGAGAGCAGGAGGTCTTGAGAGGAATGAAGAGAACGAGTAGGTTGGTATTTAGAAACTAGGCTAGTGATGTAGCTTGGGGCGGAAATTGTAGATGTCTTTGTACGTAGTTGTTAGTATTTTGAATTTAATTCTTTGGCCGAGCGGAAGCCAGTGGAGGGATTGACAGAGAGGAGTGGCAGACACAAAGCGATTGGTGAGGTGGATGAGTCTGGCAGCAGCATTTGTAATGGATTGAAGAGGTGATAGACTATGTAGAGGTAAGCCAATGAGAAGGGAGTTGCAGTAGTCGAGGCGAGAGATGACGAGCGAGTGAATTAAGAGCTTTGTTGTGTCATTGGTTAGAAAGGGGCGTATTTTGGAGATGGTGCAGAGGTTGAGGCAGCAGGATTTGGACAGTGATTGGATGTGTTGCTTGAAGGAGAGTTCAGAGTCTAGGACTACACTTAGAACCTTGGCATGTGGGGATGGGCTTAAAGTTGTGCCATTGATTTTGACAGAGAGATCAGTAGAAGGGGCATATAGGGGAGGAAAAATTATAAGTTTGGTTTTGGATAGATTGAGTTTGAGGAAGTGGTGTGACATCCAGACTGTAATATCTGATAGTAAATTAGTGATATGTGAGGAGACAGAGGGAGTGAGCTGAGGGGTAGAGAAATAGATTTGGGTGTCGTCAGCGTAGAGGTGGGTGAGATTAATAGGGTGAGAACTAGATTCTGCCATGGAAGCGCCAGAATGTGCTTAGAGCCTCTGCAAGCAGATTGCTCCATTAATAGTGCACAAACTGACAAAAAGTCTGAGGTCGATATAAGGGCATTGTGGACACAGCAGAGTTATAGAAGACTCTGATGAGGACATTCCTATAACAATAAGGGGCCCGGGATCTAAGTTACAGGCATTTCTTCAGGTGATACCAGAAAATCACCCCTAGAACTAGCAGAGGTGCGTGGGCTGAGGTTACCCGATGACAATGCTTGACCAGTCCATCACCTTTACCCTCAGCTTCTTTAGCAAGGCAGTGATTGTCTTTGAGGTGTGTTTGTGGTTGCTATCATGTTGGAATACTGCTCTGCGGCCCAGTCTCTGAAGGGAGGTCATCATGCTCTGCTTCAGTATGTCACAGTACATGTTGGCATTCATGGTTCCCTCAATGAACTGTAGCTCCCCAGTGCCAGCAGCCCCAGACCATGACACTCCCACCACACTGCTTGACTGTAGGCAAGACACACTTGTCTTTGTACTCCTCATCTGGTTGCCGCCACACACGCTTGACACCATCTGAACCAAATAAGTTTATCTTGGTCTCATCAGCCCACAGGACATGGTTCCAGTAATCCATGTCCTTAGTCTGCTTGTCTTTAGGAAACTGTTAGTGGGCTTTCTTGTGCATCATCTTTAGAAGAGGCTTCCTTATGGGATGACAGCCATGCAGACCAATTTGATGCAGTGTGCGGCGTATGGCCTGAGCACTGACAGGCTGACCCCCCACCTCTTCAACCACTGCAGCAATGCTGGCAGCACTCATACGTCTATTTCCCAAAGATAACCTTTGGATATGACACTGAGAACGTGCACTCAACTTCTTTGGTCGACCATGGCGAGGCCTGTTCTGAGTGGAACCTATCCTGTTAAACCACTGTATAGTCTTGGCCACCATACTGCAGCTCAGTTTCAGGGTCTTGGCAATCTTCTTATAGCCTAGGCCATCTTTATGTAGAGCAACAATTCTGTTTTTCAGATCCTTGGAGAGTTCTTTGCCATGAGGTGCCATGTTGAACTTCCAGTGACCAGTATGTGAAAGTGAGAGAGATAACACCAAATTTAACTAATGAGTCACATGACACCGGGGAGGGAAAATGGCTAATTGGGCCCAATTTGGACATTTTCACTTAGGGGTCTACTCACTTTTTGTTTCCAGTGGTTTAAACATTAATGGCTGTGTGTTGAATTATTTTGATGGGACAGCAAATTTACAAGCTGTAAAATCACTACTTTACATTATAGCAAAGTGTAATTTATTCAGTGTTGTCACATGAAAAGATATAATAATATGTTTACAAAAATCTGAGGGGTGTAGGTAGGTATATTGAAAAGACACATATAGGAGAGATGTATAGGCTGTACACCCTGAAACAGACAATATGGAAAAACTCCCCCAAGGTTTTTTAGCAGCAATGTACTAGAGTAAAAAAAAGGGGATAAATATAAAATTCTTTATTTTGAAATAGTCCAATGTCATGTTACAATTAAAATATAAGCTCTGACCATGAAAACACAAATATACACAGTGTTAGATTACATATTGTAATGTAACGCTGTGTATATTTAGTGTTTTGCATTACTGGGGCGCACCGCCCCAGTGTGAAAAGGCACGCGGTGAGAAGCGGTTTTCTGGTGCTTAACAGAGGCTATTTCTAGCACTAAAGTGCTGGAAAACTGCCCCAGTGTGAAAGGGGTCTAAGTCAAAGTTGAAACATTAGGGGTTTGTAATGATAAGTATAAGATAATAGGTACACAAATAAAAAAAAAAAAAAAAAAAAAAAAAACACACACACTTACACGCGGTCGGAAATTCCGACGGAAAATGTCCGATCGGACCATGTTGTTGGAAAATCCGACCGTGTGTGGGCTCCATCGGACTTTTACCGTCGGAATTTCCAACGGAAAAAATTTGAGATCCTGCTCTCAAATTTTCCGACAACAAAATCCAATCTGACTTTTTCCGATCGTGTGTAGAGAAATCTGACGGACAAAGTGCCACGCATGCTCAGATCAAATTAGGAGACCAAACCTATTGGCTACTAGCCTCTACGTAGTTCCGTAGTACGCAGCGAACGTCACCACGTTCAGAATGATCGGATTTTCCGACAACTTTGTCTGTGTATGCAAAGCCAGTGTCGGAAAAAATCCGTCGGAAAAATTCCGACAGATTTTGTGGTCGGAATTTCCGACCGTGTGTACGGGGCATAAGGGTCCATTCAAACCAGCAGTGTTTCATTATGATGCACTGAAGACAATAATAATCATAGATGAACTGAAACAAGCAAAGAAAACGATGCTGATTGGGGTCAACAATTCCTTTGGTTTGTACTTACTTTTTCACATAATTGTAGATATTTTCTTAATGTTCTTAATAGCGACCTACTATAAGGACTTTGGCACTTATGAGCAGCTAAACTGTGTATACAAATAAGCCAAAGCTTCATCCGCCGTGATGGTCAAACACCTGCACACAGTGGTAGCCCATCCATTAAGGGTGCACGGGCACCGCTTCCCCTTTCCATCTCCGTCTCCACACCCTATTCATGCGTCCTGCCCTTTTCAGGATGCCGGGCACATGAATTACAGCGGCAAGTTTTTTTTTTTTTAAACCACCTGATTAGAGCCAGAGGCTATAATAGGCTTTCAAATCGGGTGGACTCCAGACGCAGAGCATTACTTTGGGAGCCCACCCAAGTGTGTTAGAATAGCGAATTAATATTCGCTATTCTAACACTAAATCGCCTTTCCGACATTCAGGAAGCGCGGGTGTGAGAAGCATTTCCCGATTGGCTGAAAGGAGAAGCGTTCTGATTGTCCGAGGAGGAGGGAGGAGATGGAAGCCGCCAAGCAGGGGAAGGAGATGCCTGCTCATGATGCCCAAGGAGGAGATCCGGGGAAGCCGCCCATGGTTGAGGTAAGTGCACTGACTGACCGGACTGACCCAAGGGTGTGGCGGTTGCACTGTTTGCCACCCCCCCCCCAAAAAAAATGACCACCAGCCACCACTGCCTGCACATCTAATATGTGTGAACTGCAATGGTGCTGAAGATAACATTAACTTTGTATAAGTTTTACAGTTTCGCCATCGCTGTGCTGCATATGTTGATTACTGGATGTCTAAAGCTCTGTCATCCATAACTTAATATGGCAGATCGAATAATCTGTTATGCTTCTAAACGCTTTAACCACTTAAGCCCCGGACCAATTTGCAGCCAAAGGACTAGGCCCCTTTTTGCGATTCGGCACTGTGTCGCTTTAACTGACAATTGCGCGGTTGTGCGACGTGGCTCCCCAACAAAATTGGCGTCCTTTTTTTCCCACAAATAGAGCTTTCTTTTGGTGGTATTTGATCGCCCCTGCGTTTTTTTTTTTTTTGCGCTATAAACAAAAATAGAGCGACAATTTTGAAAAAAATGCAATAATTTTAACTTTTTGCTATAATAAATATCCCCAAAAAATATATAAAAATGTAAAAGTTTAGGCCGATACGTATTCTTCTACATATTTTTGGTAAAAAAAATCACAATTAGCGATTATTGATTGGTTTGCGCAAAAGTTATAGCGTTTACAAAATAGGGGATAGTTTTATAGCATTTTCATAAATATTTTTTTTTTTACTAGTAATGGCGGCGATCAGCGATTTTTATTGTGACTGCGACATTATGGCGGACACATCGGACATTTTTGACACATTTTTGGGACCATTGTCATTTATACAGAAATCAGTGCTATTTAAATGCCTAATAGACAGTGGCAGTGAAGGAGTTAACCACTAGGGGGCGGGGAGGGGTTAGTGTGACGTGTGTGTGTTTTTTTTTTTACAGTAGGGGGCGTGGCTTTACGTCTGACGTCACTGATCGGCTTTCCCGATGACAGGGAACAGCCGATCAGTGACAGGCAGTGTAGGAAGCACGGGGAGAGGTTTGTTTACACAGACCTCTCACCGTTCTTTAGCTCTGTGACCCAATCGCAGGACACCAGCGGCGATCGGGTCTGCTGGTCCCGCGGCCGCGGTCACGCAGCTCCCGACCAGGTCGCGAGCGCGCCGGCGGCGGCGCGCGCGACCCATGGCTGGGCAATTAAAGGGGACGTACCGGTACGTGCTTTTACCCAGCCGTGCCATTCTGTTGACGTAAATCTACAGGAGGTGGTCCTGAAGTGGTTAAAAAGAAAGATTTAAGAAAGATTTGGCATTCTTATAATGTTAGTCCAATATATAGCAGAAGGGATATAAGGGAGGTGGACAGATTAAGTCAGTGATGGGTATTGTGTATAAATATATGATAATACTGAAAATATGAAGGATAAACTCAGTAAAGCTAGAAATATTCTAACTACAGTGCCTTGAAAAAGTATTCATACCCCTTGAAATTGTTCACATTTTGTCACATTACAACCAAAAACATAAATGTATTTTATTGGAATTTTATGTGATAGACCAACACAAAGTGGCACATAATTGTGAAGTGGAAGGAAAATTATAAATGGTTTTCAATTTTTTTTACAAATAAATATCTGAAAAGTGTGGCGTGCATTTGTATTCAGCCATTAGTCAATACTTTGTAGAACCACCTTTCACTGCAATTACAGCTGCAAGTCTTTTTGAGGATGTCTCTACCAGCTTTGCATATCTAGAGAGTGACCCTTTTGCCCATTCTTCTTTACCAAGCTCAAGCTCTGTCAGATTGGATGAAAAGCATCTCTGAACAGCAATTTTCAAGTCTTGCCACAGATTCTCAATTTAGATTTAGGTCTGGACTTTGACCGGGCCATTCTAATGAATATGCTTTGATCTAAACCATTCCATTGTAGCTTTGGCTTTATGTTTAGGGTCGTTGTCCTGCTGGAAGGTGAACCTCCGCCCCAGTCTCAAGTCTTTTGCAGACTCTAACAGGTTTTCTTCTAAGATTGCTCTGTATTTGGCTCCGGCCATCTTCCCATCAACTCTGACCAGCTTCCCTGTCCCTGCTGTAGAAAAGCATCCCAATAACATGATGCTTCCACCACCATGTTTCACGATGGGGATGGTGTGTTCAGGTTGATGTGCAGTGTTAGTTTTCCTGCCACACGTAGCGTTTTGCTTTTAGGCTGACCAGAGCACCTTCTTCCACAGGTTAGCTGTGTCCCCCACATGGCTTATTGCAAACGGGACTTCTCATGGCTTTCTTTCAACAATGGCTTTCTTCTTGCCACTCTTCCATAAAGGCCAGATTTGTGGAGTGCACAACTAATAGTTGTCCTGTGGACAGATTCTCCCACCTGAGATGTGGACCTCTGCAGCTCCTCCAGAGTTACCATGGGCCTCTTGGCTGCTTCTCTGGCTGATACTCTTCTTGCCTGGCCTGTGAGTTTAGGTGGATGGCCATGTCTTGGTAGGTTTGCAATTGTGCCATACTCTTCCCATTTTCAGATGATGGATTGAACAGTGTGCTCCAGATGTTCAAAGCTTGGCATATTTTTTAATAACCTAACCCTTCTTTAACCGCTTCCCGACCGACTCACGCCGATATACGTCGGCAGAATGGCACGGCTGGGCAAAACCACGTATATATACGTGGTCCTTTAAGAGCCCAGCCGTGGGTCGCGTGCGCACTGCCGACGGCACGCTTGCGACCCGCCGACGGCGCGCTTGCGACCCGGTCGGGAGCTCCGTGAGCACGGCCGTGGGACCAGCGGACCCGATCGCCGCTGGTGTCCCGCTATCGGGTCACAGAGCTGAAGAACAGGGAGAGGTCTGTGTAAACAAACCTCTCCCCACGCTTCCTACACTGCCTGTCATTGATCAGCTGTTCCCTGTCATCGGGAAAGCCGATCAATGACGTCAGACGTCAGCCCCACCCCCTAATGTAAAAAAAAACACACACACGTCACAGACCATAACCCCTCTCCGCCCCCTAGTGGTTAACTCTTTCACTGCCAGTGTCATTTATACAGGAATCAATGCATTTAAATAGCATTGATTGCTGTATAAATGACAATGGTCCCAAAAATGTGTCAAAAATGTCCGATGTGTCCGCCATAATGTCGCAGTCACAATAAAAATCGGTGATCGCCGCCATTACTAGTAAAAAAAAAAATATTAATAAAAATGCTATAAAACTATCCCCTATTTTGTAAACGCTATAACTTTTGCGCAAACCAATCAATAATCGCTAATTGTGATTTTTTTTTTACCAAAAATATGTAGAAGAATACGTATCGGCCTAAACTGAGGAAAATAAAAAATTTTTATATATTTTTTGGGGATATTTATTATAGCAAAAAGTAAAAAATATTGCATTTTTTTCAAAATTGTCGCTCTATTTTTGTTTATAGCGCAAAAAATTAAAACCGCATAGGCGATCAAATACCACCAAAAGAAAGCTCTATTTGTGGGAGAAAAAGGACGCCAATTTTGTTTGGGAGCCACTTTGCACGACCGCGCAATTGTCAGTTAAACCAACGCAGTACCGAATCGCAAAAAGGGGCCTGGTCCTTTGGCTGCAAATTCGTCCGGGGCTGAAGTGGTTAAACTTGTCCACAACTTTATCCCTGACCTGTCTGGTGTGTTCCTTGGCCTTCATGATGCTGTCTGTTCACTAAGGTTCTCTAAAAAACCTATGAGGGCTTTACAGAACAGGTGTATTTATACTGAGATTAACCACTTGACCACTGGGCACTTAAACACCCTTAATAACCAGACCAATTTTCAGCTTTCGGTGCTCTCACACTTTGAATGACAATTACTCATTCATACAACACTGTACCCATATGAAATTTTTGTCCTTTTTTTCACACAAATAGAGCTTTCTTTTGGTGGTATTTAATCACCTCTGGGTTTTTTATTTTTTTGCGCTATAAAAGAAAAATGACTGAAAATTCAGTAAAAAAATGAATTTTTCTTCGTTTTTGTTATAAAATTTAGCAAATTTGTAATTTTTCTTGATAAATTTTGGCCAAAATTTATACTGCTACATATCTTTGGTAAAAATAAGTACAAATTGGGGTATATTATTTGGTCTTTGTGAAAGTTATAGAGTCCACAAGCTATGGTGCCAATATCTGAAAATTGATCACACCTGAAGTACTGACGGCCTATCTCATTTCTTGAGACCCTAACATGCCATAAAAGTACAAATACCCCCCAAATGACCCCTTTTTGGAAAGAAGACATTCCAAGGTATTTGGAAAGAGGCATGGTGAGTTTTTTGAAGTTGTAATTTTTTCCCACAATTCTTTGCAATATTAAGATTTTTTTTAATTTTTTTTTTTTTTTCACAAAATTGTCATATTAGCAGGTTATTTCTCACACACAGCATATGCATACCACAAATTACACCCCAAAACACATTCTGCTATTACTCCTGAGTACGGCGATACCACATGTGTGAGACTTTTACACAGCGTGGCCACATACAGAGGCCCAACATGCAGGGAGTGCCATCAGGTGTTCTGGAGCACCCAGGACAATTCTGACATTTCTCTCCTACATGTAAAAATCATCATTTATTTGCTAGAAAATTACATAGAACCCCAAAATATTATATATGTTTTTTTAGCAAAGACCCTAGAGAATACAATGGCGGTCGTTGCAACTTTTTATCTAGCACGGTACTTGCGCAGCAATTTTTCGAACGTGTTTTATTTGGAAAGAAAATGTTTTGTGCTTTACAAAAAACAAAACTGTAAATTTAGCCCAATGTTTTTGCATAATGTGAAAGATGAAGTTACGCCGAGTAAATAGATACCCAACATGTCACGCTTCAAAATTGCACACACTCGTGAAATGGCGCCAAACTTCGCTACTTAAAAATCCCCATAGGCTTTAATTTTGTTTACTGGTTACATGTTTTGAGTTACAGAGGAGGTCTAGGACCAAAATTATTGTTCTCGCTCTAACGTTCGCAGCGATACCTCACATGTGTGGTTTGAACACCGTTTTCATATGTGGGCGGGACTTACGTATGCGTTCGCTTCTGCGTGCGAGCACACGGGGACAGGGACGCTTTAAAAAAATATATATATATTTTTATTGTTCATTTTACTTTATTTATTTTAGTTTGACCCTTTTTTTCCCCCCAAAAAATTTTTTTGATCACTTTTATTCCTATTACAAGGAATGTAAACATCCCTTGTAATAGGAATATGGCATTACAGGTCCTCTTTACAGTGAGATATGGGGTCAATAAGACCCCACATCTCACCTCTAGGCTGGAAAGCCTGAAATAAAAAAAAAAAAAAACGATCCTGGCTTTGATCGTAGCGAGTATTGCATGGTATTGTTGGGTATTGCAGGGTATGGCAGAGTATCGCCGGGTATTGCAGAGTATCGCAGGGTATGGTAGAGTATTGCAGAGTATCGCCGGGTATTGCAGAGTATCGCAGGGTATGGTAGGGTATCGCAGGGTATCGCCGGGTATCGCAGGGTATCGCAGGGTATGGCAGGGTATGGCAGAGTATCGCAGGGTATGGCAGAGTATCGCAGGGTATGGCAGAGTATCGCAGAGTATCGCAGGGTATGGCAGAGCATCGCCAGGTATTGCAGAGTATCGCAGGGTATGGTAGAGTATTGCAGAGTATCGCCGGGTATTGCAGAGTATCGCAGGGTATGGTAGAGTATCGCAGGGTATCGCCGGGTATCGCAGAGTATCGCAGGGTATCGCAGGGTATCGCAGGGTATGGCAGAGTGTCGCAGGGTATGGCAGAGTATCGCAGGGTATGGCAGAGTATCGCAGGGTATGGCAGAGTGTCGCAGGGTATGGCAGAGTGTCGCAGGGTATGGCAGAGCATCGCAGGGTATGGCAGAGCATCGCAGGGTATGGCAGAGCATCGCAGGGTATGGCGGGGTATGGCAGAGTATTGCGGGGTATGGCACAGTATTGGGGGGGTATGGCACAGTATTGGGGGGGTATGGCACAGTATTGGGGGGTATGGCACAGTATTGGGGGGTATGGCACAGTATTGGGGGGTATGGCACAGTATAGGGGGGTATGGCACAGTATTGGGGGGGATGGCAGAGAATCCATCCATCCATGCTCAGCCATCCCTCCATACCCTGCACTACCCAGCACTACACTGCAGGCTATTGCTGGGTATTGCAGGGTATGGAGGGATGGCTGAGCATGGATGGATGGATGGATCGGTGGTGGCAGAGCAGGCTGTGGGCACTACAGATCCCGCCCACAGCACTGCTGCCACCGATCCCTCCCCCTCTCCTCTCATACTGTACCGATCGGTACAGAGAGAGGAGGAGAGAGGAACCGGCGTCATCAAATGACGCCGGTTTGCTTACATGTGATCACTCCGTCATTTGACGGAGCGATCACGTGGTAAACGGCCGCGATGAGCGGCCGTTTACCGTGATCCATGATCCGCCGGGTCCTCTGGACCCGGCGATCATGGATGCTCTCGAGTGCGCGCACCAGGGGGCGCGCAAGAGCAGAATTCTGTGAGGCCGTTAATTAACGGCCTCCCAGAGTTAAGCAACCGCCCTGTAGCCGTTTTTTCGGCTATGGGCCGGTTGTTAACTGGTTAAATTACACACAGGTGGACCTGTTTACTAATTAGGTGACTTCTCAAGGCAAAAAACAAAAAGATTGCCAGTAACTCAATAGGGTATAAATGCTGCAATTGCAAAGCTCCATGTATGAGCAAGCACAGCATCCCTTAAAGTCGCTGACTCACCAGTCAAAGTGTGATCCAGGTAATCAAAGAGTTAAACACAAAAAGAACAAGGTGGGGAAGTACCTCGCCTAAAGGAGATTAATAAGGACCATGCAGCTTAAGATAAGGTAACTTTAATACAAAATTACAAATAGTAAGGGATAGTAGACACTTGTCCGGTCTGGTCTCTATAGCAGCAACTCAGTGTTTCTTACTCAAGATGGATACCGCAGTTCTCAAGGAGTCCACGGAGCATGTGCAGATGTGCAGATGTGCAAGAGTGATGACAAAGCGCCACTCACATGGTGTCGTGACAGCCGACATGTTTCGCCCAATCAGCAGGAGCTTCTTCCGGGGTGATTGTTGCATCTGCATTTTGATTAGATGACTTTGTCTTTTTTTAACTCTTTTGGCTGAGGTGCTGGTGGTGGGAATTTTTTTACTCAGTTTTTACCAAGTAATCTCTTTTAGGTGAGGTACTCCCCAACTTGTTCTTTCTGTGACTTCTCAAGGCAATTGGTTCCACTAGATTTTCATTAGGGGTATCAAAGTAAAGGGGGCTGAATACAAATGCACGCCACACTTTCCACATATTTATATGTAAAAAAAATTGAAAACCATTAATCTCATTGTTTTTCTTCCACTTCCTAATTATGTGCCAACTTTGTGTTGATCTATCACATAAAATCCCAATAAAATACATTTACATTTTTGGTTGTAACATGACAAAATGAAAATGTGAAGGGGTATGATTTTTTTTTTCAAAGCACTGTAAATGGCATGCTAAAAGAATAGGTTGAGTATAACACATACTTTTGAATCTTTGCTATTTGTAAGTCTGAAAATGCTACACTATGGCTGGTTTTACAACTTTACTTTTTCCTTTAATGGTTCCCCCCAACCCCCTGAATGCAGCCCACCTGGTCCAGTGATTTTAACCAGGCAGCCCTACCTGGTGCTACACAGCCTTTGTAACACATTTTTTTTTTTATTTCTGTGCATGCTTTCCAAGGGCCTGTTTATTTTTTCAAGATGAGCTGTTCTTATGGTGGCCTCTCTAGCCTTCCAGCAACATACGACTCACCTAAACGAAATTATTAGGGCCATGACAGGCATGTGCAGTAAGAAGAGGACCAGCTGAGGTGTTTTTATTTCCAAAGGCTATGAGGCACTGGGCAGGTTGGCAGAATGACGATCGCTGGAAAAGGGAAAAGTAAGTATTTGACCAGGTGGGCTAAATTTAGAGGGCTGGTGTACTAAAGGTACAGTTGTCCTTTAAACCAGTGTAGTGTCTTTTTGCGAAAAGGATCTGTAATGAATAGCACTTTAAATGAAAATGAACTTACTTCCCCATATTGTACATGAGAGGTTTGAAAGTTTTATGTGTTCATTTTATTGACTAAGCCTAGACTGTCTTAAGGGACCAGAAAAGGGTAGGGTACGTCTGTTGTGTACAGTGTGTCCCCATTTCTTTTTTGCATTCACGCTGAGACTTCTAAACTAAACAGAATCTAATTGTGCGTGGCAACAACAGGAGATCCTGAATGAACCAAATTAAATGCAAAGCTATCAGCCTATTCCAAGCATGGATTTGCAGCCAAAAACAAGCTTTTATTTATAAATCACTATCTCTGATAAAATGAGACAGCGGTTCTTCTTGGCATTAGACAAATATGGTCCCCATTTGCTCAGAATTTGATGATGCACAGTGTTTGTTGAGATAAGTGGCTTATTTTAATGCATTGTTAAAATATATAATTAGAACTCTTAAGGCAATATTGAGATTGTTAGTTATATTTAGACAAAATAACAAGAAGGAACAGAAACCACTTTTCTGCAAACAGGATACTGAGATGTTCTTACTTAATTTAGGAGGCACGAATATTAAATTTTTTTTTTTCTGTTAATCACAGAGCCCTTTACTGTATTTAAGCTGACCTGGAAAATTATACAAAGGACCAATCAAAATTGCAGATAAAGTCTCAATATTCATACAGGTTGCACCATTTACTCGCTCAGTACTTCATTTTTTCATGTAGGCATTTATGTACCATACCTGTACACCCTAATCCCTTTTTATAATTTGAAAATCCCACTACTTTCAATTACATGCAAAAAGCCTGATGCAAAAAACTGTTTACTGTGAGGTACTAATAGTCACTTATTTTTGTTCAATAAGTTTTTATTAGAAGGAATATTCAGTATAATTTGAGAATCCCTCTCTAGTAAGTACTTTGTTTACTTTCTCATTCCACATCCTTGCAAATTGCTTAAGACTGTAGATGCTCTTCTGAAGTTTACACACAAGGTTATCTCCTCGCTCAAACCCTGTAGAGATCTTCCTTAATGTCTCCATATAGGAAAGCAGTTTTAATGTCTAGGTGTTTGACTTGTATGCCCTTCCCTGCTGCAACAATAAGAAGCGCTCTGATGGTAGAGTGTATTACGACGTGTATTCCCTTCTGCATCTGACTTTACTTTGAAAGTCCACTTACTTTCTATAGTTTTTCAGTTAGGAGGGAGCTCTGTGAGTGTCCAGGTTTTATTTTCTTAAAGTGACTTTAATTTTTCCTCTGCTGCCTTTCTCAATTTATTGGCTTCACATTTTGGCAGTTTTTCTATGTCTTCCCAGGATGTTGGTTTAAGTATGCTGTGCATTTTGACACTGTATGAGAGCTTGCAGGGTGGTATCCGCTTTGTAGTTCATGTGGATCTTCTGACTTCAGGCAGTTCAGCAGGATCTGGTGGGGAACTTGATTTAGGCATTGTGAGTTCTACCTCTTGTTCTGACTCGTGCACAGGTTCGCTTTGACCGACCTTTGCTTGTGGTTTGCTTGGCATAATGATTTCACAGCTTTGAGGGATCTGTGTTTTCAGTGTATGAGCTGCAGGGGGTGAGTAGTTTTTCTTTGAGATGCCTGTGAAAGGGGAACACATGTAGCTTTTGCTTCTATACAGCACTTGCATTTCATGAGCACTTTGCAAGGCACTATTCTCAAATCTTCTGATAAGCCTCTCTTTATAATGTCCTGTATAGCTTCTGGACTTCTGTGCCCCAGCTGCCTGTGCCATATTGCTGTGTAGATCATATTAGTGTAGGTTACTATATTGGCTTGCTGGTCTGTGGTGATGAGCCTGTATAGGTGATCATCCAGTTTTCCTGGAGGAATCACTTATTATTGTGAATTGTGCATTCATCACTCTGGAACTTAACTGTGAGACCCTTGTTTGCAAGACTTTTCACTGATAGAATGCTGCCTTCTAGTTCTGGAACATACAGCACTTTCTTTACAAGGATACTGTGGTGACCTCCTTGTGGTGTAATGCAGCTAAGGAAGCCCTGGTCTTTACCTTTCGGAGGTTATGCTTTTACCGTTTGCTAGGAAAACTTTTTCTTCTGCACTGTAATCAATGTTTGTGAACAAGATCTCATCGCTAGTCATGTGGCTTGTTGCACCATCCATGTGGATTGCCGCTCTGTGTCACTTTAACCGCTTCCCGACCGCCTAACGCAGATATACTGCGGCAAAATGGCACGGGCAGTACGTGATTCTATAAATGCCTGCCCGTGGGTCGCCCGCGTCCCCAGCGGCGCGCTCGCGACCCGGTCAGGAGCTCCGTGACCCCGGCTGCGGGACCAGAGAGCTGAAGAACGGGGAGAGGTATGTGTAAACAAACCTCTCCCCGCGCTTCCTACTCTGCCTGTCATTGATTGGCTGTTCCCGGTCATCGGGAAAGCCGATCAATGACGTCAGACGTCAGCCCCGCCCCCTAATGTAAAAAAACACACACACGTTGAAAGGAAATAAATCAAGATTAGGGCTTACTGCTTGGTATGCTGTACAATCCGAAACCAGATCTGGGAGATTTGCCCTTTGAGATAAAGAAACATATACACAGCAAGTTTCTCTCCGAGCAAATCTAAATCTTTATTCTTGGGTGTAAATATAAGAGGGACTTTCAGAAAGTACCACCCTTTAACAGATTATCCAATCATATACAGAGACGCACAAGTACAGTCTGACGCCCACAGTGAAACTAATTATTTCTAAAATATCACGTGCTTTACAAGAAAATGAAACTCAAAAGAAGATTACAGTATTATGGAAAAACGAAACTAGATTAGCAAGACTTGAGCATATTTCACAAAATGGATGTTAGAGACACACAAAATGGAAGCTGACTATAATACAAAGAAGTAGTTAAACTAAATATCCCTTCAATCCCCTCTTAGATCAAATAAGATGATCTCTACATTCTATGTTGTGTTTTAATACTTCTTTGGGGCTGTGGCATAGATTGCCTGATGACTCTTCATGTATGTCATGTGAGATAGAACCTTATCATCAGGAGATTGAAGGTGCGCAATTATGTGAGTGCAAAATTTAAAACAGAAGTAAAGAATCAGAGCAAGGATAAATATCATAACAAGGACAATGTCTTTTAACCATAAAAATATACCTCCAAGCTCAAATCCTGCATTGGCAAATGGGCTCCATGTTTTAGCAATGTCCCTAGCTTCCTGCTGGAGCTGGACTCTAGTGGATGTCCCCTTTTATAATCCCCTACCACTCCCATGACAAATAACAAGGATGCAAGGTAACACCATCCCTTAACATGGAGGGGCACCCAGGGATAACACACTTTCCTACAACATACATGGATACTTTGTCCCAGTGCAAAAGGTCTCTTAGCGACAAACTCATGAGTGCACTTGTCCTGTGTTGCGATTATAAATTAGTGTAATATTTCACCTACATTTTTAGAGAAAAAGAAAAGTTATGCAAAGTACAGTTTAACCCTGGGTCAATTACTTGAAACAGTGAGCAGGCAGGGGCAGAGAGTCCGGATTCGCACATGGTGATATTAAATATTGACCTGCTGCAGAAAGAGGGGTTAGTCTGTGTCTCATTCCCTAAATTAAAACACCAAACAGGGGAATGACTTCTACCTGCTATTGGAAAGGTAACAATGTTGTTTATGTACAGAGTGGATAGGTTAGTCAAGAATACAGGAGGAGTCTCATTGAGAAAGGAGGAAACATTTAAAGGTACAGCCAAAAGGGCAATTCGGGCAGTGCTAGGATGTAATATTATTATTATACAGGATTTATATAACAGTCCGCGCAGCGCTTAATATGCTACATATTCAACATTCTTCATACCCTGATTTTTTTTAGCACAAGCATACTTAAATTTTAGCAAAAGCATCTTATCAGTAAAACTATCTCCAATCTCTCTATTGGTTCTAGCTTGTGTCAATATAATGTTCTTGTGTGTGTGTGTGTGTGTGTGTGTGTGTGTGTTTGTGTTCCCACAGATACTTTTAATTGCACCCAAATCTTCAGGGTGGTAGATACAGCTAGTGGTGATCCAGGTGGGTAGGAACACTGTCAGAGAGATCAGGATTAGTGGGCAGAATGCCTTGTCAGAAGTCTGTGGTAAAGTAAGCGAGGTCATCTTCTCTGGCCGGACCTGCTTTCCCAGGAACTCCTTCATCTGCTTGGACTTCTGCTTGAGGGCCTCCTGTATCCAAGATCTCCTTCTTGCTCTTGGGGCTTTGGGCAACCTTTTTTACTCTGTTGGCATGGATCCAGGACTGGCAATTTTTTCACTAGGATGGCTGTTCTGGTCACTGCAACCACTGTGGTAGGAGGTCCAAAGGGATACTCTTGCTTCTTATTTCTGTTCAGCTGATGGACCACCACGGTGTCTCCCAATTTGAAGGGGCGAGTAGTTTCCTGTGAAGAAAAAGAAAAGGTGCGAGCAACATTTCTCTCAACTGTTTACAATGTTTCAACCAATTACCTTACATATTCTTCCTGTAATAAGTCTAAATCTCCCTTTTCTATCATTAAATGTGCTCTGGCCCATGGGGTGGGGAAAAGTCGACCCATCAAGACATCAAAAGGTGAATACACTGTTGTCTTGGAAGGGTCATTCTTATTTCTGCCAGGACTGCTGGGAGGACATTCTTCCAGTTGGCAAAGGTTCCTCCTGTGGCCTTTCTTATTTTGTCTTTTTTATTGTTCTGTTTATTCTTTCTACTATCCCTGAGCTTTGAGGGTGTTAGGGAATGTGAAACTTCCGTTCTATCTTGAGAGTTTTTTTACCAAGTCCTGGCAGACCCTTGATACAAATGTAGGTCCATTGTCTGTCTGAGTTTATAAGAAGTGGGCATCCCCATCGAGGAATGATTTCCTGAACGAGGATCCTCACTACTGTTTGTGCATCTTCTTTTGTGGTGACAAAAAGTTCAACTCAACTTGAGAACTTGTCCACAAGTTCCAAAAAATATTCCTGTCTTTTGCCTAGTTTGGGCATGTGTGTGAAGTCAATCTGCAAATGTGTAAAAGGGGTTGTTGGATATATCAGGTGTTCATGTTCGGCCTTGTGTGGGTTGTTCCTGATACATGTGATGCATCTTGCTACATAAAATTGGCCAGGAAAGTTCTGTAATGTAAAAGTCTTTCTCCAATAGTTCACAACCTCTGTGACCTATTCCATGGAACTGGGAAATAAAAATGATGCACTAGCTACAAAAAGTGATGCACTAGCTACTGGTATACATGGCTTCCCCTCTTTGCAGAGAAGTCCAGTCTTTGGATCTTTCTGCACACCTATTTTGTCCCAACCTCTGAGATCAGCTTCGTTTGCCATACCTGTAAATCTGAAAGAACCTGATCAAAAAACAAAAAACAAAAAGAAAACAACAAGTCTGGTACTAGCATGGGCATTTGGATCTGTGCATTTTGTGAAGTAGCAGCTTGTTTAGCAGCTAATCAGCCAGAGCATTTCCCTTGGCTATCTGTTTGTTGGCCTGTGTATGCTCTGCAGTGTTGTGGAAGATACATCGGACCTGGGTGATGTGTCTTGGTGAATGAGGTCTATGCAATCATGTTGTGGCACAACCTCATTCTGCTCTCCTTTTAATCCTAAAAGGGCATTTGTATTTGGTGCTGGTCCTGAAGTGGGAGAAGCATATTTGATGTGCAATTTTTGATTGGACATCAAGATCAACTCATAGCCGCTCAACCTTTTGAGCAGACATGTGCTGTGTATGTACATTTTTCATACATTGTGGGTGATGTGAAGTGTAGTGTCGTGCCCCAGAGTGAAAGAAGTGGCCATCTCAAAACCATCATCGAATAGGATGCCTCTGAGACACACAGGCATGCCTTGAACCTGCACCGGAACCATCTTTGAAAAAAAATAGGGCGCAACTTGTCTCCATGCTCGTGAGCGAGGACACCTGACACGTCCTTACAATTTTCCCTTGCAAACAAATGAAACATTTTTCCTGCAAACAAATTAAACATTTTTTCTAGTCAGGGAGGCCGAGCCCTGGAGCCATTACCATAGCATTTTTCAAATACACAAAAGCATTGCACATTTCATTAGACCATTTTATACAATCTGGCATGTGTAAACCTGTGGCTTGTCTCAGGAGATTGTAGTAGGAACAGTCAGGTACTCATTGGCGGCAGTAACCAATCATAATTACCAAGAAAGGTGAACATGTCTTTCTTAGCAAGTGGGCGGGGCAGACCCACAAGAGCCATAGCTCTTCTGTGATTGACTTTCCTTTCTCCTTTTGAGAGTACAAAACCAAAATATTCAACCTTTTCTGACACCATTGCAATTTTTTCTTTAACACTTTGTGACCACTTTCAAAAATAAATTTCAAAAGATCCCTCCCATCCTCCAGGGCGGCCACCCGAGTAGAACTGCAGACGAGGAATTCATCCACATACTGCAGCAGGGATGAACAATATCCTGGTATCCAAGTTCTGAGAGTAGTTTGGAATAGGCTGCAAGGGAGTCTATATAGCCCTGGGGCATTCTGCACCATGTTAGTTGGCGGTTTTAAAAAAAAAAAATTAAGCAAAGATTGGTTGTGCCTCCTCATCCACAGGGATGGAAATAAAAATGCGTTCAATAAATCAATCACAGTAAAATACTCTGCATCGTAATGTATGGCGGTAAATATTGATGGCACATCAGGCACTTTTGGGGCAATCGGTACCACTAGGCTATTGATGGCCCTTAGGTCTTGTACAAACCTATAGTCACAATTGCCTTCTTTACTTTTCTTACCTTCTCTTTTGTTAATATAGAACAGGATAATTTCCCTTTAAGATCCCTTTTATAAAAAGAAATCTTCAACTATTGGCTGTAAGCCATCCCTTTTTTTTTAATGTGTCTGCCCTGGTGTTTCAAACTCATTCTGCTATTCTCTGTGTCCTTGCTACTCTGTGCTGCTCTGTGTAGCTGTTATCTGGTTATGGAATGTAAGGGGGGAGGAAGCGGGGCGCCTGATAAAGGCATGGAGAAAGTTAATTTAACCTCTAAATTCACCATCCCATGACTCAGCTAACCTATCGTGGGCAGCTTTTGGGCTAGGATGCCATAGGGACCCCCGTCCAGCCGGAGATCTCCTACAGCATCTTCTTTTGTCTTTCTTTGTAACCATTCTGATTTTTTTTTTTTCTTGGCAAAATGCCAATAAGCACTCCTTTATAGACAAGCTTCATACATTATTACTTTTCTTATTATTTATAACCAAACAATATTTTTTTTATTTATTTCAAATTAATTTTTTATTTTTTTGGCAGAGTGCCAACAGGTTCAAACAGTACTTGTAACTTCTGTACTACCAATGCCGCAAACAATTCTTCACAATATCTATTACGCTTAGCGAGATATAAGTACTTGAACCATGTTGGCAAAAAGCCAAACATCCAAATCTTGACTTTCCCTGCATAGCAGCAAAAGGAATCATTACCTTAAGAAAATGTTATTAACACTGCTATTTTCTGCTAACTCTCTAGTCAAAACATTCATACATAAATCATTAAGAATAAACATCAATACATCACTGGATACTGTAGCATTACTCTGCGTTTCGATCGGGAACTTCCATCAATCACAAAAGAACCCGGGAGTTCATAGGAAGGCACGTCTGTCGCTCTTAAATCTAAGTCCTATGATAACACGGAGCAGTGGAAGGCGTTGTCTTACCTTACAAACGCTGACAAATTCCACACAGACAGTTTACAAATTAGCTTATCAACTACGCAAAAGATAAGTAAAGCAAAGAGATCGGTTTTGTCCAGCACACCTTAGCAGACTTTGTTTTGTTTTGTAATTACAGTACTGTATTATCATTGACCTACGGACTTCACAGAGTCCCAGGGACCTACAGAGGTCCACATTAACGACTGTCCACCCCCGAACAGACAGCTGCCGCAGACTTATGGACTTCACAGAGTCCCACTGTTCACACCAAACAGCTGCTTTTTTTCTAAAGCATATGCTATTACACAGAATAGCTCTTATCTAATGGGCTTCCTAAAGCCCATCCAGCCCCCCTTAAGGCTGTCGCTGTTATCTCAACAGCGCTTGACTTTCTTCAAAGTCTAAAAACTATTTCTACATAAATCACAGGTCCTGTTAAAGGAACGATTTCTAAATAGAGGTCACGGTGAGAGAAGATATATATCAAGTCTACTCACCAGACATATAATAATCGATCGCGGAACGAGCCCCCAAACTGAAATGAAATAAATCAAGATTAGGGCTTACTGCTTGGTATGCTGTACAATCCGAAACCAGATCTGGGAGATTTGCCCTTTGAGATAAAGAAACATATACACAGCAAGTTTCTCTCCGAGCAAATCTAAATCTTTATTCTTGGGTGTGAATATAAGAGGGACTTTCAGAAAGTACCGCCCTTTAACAGATTATCCAATCATATACAGAGACGCACAAGTACAGTCTGACGCCCACAGTGAAACTAATTATTTCTAAAATATCACGTGCTTTACAAGAAAATGAAACTCAAAAGAAGATTACAGTATTATGGAAAAACGAAACTAGATTAGCAAGACTTGAGCATATTTCACAAAATGGATGTTAGAGACACACAAAATGGAAGCTGACTATAATACAAAGAAGTAGTTAAACTAAATATCCCTTCACACGTCACAGCCCATAACCCCTCCCCTCCCCCTAGTGGTTAACCCCTTCACTACAACTGTCATTTATACAGGAATCAATGCATTTAAATAGCATTGATTGCTGTATAAATGACAATGGTCCCAAAAATGTGTCAAAAATGTCCGATGTGTCCGCCATAATGTCGCAGTCACAATAAAAATCGATGATCGCCGCCATTACTAGTAAAAAAAAAAATATTAATAAAAATGCTATAAAACTATCCCCTATTTTGTAAACGCTATAACTTTTGCGCAAACCGATCAATAATCGCTAATTGCGATTTTTTTTTTTTACCAAAAATATGTAGAAGAATACGTATCGGCCGAAACTGAGGAAAAAAATTTTTTTTTATATATTTTTTGGGGATATTTATTATAGCAAAAAGCTAAAAATATTGCATTTTTTTCAAAATTGTCGCTCTATTTTTGTTTATAGCGCAAAAAATAAAAACCGCAGGGGCAATCAAATAACACCAAAAGAAAGCTCTATTTGTGGGAAAAAAAGGACGCCAATTCTGTTTTGGAGCCACGTCGCACGACCGCGCAATTGTCAGTTAAAGCAACGCAGTGCCGAATCGCAAAAAGGGGCCTGGTCCTTTGGCTGCCAATTGGTCCTTGGCTGAAGTGGTTAAAGGTGCCACTCCATGGTGTGTCTGCAGTTTCCTTTGTGGCTTCTTTGACTCTTTATTTTGTGGATAGCTCTAGCTTTCGCTGCTCGACTTTCCAGATAGAACAGTCTTTTTTTAAGTGACCAGTCCTTTTACAGCAAAAACAGGCTCTGCTTTCTTTGTTATGTGTGCCTTTGTACATCTTAAGACCCTTTGTCATCACAGTGCGTATTTTCTTTCCTTCTTTCATATTCATCAATTAATTTGCCTTTGACATATGCTAGCATTAGCTCCTGCTCGGGTCTGGTTTCTAAAGCATTAATAAGAGCAGTATATGTCTATGAAAGGCTGCAGAGGAGCAGGGCAACAATATGGTTATCTTTGTCCTCTCCGATGGCGCGTTGCTGCTCTATAATTTCTAGCATAGCTTTCACATGGTCACACATATGGTGGCCTTCTTCTAGTCTCTTCTTATACAACTTTCTTAGTAGAAACAACTTACTGTTGAGGCTTGAACGCTCATGCAGTTTTTGTAATGAAGTCCATATACCTTTGGCCGTTTTCTCTGTTCTTATATGGATAAGCTGGTCATCTTCCACTAATGAGCTTATAGTTGCTTTTGCCTGTCTATCTTTCCTGTCCAAATCCTCTGTCTCGCTGTTTGTGGGTCTGTCTGTATTCAGCACTTGCCACAAGTCATCCTTGCTAAGAAACATTTCTAGTTTAATCTTCCACAGCTGGTAACTGGCATTGTTCAGCTTTGCTATTGCAAACTTCACATCTGGACTGCTTGCCATCTTTCAATAGCTTGTATACAGTACTCACTGTAGAATTCTTTCCAGTGCCTGGATGCCTGGGTAACTGATGGGTGCTCTGGGGGTGCCTGGACCCATTACCTGTTATGCAGAGTATTGATATAATGTTCTGGAAGCTTCTTGTATACAGCAATATGCTTTACTTTCATGGAGGATATCTTTAACATGGAACAGGAAGAGAAAAAAAAACAAGTGCATTGAGCATAGATAGACAATACATCCTGTTATATCGTAGAATACACACTATAATACTAAAGCACCACCTGCTGCATAGATAAGTATAGAGCATACAGTATATAGTTCACAGTACTTTACATTACATGCTGTTGTCCTTCCAATGGTTTTAAGCACTATAGTCAGATACACTTATATAGCTGTAATATTTATATTAATATATATTTTTCCTTTTATATACCTGTATATATTTTTTTTATTTACATATGAGAGTTGAGCACTGCACTGTTTATGAAGTATATTAAGTTTGTCTTACTAATCAGTCTGGTGCTTGCATTATTTAACCACTTCACGCGAAACGACATACCCCTATGTCAGTACTTTAACGCTAAATACCGGGGTTATGGCAGCAGCTAGCTGCCAGAACCCTGGTATTTTCAAGAACGCTGTGCATTTCTTTTTAGGATATAAGTGGTCTCCATGGCAGATTCACCACGAGATTACTTTTATCGGCGGCGGGAGAAGTGCCCACCCCCTCACGCTGCGACACAGTCGTCTCCGTCGCTTACCAGATAGCGGCAGAGGCGATCGCGTCCTGTCCCGTGGATGCCTGGCTGCAGACTGAGGGGAAGATGGCCCCTGCTTGGCTCCATGGCATGGAAGGGTGGAAGCGACGTCACTTCCGCCCATAGCTCTTAAAGGAGAAGTGACTTTTTTTTATTGCATTTTAGTGTAAATATGAGATCTGAAGACTTTTTAGCCCCAGATCTCATATTTAAGAGGTCCTGTCAGGCTTTTTTTCTATTACAAGGGATGTTTACTAAGGATGAGCTCAGGCGTGTTCGAATGGTCCACGTGCAGAGCCCGCCAGGAAGTCGGCGCAGCGCTGCGCTAATCACAGGCAGTGAGACATTGCCCCGATGTGCGGCTGCAGAGATCGGGCAATGTCTCACTGCCTGTGATTAGCGCAGGGCTGCGCCGACTTCCTGGCGGGCTCTGCACGTGGACCATTCGAACACGCCTGAGCTCATTCTTAATGTTTACATTCCTTCTAATAGGAATAAAAGTGACCCAAAATTTTTTGGAAAAAAAATCTGTCAAAATAAAAAATGAAAAGTTAAATAAAAAAAAATAAAATTATTTTTAAAGAGCCCCATCCCGACGTGTGCAGAAGCGAACGCATATGTGAATAGCGCCCATGTGAGGTATCGCCACGATTGTTAGAGTGAGAGCAATAATTCCAGCCCTAGACCTCCTCTGTAACTCAAAACTGATAACCTGTAAAAAAAATTTAAACATCGCCTATTGAGATTTTTAAGGGTAAACGTTTGTCGCTATTCCACGAGCAGGCACAATTTTGAAGCATGACATGTTGGGTATCAATTTACTCAGCGTAATGCCGCGTACACACGAAGGGACAATCCCGCGGGATTATCCTCTGGACTCAAGTCCAGCGGACAATCCCCTCGTGTGTGGGCGCCGGCGGACTTTTTGGCGCCAAAGTCCGGCGGACCAAAGTTTTAAGTTTGGTTTTAAAATTATCCGCTGGACTTGGCAGTCCGGCGGACAATCCCGCCGTTAGTAGGCTAGTCCGCGGGACTTTTGAAAATGAACGGACTTGCCGCTCATCGGCAAGTACGTTCATTTAGCACGTGACTTCAGGTACGTAGCTAGCGTAGGCAGTAAATGCCGGCGCGTTAGCTCCGTGACCTGGCATGGATTTAAAGGGAATCCCCACGCCGAAAAACGGCGTGGGGGTTCCCCCCAAATCCATCTCAGACCCTTATCCGAGCACGCAGCCCGGCAGGCCAGGAAAGGGGTGGGGACGAACGAGCGCCCCCCCCCTCCTGAGCCGTACCAGGCCGCGTGCCCTCAACATGGGGGGTGCCCTGGGGAAAGGGGGGAAAGGGGGCCCCCCCACCCCAAAGCACCTTGTCCCCATGTTGATGAGGACAAGGGCCTCTTCCCGACAACCCTGGCCGTTGGTTGTCGGGGTCTGCGGGCGGGGGCTTATCGGAATCTGGGAGCCCCCTTTTATAAGGGGGCCCTCAGATCCCGGCCCCCCACCCTATGTGAATGAGTATGGGGTACGATGTACCCCTACCCATTCACCTAAGGTGTAAAATGTAAAGTACAAAAACACACACACTTTTGAAAAAATATTTTATTGCACTGCTCCGGGGGTCTTCTTCCGTCTTGGGGGGTCTTCTCGCCGGACTCCTCCGCCATTTACCAAGCTCTTTTACCGAGCGGAGAAGTCCGGCTACCTTCTTCGTCGTCGCCGCCGTCGTCGTCTGGGGGTCTCGATCCGCCTTCGGGGGTCTTCCGGGGTCTTCCGGGGGTCTCTTCTGTTCTTGCGGCGGTCGTCGTCTTCCGCGCCGCCGGCGCCTTCTTCTTCTTGTTCTTCTTCTTGTTCCGATGTTGACCCGTCACTGTCTCTGCCCGGAATGGCAGAGCCGCGCTGCGCTGGGACTTATATAGGGACATGGGGACAGGGTCACATGCTCATGTCACATGGTGACCCCGCCCCCTTGTGATGTCACAGTCCCGGAGGATGGATCGAGACCCCCAGACGATGACGGCGGCGATGACGACGACGAAGAAGGTAGCCGGACTTCTCCGCTCGGTAAAAGAGCTTGGTAAATGGCGGAGGAGTCCGACGAGAAGACCCCCTAAGACGGAAGAAGACCCCCGGAGCAGTGCAATAAAATATTTTTTCAAAAGTGTGTGTGTTTTTGTACTTTACATTTTACACCTTAGGTGAATGGGTAGGGGTACATCGTACCCCATACTCATTCACATAGGGTGGGGGGCCGGGATCTGAGGGCCCCCTTATAAAAGGGGGCTCCCAGATTCCGATAAGCCCCCGCCCGCAGACCCCGACAACCAACAGCCAGGGTTGTCGGGAAGAGGCCCTTGTCCTCATCAACATGGGGACAAGGTGCTTTGGGGTGGGGGGGCCGCACGGCCCCCCTTTCCCCAGGGCACCCCCCATGTTGAGGGCACATGGCCTGGTACGGCTTAGGAGGGGGGGCGCTCGTTCGTCCCCACCCCTTTCCTGGCCGGCCGGGCTGCGTGCTCGGATAAGGGTCTGACATGGATTTGGGGGGAACCCCCACGCCATTTTTCGGCGTGGGGAGTCCCTTTAAATCCATGCCAGGTTACGGAGCTAGCGCGGCGGCATTTACTGCCTACGCTAGCTACGTAACCTGAAGTTACGTTCTAAATGAACGGACTGCTCCGTGTGTGGGAAAGTCCGTTCATTTTCAAAAGTCCCGCGGACTTTGGCCGGCGGATTGTCCGCCGGAGAAGTCCGCGCGTGTGTGGGCAAGTCCGCACATGTGTGGGCAAGTCCACACGCTCGGAAAGTCCTGCGAAGCCAGCTGGAAAGTCCGGCGGATTGTCCGCTGGACTAAGTCCGCCGGCAAAAGTCCGCACGTGTGTACGCGGCATTACATTATCTTTCACAGTATAAAAAAAAATTGTGCTAACTTTACTGTTGTCTTATTTTTTAATTAACATTTTTTAATTTTTTTCACAAAAAGTGCGCTTGTAAGACCGCTGCGCAAATTCGGTGTGACAAAGTATTGCAACGACCGCCATTTTATTCTCTAGGGTGTTAGAAAAAAAATATATAATGTTTGATGGTTATAAGTAATTTTCTAGCAAAAAAAATTATTTTAACTTGTAAACAACAAGTGTAAAAAAGGTTTGGGGCTGAAGTGATTAAAATAGCATTTTGATATACTATCAAAAACTGGCAAACTGCTGCTTTGACAAATGAATGCACTGCTGTCTTTCTGCTATCTCTGCTAAAAGTGACAAACTGTAACTAAATATTTTCTTGGACTGCTCAAAGACATGCTACATTGTTGCTACTGCTAAATATAAAAGCCTCATACAAATGCCATAAAATTATCTGGTTTTCTACCAAATTCTACAACTAAATGTGTTGGCTTTTATCTCAAAGACTGATAACAGTAATTGAATTATTGTTAATGTTGCTGTGGATACTGATAACAGCTAACTGAATAGTACTGGGGAACTGTTGAAATTTACGGATGGACAGATCTAAATAGCTATCAACTATAAACTGATGTGTTCAATTGTGAATTGGATACTATTAACAAAACAACTGCTGACAATTTATAAACAATGCTCGGCATGCTGATGGACTGTTTTATTTTTCACTAAGGCTGGTTTCACACTGGGGAATTGGGGGCGCTGGCGGTAAAGCGGCGCTATATTTAGCGCCACTTTACCATCGTTTTAGCGGCGCATTTTGGCCGCTAGCGGGGCGGTTTTACCCCCGCGAGTGTCCAAAAAAGGGTTAATACTGCCCGCAAACCGCCGCTGCAGCGGCGGTTTGCGGGCGGGTTCGGAGCGCTGCCCCATTATTTTCAATGGGAACGGGCGCTATAGGAGCGGTAAATATACCGCTCCTACAGCGAACCAACGATGCGGCTTGCAGGACATTTTTCAGCGTCCTGCAAGCGCACCGCTTCACTGTGAAAGCCCTCTGGCTTTCACACTGAAGACACAGCAACAGCTGTTTCAGGTCGGTTTGCAGGCGCTATTTTTAGCGCAATAGCGCCTGCAAACCGCCCCAGTGTGAAAGGGGCCATAACTGATGAGTGAAAGTTATATGACCAGAGTTTTAACAGCTAATAGCAAATAGTGACATATATCCTACTTATATATAAAGACATGTCTAATTGCTATTAAATAAGGGAAATATTGTGTAATGAGCTAAAGGAGACTAATTATATCAAGCCGTTAGCATTGTGAACAGCTGATAAACTACTGCCACTCCTAAAAAGCTGCTAATGGACTCAATTCAACAGGGGACAACCACAATCTGTCACTAAACTGGTGAAAGGATGACAAGAGCTTAAATGTAATAAATTGCTAATAGTTAGCTACCACAGTTCACTCTTTATCTTTATCCCGCCCCTCCTTTTTTTTTTTTTTCCTCTTTTTACAAAAAGGCAAGATATTTGCCAGTGTAGAGTGATTCTTTTTTTTTCTCCTCAAGGAGATTAGTGGAATATGACACGACAAAGGAGGAGGGAACAGGAAGCAGAAATGGAGAAAGCATTGAAAACTCAGGAGGAGTCCTATACAGTAGGCCCAGATAAAAAAGAATCCATGAAAATTTAAAAAGAGCTGAAAAAGGGGCCTATAGGAAACCTGGCTAACCAAGGAATAGACCCTCTCAACCCAGCAAAACTCATTGTGGAAGAAAGTGGTGAGCCAGTGGTAAACCTGGACACAATGGAAAATTGGCAGAAGGAGCATTAAACAGTACCGACATCTCGAATCCCACGAGTTTCATGGGGGTTGAAGGGGAGATCGACTGCAAATACGTCTGGGATATCAATAACAGACCCCAGTGGATGCACGGAAACACCAGATAACGAGATGAACAGACAAATAGATGAAACACAAATAAATAAAGATGTAAATATATGTCGTAGTACCCTCACCCCCCTGGTAATGGTGGAGCCAACCCTGAGGGACATTCTTATGGCAGTACAGGCTTGTAATAATTCACTGTTATCATTAACAAATCAGATGTCAGAACTAAAAGGAGACATTGCAACTATGAGATATGAGAATCAAAAAATATGTGAAAGAACTACTGCGGTGAAAACGTGAGTAGGAGAATTGGAGGACTCAATACCGTTGATAAAAAAGAATACACATTTGATAAAAACACAGACAAGGGATCAAACTCAAAGAATGGAAGAAATGGAGAATAGACAAAGACGCAATAATGTCCGCATACTAGGTCTACCAGAACAAGAAGAAGGCCAATCAGCTGTTACATTTTTTGAAAAATGGTTAATGGACATTTTTGGGGTGGAAGGCTTCTCTAAAACGTTCGCAATAGAATGAGCACATCGTATAAGAAGCCTTGCCCCTTCCACCGGAGCTAGACCCAGGCCAATTATTATTAGATTATTGAATTGCCAAGATAGAGATAATATATTGTCTAAAGCAAGACAGGGAGGCAACATTGAGCATAAGGGCCATAAAGTATCCTTCTATCCGGACTTTTCGGTGGAAGTACAGAAGCAGAGGGCGAAATTTAAGGATGTTAAACGGCGATTATTTGCACTAAAGATTAAATATGCAATGTTGTTTCCGTCAAAATTACGTATTACAGATTGGGATGGAGTTCAATTTTTTGATACACCCGATGCAGTTAGTACATGGCTGGATGGAAGAAAGGAATAGCTTGGGCATAATTATTGAAGAGTAGATAAGATGGAGTCGGGTGAGAGGGGTATTTTTCACCTTCAGAGTCTACCTGTAGTCTTTTTTTTTTTCTTTTTTTTTCCCGGGGGGGGGGGGTTATTCCTCCTGCCCGACGTGGGTAGTTATTTGGTACAGACGTAACGTTGGAAATGGCTACAGTGGGCCCCCAGTATGGGTTCCGTGTGGACAAGTGTGGACAAGAAGTATGTTGTTGTAGCTGATTCCCCCCCCACTGGGGAGGGACTTTCAGCTTGGGATGATAGTGTCCAGATATACAGATTGAAGTGAGTTGGGAGGGGGAGGGGGGATGGATGTAGTAGGATTTTATGTAGTGAAACAAGGTGGTTTTTTTTATTACTTCATTTATTTTTTTTATTTATTTTTTCTGTTCTTCTTTTTGCTCTCCCTCCTCCTCCTTCCTCCTTCTCCATGTTTGCTCCTCTTGGCCTTCTCTCTCCCCCTTCTTCTATCCTTCGGGGATCACGGTTATGCCCCAAAAACTCTTACTCTTTATTTTTTATTCTTGTCTTTATTTTTTATTTTAACGCAAGATGACAAGTAAAATTAAAGTGATGTCTTGGAATGTCAGAGGATTGGGGGATAACAGAAAGAACTAAGGGGTAAAAGAACTAATTGAATTCTATGATCCCGCAATAATCTGCCTGCAGGAGACACATAAGGGGAAGGAGGATGACAAAATGTTTGATAAATTTAAATATAAACATGGATTTCATGCTATATATTCTACATACTCCCGTGGAGTTAGTATTTTCATCTCAAACTCATGATAGAATAATCCTCTTGGTAAATGTGTATATTCCCCCACCATATAAGGACGATGTGTTAAAAAAGGTTTTTGAAAAGATGGCGCAATGGCCTGATGTAATTGGGGACTTCAATAATGTATTAAATGAAGAGCTGGACAGACAAAGCAACAAAAAGTGTAATGGAGGGGGAAAGACCACAAGATGGGCCAACCAGATACAAGAGATGGGTCTATCAGATGTATGGAGAGTAAGATACCCGGATAGTAAAGAATACTCATGCTATTCAAGTACATACAGATCATTATCCAGAATCGACATGGCTTTGGGAAATGGTCATTTTCTCCTATTAGTCAAAACAATTCAGTACAAATCAAGGGGAATCTTGGACCACTCCCCATTAACTTTGACTTTGGAGTGGACAGAACAGTTGATCTGGCCAATGTGGAAAGTTAATCCACAGTGGCTGTCCCTGATTCCAGAGAGTAGTAAAATAAAACATCTGCTAATGGGCTTTTTTGGAGATAATAAGGGCTCAGCTTCAGCGTTAATGGTGTGGGATACAATGAAAGCATACGTCAGAGGCTTAATAATTAAAGAAATATCTCAAATTAAACATCCCACAAGACAGCGGGAGGAAGAGGTAACCCAAAGTGTTAAGCAGACCGAACAAGACTACATATCAGATCCTAATAAGGGGAAATTTAGAGCATGGCAGGACGTACAGATGCTATATAAAAATTTGATTATAACTAAGGCAGAAAATACTAGATTCATGCAGAACCAAAAGCACTACGAAATGGGGGGAACAGGTGGGTCATATGTTAGCAATGATAGCACGGAACCAGGAAGGCCCATCCAGTATAGTTGCCATTGAAGACGGAAAGGGGATAGTAAAGTACGATACAGAGGGTATCCAAAAGATATTTGTAGATTTTCATTCACGGTTGTATGAATCTGAAATCTTAAATGTAAGGGAAACAATTCTTAGAGAATTTAACTATGCCCAAATTGAATTCAATGGAAAGAGAATCCTTGGATACCCCTATAACTATGGTAGAGCTGGAGGAAGCAGTGGGACAAATTCAAAACAATAAATCTCCAGGGATGGATGGACTCCCCGTGGAGATATATAAAATATACGGTCAGATCTTGATCCCAGAACTTCTTGAAGTATTGAATGCAGCACATATTACACGGGAACTCCCTAAATCAATGATGGAAACAATAATAATTATAATTTTAAAACCGGATAAAGACCCACTAAAGCCTGGCTCTTATAGTCCAATATCTCTCCTTACATCCGATGTTAAAATACTAGCCAAGGTCCTGGCAAATAGATTATCTAGATACATTGATACTCTGATCCATAGGGATCAAACAGGTTCCATCCCCTCCAGATCAGCAGCAACAAACATTCGCAGGCTCTTTCTGAATCTGCAATTACCAATGGATAACTGGGGAGCTGGTGCCATTCTGTCAGATGCCCAGAAGGTTTTTGACATGGTAGAATGGGAATATCTATGGATGGTACTGATTGCCTTTGGCATAGGCCCAGGCTTTATAACCTGGCTAAAAATACTATATAAAGACCCTAGGGCAAAGTTGAGGATCAATGGCACTATGTCACCAGCTTTCCCGTTGTCCCGGGGGACTAGACAGGGTTGCCCTCTATCCCCCTTGCTGTTTGCATTGGCAGTGGAACCATTGGCCGCTGCAGTCAGACAATCTGCGGGGATAGAGGGATTCCGACGTGCAGGAAGAGAGGATAAAATAGCTTTATATGCAGATGATGCCTTAATTTTCCTTAGTGACCCCACAAAATCTTTAGAGGAACTCATGAATCTTGTATCTGCATTTGGACAGCTCTCTGGATTTCGCATCTGGGAGAAGTCGGTGTTGATGCCACTACATAATGCAAATACTTCTTTACCAGACTGTGCTAAACAAATTCAAATAAAACATAGAATTAGGTACTTAGGGATTGAGGTAACAGGGAAAGTGGGGGATTATATAGACCTTAACCTTAGACCATTATTGACTAGGCTCACAGATAAATGTCGGACCTGGTGCAAACTCCCATTAACCGTGATTGGAAGGACAAATCTTATAAAGATGATCTGGGCCCCACAATTATTATATATCTTTCACAACTGCCCGATGTGGATAGCTGCATTTTGGTTTAAAAGGATAGAATCGCTTTTTTGGGGAATTATCTGGAAGAAAAAATATGCACGTATTAAACTAACAACTTTAATGCTGGCCAAAGATGAGGGGGGACTCGCTATCCCACATCCAAAAAATAATTTTTTGGCCTCACAAACCCAGCAATTTTTTGGCTGGACAGAGGTAGATGAGAATGATCCCATACAAGCATTATTACTCCCACTGTGTAAAGGATGCTCACTGATGTCCCTACTAGAGACAAAAACTTTTCAAAAAGATAAGAAATTCATAACAGGCGAACTATTTAATAAGGTATGGCTAGCAATAAAAAAGATTACCAGTATTACTGGCTATACCTCCTATATACCAATATGGAATAACGCAAACTATGAGGAAGTACAGAGATTGGAGGGATTTGGGTTTTGGCAAACTCAGGGGCTGAGATTTGTGGAACAACTGTTTTGGAATGATAATATAAAATCATTTGCGCAAATATCTGAGAAATTCAGGATTCCAAGACAGAGGTTCTTTCAATATCTCCAGCTTAGACATGCCTTTCATGTCCAGGCCCGTACATCTGTATTTATGCTTAATGAATCCAAAATAACAACACTGTTGAAGAAAAGGGACCAAAAGAAGGGACTTATATCTAAAATATATGAGATAATGCAGAAAAAATTTGAGGAAGAGGTAGTGGTGCCGGCTAGGAAGCAGTGGGAGCGAGACCTGGGAGCACTGACTGATGCTCAGTGGTCGGAGGTCTTGTCTGCGATCCCAAAGGTATCACTGTCAGATACTCAAAAACTAACACAAATCTTTATTACACATAGATCGAATTATACGCCTGAAAAACGATTTAAGTGGAAACGTAGGGAGTCCCCTTTATGCCCTCGATGTAGTGGCGCACCGGCTAATTTAATACACATGTTGTGGAAATGTCCCAAACTCCATCGATATTGGCAGGATATAATCCAAAATATAAATAGCGTATTAGGTATAGAAATGTTATTAGATCCAAATCTATGCTTATTAAATATAGTGGAAGAACTAAATATCTCAAAAAATATCCATATCGCATTGACGAGAGGCCTATTTCAGGCACAAATCTCATACGAGGCGGCCTATATCTAAGTGAAGCCAGGATGCAGATAAAGAAACTTGAATTGATTTCTTGGAATGTCCGGGGCCTGGGGGGACCCTGCCAAGAGATCCTTGGTCCTGTCTCTCCTGGAGGGTAGGGGGCCAGGCATCCTATGTCTCCAGGAGACACATCTCGTGGACGACACAGTGCCTCTGCTTCGTGGTCGGAAGTGGCAGGCCCAGTACCACTCGGCAAGAGGTGTGAGTATCCTGATTGGTAGGGGAACATTATTCTCATGCCGTAAAGTACAAATAGACCCAAAGGGTCGCTATGTCTTTTTACATTGTTATAAAAATAAAAAGGAATTGTTAAAAAAAAAGAAATGGATATCTATATATCCTCCGACGGTTGAAGAATGGAGAACACAAATAAAAGAAACTATATTAAAGGAGGAAATTATTTATACACATAGAGGGAGCCGAGACAAATTTGATGCTATTTGGAAAAGATGGGTAGAGATCTGGGATAATGAAAATAAAAGATGAACCAACATGGGTAGGTTGATATTTGGAGGGGATGGGAGGATGGGAGGAGGGCTGAGGGGGCTGGAGGAGGTGAATACAGTGGGAGGCGGCAGAGGAAAAAATTCCCCCCTTTTTTTTTAGGGGGGGGTGATTGGGTGGCTGGTGTGGCAGATGAATGCTAGAAGTAAGTTTATGTATCTGGGATGAAATGTATGTATAAATGTATAACTTGTATTGTTATGAAAAGAATTTTAAAAAAAGTACTGAATTAAAAAAAAAAAAAAAAAAATAGCATTTTAAGCAAATTAGCTAGGTTTTAATGTCACCGTCAGTGATTTCTCTGTAAAAGTGTGTTTATTTTTGTACTTAGCCTGGTGTGTCAGAGGGGCTGAGGTCTTTGAGGAGGTCAAGGCCAACAATAGAGGACCCATATTAACTTGCAGCTCCTTCGGAGGTAGTGCTTTATTTTCTTTTACTTTTTACCAATAGCTCCCTATGTGATGGTAAAAACTGGTTCTCTTTATTGAGATATCAATGTCTATTAGACCTCTGATGTCTCCCCTGCCCTCCACTGCAGATAATAGAACAGCACATTGCTCCACGCTACCACTTCACTGGTCTACAGACAATGCATGTATTTGAATAGTCAGATGGGTCAAATACCTGCTCTCCCTGCTGCATGAAATGATTCCTGTAGTGGTGTGACAAAGCACCACGTATGGCGGTGGAAACAGGTATTCACACACCTGGAAGTGCATGGAAAGCAGTTAAGCAGCGAAACAGGCCACCAGAAAAGTATAGTCCCACTTTTTTACAGGGCTGATTTTTAGGACCTTGTGGTGATAGGGGGTTTATATACCTTTTAGTGACACAAATGACCCATACATTTATCATATACAAGAGACAGTAAAAGGTTAATGTACTAACTAAATTAATTAATCGTATTATCTAAAAATAGTTGACACATCTTAGTAGTCATAAAGGAAGACTCACCCTTCAACCTTATTTAAAATGTTTAATCTATAAATGTGGTATTTTAGTATTGCAAGCCTCAATGCCAGACATAAAACTCATTTTCTGCTTCTGGTTCTTTTGTTTCTCAGTGATAATTTAGTGGATAATTTTAGAACTATAGCAGTATCTGAGAGGGAGAATTTAGAGCATGAAGACAGTTTAAAAAAATTATGTGTTTTCATTTACTTCAACGGATTTGATCCATCAAGCATTTCTTCTTACTGTTTGGGCAGTGAAAATAGCAAATGCTTTCTTCCAGAATACATTTGGAAACTATTTCAATTCAACCGGAACAAGGATTTTTATATACTTTGAATACAAATCATAATCACAGATTTCCCTTTTCATATTAAAAAACTTCATTTTCTCGAGTATTCATCATTATTTTATTTGTGGTTCACTTGAATAGAAGATGATCACTTTGCTTCTGTTTCCAAGAACCAAAACTTCACAGAAGTATGTTCATTTTCTTGGCTCCACAGTAGGAAATTTATATACCTAAAGCTTATGTGAAGTCACTGATTTTTAAATCATACCAGGCAGCTTAAAAAACAATCTTAATCTCCCATGAAGTAGAATTGCTATAAATATGTAAATTCAAAATTGCATTTCCTGTAAAAGCTACCTTTACCCCAATCACATGATCACATAGGCTTTCCTTTCCAGGTTTTACTATGTGTGGGGGGCACAGCAGAATTGCCTAAGGGCTGTCCACGGAATTAGGTAAAGAGTTGGCGGAGAACTTCCTTCCATGTCTGCCAGTGAAGCGTTCCACAATGTCACCAACACTGCTACAGGCTGTCGATGTTGGGGAGGTGCCTTCTATGAGCCACTGTTATTCAAAATGAGCAGGGCTGAGCATGTCAACCTGGCTTATCATGAGACAACCTGTAACAGCGATTAGGTCCTGAGGGACACAAAGTGACCGCACTAGCTTGGATCTGCTTTTAGGCTTGGCATTTTCAGAATGCTGGAGAAACCAATGAAACTGCCAGGATCACCAGGTCATTTTCAGACTTAGGAATACATAAGAGTTACTATACGAGTTACTTTTAGATAAAGATAAGAGTCGTTATTGGCAGATGATGAATTAATTCTTTGAATTTCCTTATTAGGGTTTACAAACACTTAAATGAAGCATTTGTACATCTTAAGATGAAAAATAAAACTTGTCTTCTCCACCCGAGAACTCCACCCGAGAACTTGCAAAAATGAGATCATGCTTTCGCTGTGGCCATCAAATTATGTTAATGCAATATAAAACATTTCAGCTACTTTAATGTCTTGGTTAGTTGTCAGTAAAAACTTTTGGCTTTTAAGCAAGCTCTGAACTGCTTTAGTGGACTATGCTTAACTTTTCAGCTAAGTAGATTTAGCATAGACACAGTATTACCACACAGAACCCACTAAAAGGTAGATGATACATTACTTGATATAGGTCACTGATGCTGGTGGCTTAGCCAAAAAGCTGAATATATCTGGTCCCAACCATCTTAGAAACGAGGTCCAAAAAAAGCAGAAAAGTCATCATAAAAAAAGGAATAATGTCTGTTGCATGTGGGAGAAAACATTTCCTAAGTCTCCCCTTTCTCAGTGATCACTCAGACTGACAATGTTCTTTTTTTTTTTTTGGTTGTCCGGGGCTGTGTTATTGGAGCTGAGCTATGTGTGACAACCACACAACCAAGAACATATACATTGCTGCACATGTGTAAGCAGGGCCCTGACTCGCCATCAGTAATGGCCATGCGGGACAAGGTCACCTCCCACCTTCCTCTTGCAACAAGAACAAGATCGGGAATATACACCTGTTTTATCATCTTATCATTACTCAAATGCTCTTGGCCTGAGGCTCTTTTCAAGAACTCCCTGAGATTGCTTTAAATAAACAATTGTTCACATGGTCAGCAATTTCAGATGCTTTACTTAAAAACTTATAAGTGGTATACATAGTGCAAAACAGTGCCAACATCTCCTTGTTCTCTATTTTTCGAGTTGCCTACAGAGTTGCCTATTATTGGCATTCGAATCACAGTGGTGTCATGTTTTAATGCAATTGCTGATTTAGTTGTACGGTATATATTTATGATTTACTTATACAGTGGAACCTCGGATTGTGAGTAACGCGGTTAACAAGCATTTTGCAATACGAGCAAAAATTTTTTTTAAATCCTGACTCGGTTTGTGAGTGTCTCTCAAAACAAGCAGAATTCAAGCCTCTGCGGTGTGCAGTACTGCCTTTGGCCAGAGGTGCGTGGGGCGCCGGTGACACTCGGAACCATTCGGAATTACTCTGAAACACTCGGAAAGACTCCGTTTCCGAGCCTTTCCGAGGGTTTCCAAGTGCAGCTGAGCGGTCTCCGAGTATTTCCGAGTCTCTCTGGCGCCCCCCGCCTCTGGCCACATTTGGTATTGCATGCCATAGAAGTCAATGTGGAACAAATTATCTTCGTTTCCATTGACTTCTATGGGGAACTCGCTTTGATATGTGAGGGATTTGGATTACAAGCATTCTCCTGGAACGGATTATGCTCGTAATCCAAGGTTCCACTGTATATCACAATTTATATTAACTTGTTTAGTGATATATATTGCCTCACATATAGTGTGGCTGTTCACTGTAGAAGTTATAGGGGAACGCTGTACCACATTTCTACTCTTCATGGGCAGAACTGTACCCTTGGTTCGAATATTCTCTAGCGATTCTCTTTCACTGGCCATTTTCTGAAAGTCTCTTACCTTTTTAGTTCCTTACTTAACCTAATGCCAAAGATGACTGCCCAGTCTTCCCTTCTCTACTTGTGTCTATACTGTCTTGCCTCTAAACAAATATTACAGCAGATTTGTGTTTTATATAACCTGGTAACAGCATTATTCTTCCCTTTATTATTTATAACAATTTGATGGACAGTAGACAGTGACAACATAACATCAATCAATACAGTTTGATTAAGGGGCGTAAAATAGGTACCCTTCGTCCTGAAAAAACATCACTAAACAAGGAATTCTGATAACTCAACTGTAAGCAAACAGGGGCTTACCTACCCTCATTTCAGATTCTCAGGGTCTCCTGTACATCCCTTCCTGGTTGGCTCACCAATTGTCTTGGAAATTTTATAGATCGGCAAATCCTATACTCATATTGATCAGTGGTTGCAAATTAATAACTACTGCAGTAGGGAACAAACACAAAAAGATACACACAGCATCTTTTCAAATAACTGTTCAGTATGTTCGGTACAGACGCAGGTATCACATTAATAATACAATTGTACCATTAAGGTAACATGGGGCGTTACATGGGCAGTCTATTTTCTTATCAGAGTGTAAAAAAATATAAATACATAAAACAATATTAGTGCCATATGCACAATATGAGTGAAGTGTGCAATACATAAGCAAAGCATACAGCTTTGTACAGAATTTTAAATTTATTTCACATAACTTTCTGGGGTCAGACCCTGCCCCATGGCTATTCAAATTTGGCCCCTGAGGGGCCAAGAAAAACAGGCAGTTGAACCACATTTTTACCACCCTCGCATTGCTGCGAAGACAGTCATGTCAATGGGGTCACGTTGCAACCGCTCTGCGACTGCGTGTAATGCATGTCATTGCAAAATGATGGTGCAGCATTTAAAGGGTTAAAACAGGTGGTGAGGATATATCGCCTTCTAGCTGTGCAGCAATGTTAGCCACATGTCTAAACGTAGCTGGATCTATAATAACAGATGAAATTGTAGTCAGATAGCAGAACTCATTTAATAACTTATAAAATTTGAAGAGATGTTGAAGGGTTTCATATACAGTTGAAATATGAAAGGTGGCAAGTAAAAATGTAAATGTCATCACAAAAGAAAGCAAATCTAAAGTTTTATTGACATGTAATATGGTACCGGCCCAGTTAACAAAACAGATGCCTATAATTCATCAAAATGCTAGCATGCCAAGGATACTATACATCATAATTGATGGACTTGCACAGCAATAAAGTTAAAGAGGAACTGCAGTCTGCTTACATAATTTGTAATAAAAACATCTTTGCTATTCTGAAACTTCCCTCCAACCACTTTGCATATTATTTTATATATACTGTCAGGGACGTCTGACAGGCATAGGCTAACGACTATGCGAATGCGCGAGAACATTATCGCTAACAGGCGAACACATATGTCACGTACCTAGTGGCGAGCCCGGATTGCAGTAGGAGACCTCTCTTACTTCCCAGACTTGCAGCCCCTGATAGTGGAGACAGGGGGTGCAGGAGTCGAAGGGAGCACGAGTGTCTGGCAGGATCAACAGCTGTTGGCAGGTCAGGTGTTGCAGAGAAGGCTGTGTGATGATCAGCAGTCCTGGACAGGGTGATGACAGGAACCAGCAGACAGTGGACAACAGGAACCAGCAGACAGCAGACAACAGGAACCAGCAGACAGCAGACGACAGGAACCAGCAGACAGCAGGTCACAGGAACTGGCAGGTAAGCGGTCACAGGAACCAGCAGGTAGCGGACAACAGGAACCAGCAGACAGGTCACAGGAACTGGCAGGTAAGTGGTCACAGGAACCAGCAGGTAGCGGACAACAGGAACCAGCAGACAGGTCACAGGAACTGGCAGGTAAGTGGTCACAGGAACCAGCAGGTAGCGGACAACAGGAACCAGCAGACAGGTCACAGGAACTGGCAGGTAAGTGGTCACAGGAACCAGCAGGTAGCGGACAACAGGAACCAGCAGACAGGTCACAGGAACTGGCAGGTAAGTGGTCGCAGGAACCAGCAAGTAGCAGACAACAGGAACCAGCAGGCAGGTCACAGGAACTGGCAGGTAAGCGGTCACAGGAACCAGCAGGTAGCGGACAACAGGAACCAGCAGACAGGTCACAGGAACTGGCAGGTAAGTGGTCACAGGAACCGGCATGCAGCGGACAACAGGAACCAGCAGGCAAACAGGTCACTTCAGGACAGGTGCACAGAATGGTCAGACAAGCCGGGTTTGGTAACTGTAGAGCACAATGCGGATAAGCCAGAGGGATGAGCAGGTGAATGGTCGTAGACAAGCCGGGATCGGGGCAGGCAGACAGCAGAGCAGGTAGAGGGGTAAGCCGGGTCACAAACACAGAGACAGAGAGGTTCAGGAATGACAAGCGGAACGCTGTAGATCAGGCAGCAAGAACTGTGTGGAGATGGCCAGTTTAAATAGCCCGCTCGGCGCCAGTGACCGTGCGCGCGCCCGTCCGTGCCCGCGCACCCGCTCGCTCTCGCGCATGCGCACTAGCTTGCGCACCCGCTCGAGCCCGCGCACCCGATCGCACCAACGAGGAACTACTAGGCCCAGCAGAGCTTTCCTTACAACATATTAGCATGTGCGTTAGCTGCCATAACCCTGGTATCCTCTTCTTCAGTGAGCGGGCCGGTTTAAAATAAAAGTGGTCTCTGCGGCGGATTCACGGCAAGATCACTTTTATCAGCGGTTGGAGAGGGCCCCCCCTCCCTCCGTGATCTGGTGCCCTCCGTCGCTTACCGAAGCCGTCGGCAGCGGTGGAGGCAATCAGATCCTTCCTGTGGCCTGACATGAAGACGAGTGAGGGGAAGATAGCCCCCACCCGTCTCCATATCATTGCAGGGTGGAAGCGACGTCAAAGTGTCAATTCCGCCCATAGCTCTTAAAGGGACATTTTTTTTTAAATGACAAAAAAATATGTCCGTTTTTCTTTTTTTATTGCATTTTAGTGTAAATATGAGATCTGAGGTCTTTTTGACCCCAGATCTCATATTTAAGAGGTCCTGTAATTCTTTTTTTCTGCTTTTGTTTACATTCCTTGTAATAGGAATAGAAGTGACAACATTTTTTTTTTGTAAAAACAGTGCAAAAATAAAAAATAAATGGTAAAATAAATAAGAATACATTTTTTTTTAAATGCACCTTGTCCCGACTAGCTCACGTGCAGTAGCAAACGCATACATGAGTAGCGCCTGTATATGAAAAAGGTGTTCAAACTACACATGTGAGGTATTGCTGCGATCAGTAGAGGTCTAGGGCTAAATCTAGCCCTATACCTCCTCTGTAACTTAAAACGTGCAACCTGTAGAATTTTTAAACGTCGCCCGTGAAGATTTTTAAGGGTAAAAGTTTGTCGCCATTCCACGAGCGGGCGCAATTTTGAAACGTGACATGTTGGGTATCAATTTACTCGACGTAACATTATCTTTCACAATATAAAAAAATTGGGCTAAATTTACTGTTGTCTTATTTTTTTATTCAAAAAAGTTTATTTTTTCCAAAAAAAAGTTCGCTTGTAAGACAGCTGCGCAAATACGGTGTGACAGAAAGTATTGCAATGACCGCCATTTTATTCTCTAGGGTGTTAGAAAAAAAAGTATAATGTTTTTATAAAAAAAAAATGTTTTTAACTTGTAAACAACAAATCTCAGAAAGAGGCTTGGTCCTTAAGTGATTAATGCTAAAGCCAAATGGCCTATTTAAAGACAGCAGCTGCACTATTGCAGTGCTGTCTGATCTGCAGCTGTACCCTGTGTTTTGGTCCTGTGCCTGTATCTGATCCAGTGTTGACCTGTCTTCCTGACCACGCTGCTATTTTCAGTCCCGACCTTTGGCTTGCTTGACCCTACTATTCCCGCCTGTTTGCCTGATTCTCCATTGCCAAACCCGGCCTGAACTCTGACCACTCTCTGCCTGCTGCTTATGCTGATTGACCCTCTGTGTATGACCTAGCTTGTCTGACTCCACTCCAGCCTTCTGCCCTCCAGCTCCGCAGCACATCCTGCATCCGCTGCCCTGCATCCGCAGCGCACCTGCATCCGCTGTCCTGCATCCGCAGCACACCTGCATCCACTGCTCCTGCTACTCATCAGCTGCTACCTCTTCCAGCAAGAGACTCCGCAGGCACTCTTACCTCACCGTGATCTCGTGGCCACTGTTGCAACTCCAGTGGTCCCTGAGCCAGGGCTGTACGAGAGGTCTCCCTCTGCATGTCAGGCTCATCTCTAAGGTACGTGACATATACTTTAAAATCTGTACTTGCCAAATATGCTGTATAAATCTCCTCTACTGGGTCTGGCTGCAACCACTTCAACTGTGGGCAGCTAAAGCTGCTGCCTGTTCACTTCCTGGATTTACTCAGACATACAGAGGCACAACTCCAGCTCTGCAGCGCTGCAGCTCTCATTGGCCCTCTTATGATTTATCCCCCCTCCCTGCCAGGCAAACTCTCACAAGAGTGAGTGAGAGAGAGAGCTGTGCTATATAAGTGAAAAATGTATTATTCACCACTTATTTATCCACGCAAGATACACAGTTTATGATCTATTAACTTATTTTAAGGATGATTAAGCGCATCCGTCATATACATTTTTTGTATATATTTTATTATCTGTGCTGTATAAGGTATTCACTGGCTGAAAAAAAAAATGTTTACTATCCAAAGTTAAAACAACAAGGGCAGAAGATTTAATAGATGGAAAGTTGAAAAAATGACTGAAGGTCCGCTTTAACCACTTGCTGCCCGCCATATAGCAATATGACGTTGGCAAAGTGGTTTAGTTATCCTGATCGGACATCATATGACGTGATCAGGATAACAAGCCAGTGCGGGGGCGCGCAGCGTGGCGATACGAGGTGCTGTGTGTCAGTCACACCGCAACTCCGATCATGGTATGGTGTCTCTGGTGAAGGCTTCTTACCACGTGATCAGCTGAGACCAATCACAGCTGATCATCGCGTGAACCAGGAAGTGCCGGTAAATGGCTTTCCTCGGTTCAGGCTGACAGGGAGAGCCGATCGGGGGATCTGTAATCAGCACATTGATTATCAGCACAGCCCCATCAGATGTGCCCATCAGCTGCAAATCACTGCCCATCAACTGCCAGCCTGTGCCCCATGAAGAGTGCCTGTCAGTGCCCATAAATGTGCCAATCAGTGCCCCATCAGTAATGCCTATCAGTGCCCTCCAGATGCCACTCATTAATGCCTGTCAGTAGCCCTTCATCAGTGCTGCCTATCCAGTGCCATCTATTAGTGACCATCATTGCCACCTATCAGTACCCATCAGTGCTGTCAGTGCCCATCAGTTTTTTTTTTAAAATTTCAGTCAAATTTCAAATGTTATTGTCCTGGGCAGGAAGGGGCGAAAGTGCCTGGTATTGAAGTGGTTAACTATTAGCATCTCTAATCTTACTAGCTTATTTGCTACACATACATTTGTAAATGCCTCTTAGGTGATACCTTTTAACAGGAAAGTAAGTACTGTCACTAAAAGGGAAAGTACATCAATTTTTCATGTTTTCACAACCACCAAGCAGAACAGAGGGGAAATGGCCTGCTTTACACTTCCAAGAAAGTAAAAAACAGAGTTAACAATGTCATGAATAAAAAATTTAACGTATATTAAATTATATACTGTAGTATATTTTATATATAAGTTGTTGAATACCTGACAGTGAATTGATTATGCTCATGCCTGGAGTTGGGATCTATTCTTGCCTTTTTATATATCTTTGGTATTGGAACTCCTTAGGAGAACAATAGGTTGATCTTTTAGGCAAGTTCTTTAAATACTTTCTACTTTTTCCCCCATTTTCTTTCATTCTTTTCAAAAATTTTTAAAGGGTTTCTAAAAAAAAAAAACTGAAAATGTAAATATTGCAGCTTACCAATCCTTTAATCACTTGGCGCCCGCGCTATAGCCGAAAGACGGCTACAGCGCGGACGCTAACTGCCGGGAGGGCGTCCCTGGACGTCCTCCTGTTTACTTCCTCAATGCGCGCTCCTGAGAGCGCGCATCGGGGGAAGTTCTGTGCTGGCCGTGTCCCTCGGACACAGCCAGTCACAGATCACTGTAAACGGCCAATCACAGCGGCCGTTTACAGCGCGATCGGCGTGTCCAATGAGAGATGATCTCATATGTAAACATATGAGATCATCTCTCAGCGCCGCTCTCCCTCCTCACACAGAGACAGCGTGTGAGGAGGGAGAGATGAACGGCTGCAGCGGCCGTAAGTAAAAAAACAAAAAAAACTAAAAAAAAAAGTGCCATCCGCCCCCCTCTGCCATCTATCCCTGCTGCCATCTGTCCCCACTGCCACCTGTTCCCACTGTCACCTGTCCCCAGTGCCATCTGTCCCCAGTGCCATCTGTCAGTGCCACCTGTCCCCAGTGCCATCTGTCAGTGCCACCTGTCCCCAGTGCCACCTGTCCCCACTGCCATGTATAAGTGCCATCTGTCATTAGTGCCACATAGTGCCATCTGTCATCAGTGCTATATCAGTGTCACGTGTCATCAGTGCCACATATTAGTGCCATCTGTCATCAGTGCCACGTATCAGTGTCATCTGTCATCAGTGCCACCTGTCAGTGTCACGTTCCATCTGTTATCAGTGTCATGTGTCATCAATGCCACGTATCAGTGCATCTGTGATCAGTGTCAAGTGTTATAAATGCCACGTATTAGTGCCATCTCTCATCAGTGCCACGTATTAGTGCCATCTCTCATCAGTGCCACGTATTAGTGCCACATGATATCAGTGACATGTATAAGTGCCATCTGTCATCAGTGCCACATAATAGTGCCATCTGTCATCAGTGTCACGTGTCATCAGTGCCCCATATTAGTGGCATCTGTCATCAGTGCCACGTATCAGTGCCATCTGTCATCAGTGCCACGTCAGTGTCACGTGTCATTGTCCTGGTGCTCCAGGGCCTTCAAAAGTGTAATGGGTAGTCAACAAGTTAGATGTGTAAAAAAAATGGGAATGGCAGAAAATTTGAGGCAACTGTGGACTTTCATGGTACGGGTAAGGATTCACATAACAAAGTGTATAGAAAAATATGAAAATTTATTACAAGACAAAATAGAAAAATATCATACAATAAAGAAAAAGGGGCAAGTAAAAACAAGAGACAATATTGAGAGGATACAGTACAAGATCATTTCCTAAAATTGCACAGTGCAACACATGATAATTGGTCCCTGATACCGGAAGCAATATAGTGATATTCGAACTGGCGCAAGATGGCACTCAACATGTTTCGCGGACTGGCCGCTTCTTCAGGAGCATATATTAGGGAGAGATGTGTCTGTATAATTGTCTCTAAAAAGGGGGAAATAGAACAGATTAATATCATATAGAAAATAGAAAATGCACCTGGAGACAGCCTAAGGGACGCCACCCTGATTCTGCCCTCAGGGGGGGCGGAGGCATAATAGCTCAGAGGGATACATATCAGAGAAAGTAATTGAAAGTAAAAAAAAGGGGGAGAAGAAAAACGTGAATACATCCATTTATACACATATATAAAAAAGAGCAGGTTGCAACTTACCAACTCAGGGGTGCAAAGAAAGGCCAAATGAGGCTAGGGGCCCCAAGAAATTGGGGCAACTCCCCGGGCTGATATGGGAGCCAGAGCAAGGTAGAATCAGTATTCAAAGGTATATGTCATAAAGCTGTCAACAGAGGGAATATAAATTAATAACTATAATTGACATGATGTCGACATCATATCAGTGTAAGGCACCAACAAGATTCACATGGCGTGCACTAAGTACGCCAGCACGTAGGTCATGTAAAGCAAACAAAGGAACTAGGATAAGAACAGTGCGAAATACATACCAAAAGTTAAATGATAATGCATATGAGGACCTAGGATGCACAAGGTTCTTATCTTGCAGAGGGGGTAAGGTGGACGAGAGGTAGATGAGCTGCGGAGGATTGTATATGCATATATATGCATTCAATGCACAGTTTGGTATATACCAGGTCAGATAACCAAATCTGAAAATGAGGAAAGGTTTAGACAACTGGACCAGCAGGGCTGAACTAGTATGATAGAAAGCCGGCAGGCTGATGGTTAACTCACCAGGATAGGGCTAGGTATTGAACAACCCCAGGAGATCTATTTACTCTGAGATGGCCAGCTCAAATGCTGAAACCTGTAAGTAAGCAGGTATATTTCAAACAGGACATGTAGTTTGAACACAGATGAAATAGCAGCAAGAGATCATGTATAGATGGTCCCAGGTTAGGGAATCGAATAGTAAGAACATCAAGGGCTATTACTAGATAGATAATAAAGTTGCATAATGGATATCTGAGTGTAAACACCTGGCTAACACATCCATCGGGGAAGCATAGGTAATTAGATCAGGAAACAAGTCGCTGAAAAGCATATAGACATGTATAAAATGTAATGTCTCAAAATGCCATGGTAAAATATCAGGGGCAAAAATCCATCCCAAACGGGGCCATAAGACCTACCTGTGACCAGCAAGAAAGAGGGAGGAAGGGAAATCCAGCAGTCAGCAGTAGGGATGAGCCGAACACCCCCGGGTTCGGTTCGAACCAGAACCTTCGAACGGACCGAAAGTTCGCGCGAATTTTCGAACCCTATACGTTATAATGGACGCGAACGTTCGAAATCAAAAGTGCTAATTACAACGGCCAATATGCATGTTAATGTCATAAAACAGGTTTGGGGACCCGGGTCCTGCCCCAGGGGACATATATCAATGCAAAAATAACTTTTAAAAACTAACGTTTTTTCGGGAGCAGTCATTTTAATGATGCATAAAGTGAAAAAAAAAAAGTGAAATTTTCCTTTAAATATGGTACCTGGGGGGTGTCTAAAGTATGCCTGTGAAGTGGCATGTGTTTCCCGTGTTTAGAACTGTCCTTGCACAAAATGACATTTGTAAAGGAAAAAAAGAAGCCATTTAAAACCACTTGCGGCTTTAGGTTTGTTCTTAAGTAGAATCTGAACAGGTACATTATGAAGTGTAGCTCCATCCCAAAAAAATCTATTTTTAAGCTTTTTGGAGAACATAGGGAGGGGTTATCACCCCTGTAACATTTGCTGTCTTTGCACATCTGTTCAGAACATGTCACCTCACTTTCCGTCCCAATGACAAATGTTTTTGGAAAAGTGGGGTTTTAATTGAAACAAGGATTGGTGATAAAGTATCAGTAGAGAGGAGATACCTTTTTCCCAAATTAAATCTAACAGGATAGAATTTCCCTTCCTAGGGGTAGATTTCCTCTCACTTCCTGTTTTCTCTTTCCATTTGCAAGTAGGAGTCGTTTGTAAGTTGGATGTTTGAAAGTAGGGGCCTGGCGTATATACTCTGCAGAAATTTGCCCTATTAGATGTTGGTGTAGCCACAAGACTGGTGGGCACAGGAATGGGCCCTGCTATGAGTTAATAGATCAAGATTTGTAATTGCATGCACCTGTTGAACAGGGCAGAAAAATTGGGGGTGGTGGTGGTGGTGGACGGTGTTGCCACAAGACTGTAAGCTCTCACAGTTACTCTTGGTGGGCGCAGGAATGGGCCCTGCTGTGAGTTATTAGATCAAGATTTGTAATTGCAAGCACCTGATGAACAGGGCAGAAAAATTGGGCCTTTGGCGGTGGTGGTGGACGGTGTTGCCACAAGACTGTAGGCCCTCACAGTTACTCTTGGTGGGCGCAGGAATGGGCCCTGTTGTGAGTTATTAGATCAAGATTTGTAATTGCAAGCACCTGATGAACAGGGCAGAAAAATTGGGCCTTTGGCGGTGGTGGTGGACGGTGTTGCCACAAGACTGCAGGCCCTCATAGTTACTCTTGGTGGGCGCAGGAATGGGCCCTGCTGTGAACTATTAGATCAAGATTTGTAATTACCCGCCCCTGTTAAACAGGGGCTGAAAAATTGTGCCTTAGGCACTGGTGCTGGTGCCACAACACTGCAACCCGGCCCTCACAGATACTGTACTTGGAGCACAGCAGTCACACGTGTTGCGAAGCATGTTTTTAAAAAATTGTAAGTACCCGCCCCTGTTAAACAGGGGCTGAAAAATTGTGCCTTAGGCACTGGTGCTGGTGCCACAACACTGCAACCCGGCCCTCACAGATACTGTACTTGGAGCACAGCAGTCACACGTGTTGCGAAGCATGTTTTTAAAAAATTGTAAGTACCCGCCCCTGTTAAACAGGGGCTGAAAAATTGTGCCTTAGGCACTGGTGCTGGTGCCACAACACTGCAACCCGGCCCTCACAGATACTGTACTTGGAGCACAGCAGTCACACGTGTTGCGAAGCATGTTTTTAAAAAATTGTAAGTACCCGCCCCTGTTAAACAGGGGCTGAAAAATTGTGCCTTAGGCACTGGTGCTGGTGCCACAACACTGCAACCCGGCCCTCACAGATACTGTACTTGGAGCACAGCAGTCACACGTGTTGCGAAGCATTTTTTTAAAAAATTGTAAGTACCCGCCCCTGTTAAACAGGGGCAGAAAAATTGTGCCTTAGGCACTGGTGCTGGTGCCACAACACTGCAACCCGGCCCTCACAGATACTGTACTTGGAGCACAGCAGTCACACGTGTTGCGAAGCATTTTTTTAAAAAATTGTAAGTACCCGCCCCTGTTAAACAGGGGCTGAAAAATTGTGCCTTAGGCACTGGTGCTGGTGCCACAACACTGCAACCCGGCCCTCACAGATACTGTACTTGGAGCACAGCAGTCACACGTGTTGCGAAGCATTTTTTAAAAAATTGTAAGTACCCGCCCCTGTTAAACAGGGGCTGAAAAATTGTGCCTTAGGCACTGGTGCTGGTGCCACAACACTGCAACCCGGCCCTCACAGATACTGTACTTGGAGCACAGCAGTCACACGTGTTGCGAAGCATTTTTTTAAAAAATTGTAAGTACCCGCCCCTGTTAAACAGGGGCTGAAAAATTGTGCCTTAGGCACTGGTGCTGGTGCCACAACACTGCAACCCCTCACAGAGACTGTACTTGGAGCACAGCAGTCACACGTGTTGCGAAGCATTTTTTTAAAAAATTGGAAGTACACGCCCCTGTTAAACAGGGGCTGAAAAATTGTGCCTTAGGCACTGGTGTGGTGGCATGGATCATTGAGGAGGAGGAAGAGGATAGTCAGTGAACATAAGAGGACAGTCACTCAGCATCAGCATAGGCAGTCTTGAAGGGATGTGACATTAAAAATTATTCGGTTATATCCGCCTCAGGTGCCTGGTAGCTGGTGGTGATCCAAGACTGATTCATTTTTATGAATGTCAGTCGATCAACCGAGGCGGTGGACAGGCGCACCCTATGATCAGTCACAAATCCTCCAGCAGCACTGAATGTGCGTTCGGAAAGAACGCTGGAGGCAGGACAGGCCAGTAGCTCAATTGCATACTGTGCAAGCTCTGGCCAGTGATCCATCCTCAGGACCCAGTAAGCCAGAGGATTTTCGGTGGGAAAGGTGTCCAAGTCTGACCTTGCCCCAAGGTATTCCTGCACCATGTATATCAGACGCTGGCGATGGTTGCTGGAACCGATCATACCTTGGGGCTGCGGACTAAAAAATTGTCTGAACGCATCGGTCAGACGTCCACCTTCCCCACCGCTCCTTCTGCCACTGACCGAAGCCTCAGCAACTCGTCGCCCAGGACCAGGAGTTTGTAGCCTCCCAGTTTCTGGGAACGCGTTGCACAGACCTTTCTGCAAGGCCTCCCTGAGATGTCTCATCCTCTGCTCCCTCTGCGACGGCAAGATAAGGTCCGCAACCTTACCCTTGTACCGCGGATCAAGGAGAGTGGCCAGCCAGTAATGGTCCCTCTCCTTGATCCGAAGAACACGAGGATCCTTCCGCAGGCTTTGCAGGATCAGGGAGGCCATGCAGCGTAGGTTAGCTGAGGCATTCGGTCCGGAGTCTTCTGGGTCACTGAGGATGACATGATCGCCAGCCACCTCCTCCCAGCCACGTACAAGTCCACTGGCTTGTTGGGACTGTACATCATCCCTAAAAGACTGCTGCTGCTGATGCTGAGTGCCAGGCTCCACCTCCATGCTCACACAATCCTCCTCCTCCTCCTCCTCCTCCTCCTCATCCTCTTCCTGTGTGATGGGTGGGACAGAAGGAACACTGTCCGGATAAAGGGGGCCTTGAGAGGCAAGGAAGTCCTCCTCTTCCTGCCTCTGTTCTGCCTCAAGTGCCCTGTCCATTATCCCACGCAGCGTATGCTCCAACAGGTGGACAAGAGGGACAGTGTCACTGATGCATGCACTGTCACTGCTCACCATCCTCGTGGCCTCCTCAAATGGTGAGAGGACAGTGCATGCATCCCTGATCATGCTCCACTGACGTGGGGAAAAAAAACCAAGCTCCCCTGACCCTGTCCTGGTGCCGTAGTCGCAAAGGTACTCATTGATGGCCCTCTGCTGCGTGTGCAGTCGCTGCAGCATGGCCAACGTTGAGTTCCACCTGGTGGGCATGTCAGATATTAGGCGGTTCTTGGGCAGGTTCAGCTCCTTTTGCAGCTCAGTCAGCCGAGCACTGGCATTATAAGATCGGCGGAAATGCACACAGACTTTCCTGGCCTGCCTCAGGACATCCTGTAAGCCTGGGAACCTGCCCAAGAACCGCTGCACCACCAGGTTGAGGACGTGAGCCATGCAGGGCACATGGGTGAGCTGCCCCTGTCGCAGGGCGGAGAGGAGGTTGGTGCCATTGTCAGAAACGACCATTCCTGGCTTAAGCTGACGTGGCGTCAACCACCTCTCGGCCTGCCCCTGCAGAGCTGCCAGAACCTCTGGCCCAGTGTGGCTCCTGTCCCCCAAACACACCAGCGCAAGCACGGCATGGCATCTTTTTGCCTGCGTACTTGCGTAGCCCCTTGTACGCCTACGGAGCACCGCTGGTTCCAAGGACAGAGCACTGGAGGAAGAAGAAGAGGAGGGGGTGGAGGAGAGAGGTGTGTCAAAACCAGTAGCAGTAGTCGCGTTTTGGAGGCGTGGTGGCGGAACAACCTCCAACACTACTGCACCTTGTCCTGCATCCCTCCCAGCTGCCAATAGAGTGACCCAATGGGCCGTGAAAGAAAGGTACCGTCCCTGTCCATGCCTGCTGGACCATGAGTCAGCGGTAATATGCACCTTACCGCTGACCGCCCTGTCCAGCGAGGCATGGACATTGCCCTCCACATGCCGGTAGAGAGACGGAATCGCCTTCCGCGAGAAAAAGTGGCGTTTGGGAACCTGCCACTGAGGAACCGCACATTGAACAAACTCACGGAAGGGGGCCGAGTCTACCAACTGAAAAGGCAGCAGTTGAAGTGCTAGCAATTTAGCAAGGCTAGCATTCAACCGCTGGGCATGTGGATGGCTGGGAGTGTACTTCTTTCTACGGTCCAGCAGCTGGGGCAGGGAAATTTGCCTGCTGCAATCGGACGTCGGTGTACTGCAAGTACTTGGTTGTGACACACCGAATTCTACACCTTCAGTCCTCTCAGAGCAGCTTTCAGAGAGGACTGAAGGTGTAGTGGGGATGGAGATCCCAGCTGAGGAGGAGCAAGGAGAGGTCCGCTTAGTTCTTTGGTGTGGGTCTTTTATGTGTGCCTGCCAACGAGCTGCATGGCAGGTCGCCATATGTCTGGTCATGCTTGTCGTGCCCAAGCGGCTGATGTTTTGGCCACGCGAGATACGCTTGAGACAAATATTGCAAATAGCAGTGGTGCGATCTGCTGCACTCGTCTCAAAAAAGGCCCACACCAAAGAACTTTTCTGATAACGTGCAGAGGCAGCGCCCTGCACAGGCGGAGCTCTGCGGTGTTGTACAGTTGCTGTGCTGGCCTCTACCTGGCCTCCAGGGGGCATCCTGCCTCGTTGGACATGTGACGCCGCATCCTCCTCCTCGTCCTCCTCCTCATCCTCTCTCCCTTGAGGCACCCACGTGGAGTCAGTGACCTCATCATCCCCTCCCTCTTCACCACTAGAGCAAACCTGGCAGTAAGCTGCAGCTGGTGGAACAGTACTGCCAGATTCCTCAAGCTGGGTATCGTCATCCGAGCCTTCGAATCGTTGGGCATCCTCCTGGAGCATGTACCCAACACTGTGCTCAAAGAGTTCGGGGGACTCCTCAGGAGGACATGGTGGGTCTAGGGAAGGGGTGGCTGATGATGCTCTGTCAGTACCCTGAGCCTGGGTGAGAGAGGATGAGGAGGATGAGGAGGGCTTGGTCATCCATTCTACCAAGCCTTCAGCATGATGCGGCTCCACATGTCCAGCTGCCGAAAACAAAGACGCGCGTGTCCCATGGCCACGTGCTGATGACGATGCACGACCACGTCCACGTCCACGGCCACGTCCACTAGAAACAGAGCCTGCCTGCCCTGTGTTCTTGGCTCTGCACGCTCTGCCTCCCCTTGGCGGTCTTCCAGCCATTGTAGTCGGTAGTCCTGTGGGTGCTGCTGAGAAGAAAATATAGGAGCTCTGTGTGATGCCACTAACACACTAGAAGTCCTATGGGTGCTTCTGCAAAGAAAATAGAGGAGCTCTGTGTGATGCCACTAACACACTAGAAGTCCTGTGGGTGCTTATGCAAAGAAAATAGAGGAGCTCTGTGTGATGCCACTAACACACTAGAAGTCCTGTGGGTGCTTATGCAAAGAAAATAGAGGAGCTCTGTGTGATGCCACTAACACACTAGAAGTCCTGTGGGTGCTTCTGCAAAGAAAATAGAGGAGCTCTGTGTGATGCCACTAACACACTAGAAGTCCTGTGGGTGCTTCTGCAAAGAAAATAGAGGAGCTCTGTGTGATGCCACTAACACACTAGAAGTCCTGTGGGTGCTGCTGAGAAGAAAATATAGGAGCTCTGTGTGATGCCACTAACACACTAGAAGTCCTATGGGTGCTTCTGCAAAGAAAATAGAGGAGCTCTGTGTGATGCCACTAACACACTAGAAGTCCTGTGGGTGCTTATGCAAAGAAAATAGAGGAGCTCTGTGTGATGCCACTAACACACTAGAAGTCCTGTGGGTGCTTATGCAAAGAAAATAGAGGAGCTCTGTGTGATGCCACTAACACACTAGAAGTCCTGTGGGTGCTTCTGCAAAGAAAATAGAGGAGCTCTGTGTGATGCCACTAACACACTAGAAGTCCTGTGGGTGCTTCTGCAAAGAAAATAGAGGAGCTCTGTGTGATGCCACTAACACACTAGAAGTCCTGTGGGTGCTGCTGAGAAGAATATATAGGAGCTCTGTGTGATGCCACTAACACACTAGAAGTCCTATGGGTGCTTCTGCAAAGAAAATAGAGGAGCTCTGTGTGATGCCACTAACACACTAGAAGTCCTGTGGGTGCTTATGCAAAGAAAATAGAGGAGCTCTGTGTGATGCCACTAACACACTAGAAGTCCTGTGGGTGCTGCTGAGAAGAATATATAGGAGCTCTGTGTGATGCCACTAACACACTAGAAGTCCTATGGGTGCTTCTGCAAAGAAAATAGAGGAGCTCTGTGTGATGCCACTAACACACTAGAAGTCCTGTGGGTGCTTATGCAAAGAAAATAGAGGAGCTCTGTGTGATGCCACTAACACACTAGAAGTCCTGTGGGTGCTTCTGCAAAGAAAATAGAGGAGCTCTGTGTGATGCCACTAACACACTAGAAGTCCTGTGGGTGCTGCTGAGAAGAATATATAGGAGCTCTGTGTGATGCCACTAACACACTAGAAGTCCTATGGGTGCTTCTGCAAAGAAAATAGAGGAGCTCTGTGTGATGCCACTAACACACTAGAAGTCCTGTGGGTGCTGCTGAGAAGAATATATAGGAGCTCTGTGTGATGCCACTAACACACTAGAAGTCCTATGGGTGCTTCTGCAAAGAAAATAGAGGAGCTCTGTGTGATGCCACTAACACACTAGAAGTCCTGTGGGTGCTTCTGCAAAGAAAATAGAGGAGCTCTGTGTGATGCCACTAACACACTAGAAGTCCTGTGGGTGCTTCTGCAAAGAAAATAGAGGAGCTCTGTGTGATGCCACTAACACACTAGAAGTCCTGTGGGTGCTGCTGAGAAGAATATATAGGAGCTCTGTGTGATGCCACTAACACACTAGAAGTCCTATGGGTGCTTCTGCAAAGAAAATAGAGGAGCTCTGTGTGATGGGACTAACACACTTCAAGTCCTATAGGTGCTTCTGGGAAGAAAATAAAGGTCTGTGTGATGGGACTAACACACTTCAAGTCCTATAGTTGCTTCTGGGAACAAAATATAGGATCTCTGTGTGATGGGACTAACACACTTCAAGTCCTATAGGTGCTTCTGGGAACAAAATATAGCTCTGTGTGTGTGATGGGACTAACACACTTCAAGTCCTATAGGTGCTTCTGGGAACAAAATATAGCTCTGTGTGTGTGATGGGACTAACACACTTCAAGTCCTATAGGTGCTTCTGGGAACAAAATATAGCTCTGTGTGTGTGATGGGACTAACACACTTCAAGTCCTATAGGTGCTTCTGGGAAGAAAATATAGCTCTGTGTGTGTGATGGGACTAACACACTTCAAGTCCTATAGGTGCTTCTGGGAACAAAATATAGCTCTGTGTGTGTGATGGGACTAACACACTTCAAGTCCTATAGGTGCTTCTGGGAACAAAATATAGCTCTGTGTGTGTGATGGGACTAACACACTTCAAGTCCTATAGGTTCTTCTGTGAACAAAATATAGCTCTATGTGTGTGATGGGACTAACACACTTCAAGTCCTATAGGTGCTTCTGGGAACAAAATATAGCTGTGTGTGTGTGATGGGACTAACACACTTCAAGTCCTATAGGTGCTTCTGGGAAGAAAATATAGCTCTGTGTGTGTAATGGGACTAACACACTTCAAGTCCTATAGGTGCTTCTGGGAAGAAAATATAGCTCTGTGTGTGTAATGGGACTAACACACTTCAAGTCCTATAGGTGCTTCTGGGAACAAAATATAGCTCTGTGTGTGTGATGGGACTAACACACTTCAAGTCCTATAGGTGCTTCTGGGAAGAAAATATAGCTCTGTGTGTGTAATGGGACTAACACACTTCAAGTCCTATAGGTGCCTCTGGGAACAAAATATAGCTCTGTGTGTGTGATGGGACTAACACACTTCAAGTCCTATAGGTGCTTCTGGGAAGAAAATATAGCTCTGTGTGTGTGATGGGACTAACACACTTCAAGTCCTATAGGTGCTTCTGGGAAGAAAATATAGCTCTGTGTGTGTGATGGGACTAACACACTTCAAGTCCTATAGGTGCTTCTGGGAACAAAATATAGCTCTGTGTGTGTGATGGGACTAACACACTTCAAGTCCTATAGGTTCTTCTGTGAACAAAATATAGCTCTATGTGTGTGATGGGACTAACACACTTCAAGTCCTATAGGTGCTTCTGGGAACAAAATATAGCTGTGTGTGTGTGATGGGACTAACACACTTCAAGTCCTATAGGTGCTTCTGGGAAGAAAATATAGCTCTGTGTGTGTAATGGGACTAACACACTTCAAGTCCTATAGGTGCTTCTGGGAAGAAAATATAGCTCTGTGTGTGTAATGGGACTAACACACTTCAAGTCCTATAGGTGCTTCTGGGAACAAAATATAGCTCTGTGTGTGTGATGGGACTAACACACTTCAAGTCCTATAGGTGCTTCTGGGAAGAAAATATAGCTCTGTGTGTGTAATGGGACTAACACACTTCAAGTCCTATAGGTGCCTCTGGGAACAAAATATAGCTCTGTGTGTGTGATGGGACTAACACACTTCAAGTCCTATAGGTGCTTCTGGGAAGAAAATATAGCTCTGTGTGTGTGATGGGACTAACACACTTCAAGTCCTATAGGTGCTTCTGGGAAGAAAATATAGCTCTGTGTGTGTGATGGGACTAACACACTTCAAGTCCTATAGGTGCTTCTGGGAAGAAAATATAGCTCTGTGTGTGTGATGGGACTAACACACTTCAAGTCCTATAGGTGCTTCTGGGAACAAAATATAGCTCTGTGTGTGTGATGGGACTAACACACTTCAAGTCCTATAGGTGCTTCTGGGAACAAAATATAGCTCTGTGTGTGTGATGGGACTAACACACTTCAAGTCCTATAGGTTCTTCTGTGAACAAAATATAGCTCTGTGTGTGTGATGGGACTAACACACTTCAAGTCCTATAGGTGCTTCTGGGAACAAAATATAGCTCTGTGTGTGTGATGGGACTAACACACTTCAAGTCCTATAGGTGCTTCTGGGAAGAAAATATAGCTATGTGTGTGTAATGGGACTAACACACTTCAAGTCCTATAGGTGCTTCTGGGAAGAAAATATAGCTCTGTGTGTGTAATGGGACTAACACACTTCAAGTCCTATAGGTGCTTCTGGGAACAAAATATAGCTCTGTGTGTGTGATGGGACTAACACACTTCAAGTCCTATAGGTGCTTCTGGGAAGAAAATATAGCTCTGTGTGTGTAATGGGACTAACACACTTCAAGTCCTATAGGTGCCTCTGGGAACAAAATATAGCTCTGTGTGTGTGATGGGACTAACACACTTCAAGTCCTATAGGTGCTTCTGGGAAGAAAATATAGCTCTGTGTGTGTAATGGGACTAACACACTTCAAGTCCTATAGGTGCCTCTGGGAACAAAATATAGCTCTGTGTGTGTGATGGGACTAACACACTTCAAGTCCTATAGGTTCTTCTGGGAACAAAATATAGCTCTGTGTGTGTGATGGGACTAACACACTTCAAGTCCTATAGGTGCTTCTGGGAACAAAATATAGCTCTGTGTGTGTGATGGGACTAACACACTTCAAGTCCTATAGGTGCTTCTGGGAAGAAAATATAGCTCTGTGTGTGTAATGGGACTAACACACTTCAAGTCCTATAGGTGCTTCTGGGAACAAAATATAGCTCTGTGTGTGTGATGGGACTAACACACTTCAAGTCCTATAGGTGCTTCTGGGAACAAAATATAGCTCTGTGTGTGTGATGGGACTAACACACTTCAAGTCCTATAGGTGCTTCTGGGAACAAAATATAGCTCTTTGTGTGTGATGGGACTAACACACTTCAAGTCCTATAGGTGCTTCTGGGAAGAAAATATAGCTCTGTGTGTGTGATGGGACTAACACACTTCAAGTCCTATAGGTGCTTCTGGGAACAAAATATAGCTCTGTGTGTGTGATGGGACTAACACACTTCAAGTCCTATAGGTGCTTCTGGGAACAAAATATAGCTCTGTGTGTGTGATGGGACTAACACACTACAAGTCCTATAGGTGCCTCTGGGAACAAAATATAGCTCTGTGTGTGTGATGGGACTAACACACTTCAAGTCCTATAGGTGCTTCTGGGAAGAAAATATAGCTCTGTGTGTGTGATGGGACTAACACACTTCAAGTCCTATAGGTGCTTCTGGGAACAAAATATAGCTCTGTGTGTGTGATGGGACTAACACACTTCAAGTCCTATAGGTGCTTCTGGGAACAAAATATAGCTCTGTGTGTGTGATGGGACTAACACACTTCAAGTCCTATAGGTTCTTCTGTGAACAAAATATAGCTCTGTGTGTGTGATGGGACTAACACACTTCAAGTCCTATAGGTGCTTCTGGGAACAAAATATAGCTCTGTGTGTGTGATGGGACTAACACACTTCAAGTCCTATAGGTGCTTCTGGGAAGAAAATATAGCTCTGTGTGTGTAATGGGACTAACACACTTCAAGTCCTATAGGTGCTTCTGGGAAGAAAATATAGCTCTGTGTGTGTAATGGGACTAACACACTTCAAGTCCTATAGGTGCTTCTGGGAACAAAATATAGCTCTGTGTGTGTGATGGGACTAACACACTTCAAGTCCTATAGGTGCTTCTGGGAAGAAAATATAGCTCTGTGTGTGTAATGGGACTAACACACTTCAAGTCCTATAGGTGCCTCTGGGAACAAAATATAGCTCTGTGTGTGTGATGGGACTAACACACTTCAAGTCCTATAGGTGCTTCTGGGAAGAAAATATAGCTCTGTGTGTGTAATGGGACTAACACACTTCAAGTCCTATAGGTGCCTCTGGGAACAAAATATAGCTCTGTGTGTGTGATGGGACTAACACACTTCAAGTCCTATAGGTGCTTCTGGGAAGAAAAATATAGCTCTGTGTGTGTAATGGGACTAACACACTTCAAGTCCTATAGGTGCCTCTGGGAACAAAATATAGCTCTGTGTGTGTGATGGGACTAACACACTTCAAGTCCTATAGGTGCTTCTGGGAAGAAAATATAGCTCTGTGTGTGTGATGGGACTAACACACTTCAAGTCCTATAGGTTCTTCTGGGAACAAAATATAGGAGCTCTGCCTGCCTGCCACGAACACACTACAAGTCCTATAGGTGCTTCTGGGAACAAAATATAGGAGCTCTGCCTGCCTGCCACGAACACACTACAAGTCCTATAGGTGCTTCTGGTAACAAAATATAGGAGCTCTGCCTGCCTGCCACGAACACACTACAAGTCCTATAGGTGCTTCTGGTAACAAAATATAGGAGCTCTGCCTGCCTGCCACGAACACACTACAAGTCCTATAGGTGCTTCTGGTAACAAAATATAGGAGCTCTGCCTGCCTGCCACGAACACACTACAAGTCCTATAGGTGCTTCTGGTAACAAAATATAGGAGCTCTGCCTGCCTGCCACGAACACACTACAAGCCCCTCTTTCTCAATCAATCTTTGTAACTGAATCTATCTAACTCAATTTCTGTAAGTGAATCTCTCTACCTAACTAAATCGAGCAGAGTGTCACAGAATCAGCCTGCTCAATCTGCGCCGGAACAGCATGTGACCGGCGCAGACGGCGTGGCGGCCTTTTATAGGGGGGGGCGTGTACTACAGCCCCTGAGCTGTAATTGGCTACAGGCGTCCTGCCTGTAGCCAATTATGGCTCTTCGAGTTTCCGGGGCTGTGATTGGCCAAGCATGCGGGGTCACAGTGCATGCTTGGCCAATCATCAGCCAGCAATGCACTGCGTCGGCCGCGCCGGCCGCAATGCATTGCGGGGCCGCTCGCATCACACGAACGTGATGCGAGCGGCCAAAAATAGTTCTGGGCTCGCCGAGCGAGCGAACGCCCGGTGCTCGATGCGAACGTGGGTTCGCATCGAGCACCGGGCCCATCCCTAGTCAGCAGCAACACCCACTCATCGGGCCCCCAATGCACCTAGATCCTTAATGGACAAGATGTCCATTTAAATAGTCATCTCTGGCGCCAGTTCGAATATCACTATATTGCTTCCGGTATCAGGGACCAATTATCATGTGTTGCACTGTGCAATTTTAGGAAATGATCTTGTACTGTATCCTCTCAATATTGTCTCTTTTTTTTACTTGCCCCTTTTTCTTTATTGTATGATATTTTTCTATTTTGTCTTGTAATAAATTTTCATATTTTTCTATACACTTTGTTATGTGAATCCTTACCCGTACCATGAAAGTCCACAGTTGCCTCAAATTTTCTGCCATTCCCATTTTTTTCTAAATTCTAGGACAACGGTACTTTATGTTCAATTTTACTATATAGTAGCACTATTCACAAGTTAGATGTGTAATTTATGCTCCTAGAACACTTGATGGCGCTCCCTGCATGTTGGGCCTCTCTAAGTGACCAGGCTGTGAAAAAGTCCCACACATGTGGTATCGTAATACTCAGGAGGAGTAGCAGAATTAATTTTGGGGTGTCATTTGTGGTATACACATGCCCTGTGAGAGAAATAACCTATTACAATGACAATTTTGTGGGAAAAAATTAATAAATAAAAAAAATTCACTTCGCAAAGAATTGTGGGAAAAAATTACAACATCAAAAACCTCACCGTGCCTCTTACTAAATACCTTGGAATGTCTACTTTCAAAAAAGGGGTCATTTGGGGGGTATTTGTACTTTCCTGGCTTGTTCGGGTCACAAGAAATTAGATAGGTCACCAGTACATCAGGTGTGATCAATTTTGTATAATTTGCACCACAGATTGTAGACTCTCTAACTTTCACAAAGACCAAATAATATCCATTAATTTGGGTTATTCTTACTAAAGATATGTAGCAGTATAAATTGTGGCCAAAATTTATGAAGGAAAATTTATAATTTGCAAAATTTTATCACAGAAACAAAGAAAAATGTGTTTTTTTTTCAAAATTTTCGTTCTTTTTTCATTTATAGCGCAAAAAAAATAAAAAAACCCAGAGGTGATCAAATACCACCAAAAGAAAGCTCTATTTGTGGAAAAAAAAGGACAAAACATTAATTTGGGTACAATGTTGCATGACTGAGTAATTGTCATTCAAAGCGTGAGAGCACCGAAAACTGAAAATTGGTCTGGGCAGGAATGGGGTTTAAGTGCCCAGTAAGCAAGTGGTTAAAGGGGTGGCTGCTTTTGTTTTATTTTTTCCTTTATTTTGACCTCTATACAGGAGTAATACAACCATCAATGGACAGCAGCACTGTCAACCTGTGAAGTAAAAGCCAAGGAAGTTAAGACCTTTGTAGTGTATTAATGCTAAGAACAGTGAAGCCTTAGCATCTTAAAATAGCACAAGGTCTTAAAATCTAACAATTAACAAATAATTATGCTATAAAATCATCTAAATATCCATAGGAACCTCTTACATCATATCCTGTAAAGAGCTTGCTTACAAAAAGATATTGATATGGTAAAACAATTCCAGAGACGAGCAACAAAAATAGTGAAAGGTCCAGGGCAGGGATATGCAATTAGCAGACCTCCAGATGTTGCAGAACTACAATTCCCATGAGGCATAGCAAGACTCTGACAGCCACAAGCATGACACCCAGAGGCAGAGGCATGATGGGACTTGTAGTTTTGCAACAGCTGGAGGTCCGCTAATTGCAGATCCCTGGTCTAGGGGATAAAACATAATCGGGAGAGACTTCAGTAACTTATAATGTACAGTCTTGAAGAAAGAAGGGAAAGGGGAGCCATGACTGATATGTTTAAATACATAAAAAATACATGGGTCTGAGTAGGGTTCAGGAAGGCAGTATTTTCAACATGAAGCTAATATCAAGAACACAAGAGAATGACCTAAAATGATCGCTCTCAGTCTGCTGGCAGATTGTTGTCCCGAGACCTGGAAAACCTCTGTGCAGATTGAGGCTGAGAGCATAATGTATTGGTGGCAGCATGGTAAGATCTTGCCTGCTGTTTCTAACATATTGGTAGCAGCAGCTGGGATCTGACACTGCTGTTGTCATACCCCCTGTACACATTTTCATGGGCGTCCGCAGGTAAGGGCAAGGGGGGTCAAGTCCCCCCCCTAGAATCAGTCAGGTGACACCATCAAGGTGCTGTCAAGCCACCTCATCAGTGTAGTGTGACTGCGGGCTCTTTTCCCTGCTCAGTCCAACAGAGAACTCAGCGGCAATGTGACAGGAGAAAGGAGAGCTGCGGGCTGTCAGAGGTTTCCCCCCGCTCGCCCCTCTTTCTCCTGTCAGGGAGAAGAAATGGCGGCTCTTACTAGGTTCGCCGCCCAGCTTCCTGCCCACTACGTTCCTTCCCCATTGGCCATAACTGAGGGCCAATCAAAGGAGACTAGGAGAAGAGTGCATCATGGGACATGTAGTCCTGAAGATTTGCGGCTCCATTTTCCACAGGGAGGAGGCTACAGCTCGATCAAAGGAGATTGAGAGACTGCAGCGTTGTGAGTGCTACAGGACAAAGAAAGAGGAGTGTGCTGAGCGGAAGCCAGAGAGAGAGCCACGCTGCCTAGCGCCACCAGAGACAGAGCCACGCTGCCCAGCTCCACCAGAGAGAGCCACGCTGCCCAGCTCCACCAGAGAGAGCCACGCTGCTCAGCGCCACCAGAGAGAGAGCCTCGCTGCCCAGCACCACCAGAGAGACTGAGCCACTGCCAAGGTACAGACATACACTACTGACCAGAGTCGCCCCCGGGGAACCCAGAGTGAGCGATTGTCCATCCGGAGGGATCACTGGTGTAGTTTTGCTGGGTCTGGTAAGAGTGCCTATCGGCCATTATCCATTACTTATGCTAGGGACTGTACTACGTCTGCAGTCTCTGACCATGATAATGTGATAATGACATTGTTGAAAAGGGGCGGCGCATGGGTGACCCTAAAATGATGCTCCCCCCTGAAAAAAGTTCTGCGGGCGCCCATGCCTGCTGCAATGCCCTTCTATAAAAATCCAGAGATACACAATGGGGAGGGGCAGAATATTAAATATTACCACAGTTTTTACACCAAATACTAAAAGAAGAAGCATATAGGACAGAAAAAGGTAATGCTGGTTTTCTGCTTTAAGTTACATCCAATATTCAATACCACATATCTATTATGAAGTAGAGTTAAATAGTCTTCTAAGAGAAAGGCATTGGTGGTAAAAAAAAAAAAAAGACACAAGGCTACTGACTGTTGGAAGGCATCCACTGGTGACTACAGGAGTTAAAGATTACCATCCACGACCATCTGGTAATAGACTAAGTAACTGTGGCTAGCAATAAAGTGAGGTGGCTAGCAATAAAGTGGGAATACCATCCAGATACATTATTGAATGCCCTGCCACCAGGATCAGGCAACAGTATTGGGTGTCAGTCAACATATTTAAGACCCTGTCCCTGAAATTAGGGAACAGAGTGAGAGCCCGGCTGCCAGGATCAGGCAAGAGATTGGGCACCCTGACATCCAGATCAAACGACAAATTTAGTAACTTTCTGCCAGGATCTGGCAACAAGGGCCCATGTTAGCAAGAAGAGTACAAAGCACTTTCTGAGCACAACAGTAAAAAAATGGGTTCTGGAGTCAAGACATTTGTTAAATCATTTTGTCAAGACATGAGAAAAGACATGTCTGTTATATAATTTGGAGTTTCATTGAATTTTTAACATCAGCTTTCCGTGCTCATTGTAGACCAGAGTTCTGTTTTTTTTTTTTTTTTATTTAACTCATTGACTATTTAATTGTATTGAGAGCTTTAAGGCTGAATAAAAGATTTGTTAGTCTTTCTTTTCTGCTTTCACCACAGTTGTCTAAAACAATTTCACTCAACTGTTTTTACTGCCATCTATTGTTCTTTTCCCAATGTGTAGTGTTCATCAAGTTGACAGAATTTCAGTATTGCATTATTAGCTTGTGAATGACATTTCATTTTGTCTCCTACAAATTACTGATGTACTCAAAATGTAATTTTAAAACAAAAAAAAAGAAATTATGTATCTGTAATAAATCACCTTATACGGAATAAGCGCACACACATGCCCTCACACACACATGCACACATTAATTAACCACAAGAAATGTGTGTTAATTAATGAATACCTCTTGCTGTAATTTCCCTTTACAATACTGTTCATTATGGTGCTAATTATAATTTACATAATCTTATGAGTGAACTCTCATTTTGACTTTTGTTTTTCCATCTTTCATTATGATGTAATAATTAAATGTACTGATGTTGCTAGAACTAAGAGAAACAGCAATAAAGTATTCTTCCATAATTGTGAGCATTACTTTGCTGCATATTGATCTGCCGCCTGTGCCAGCATAGCTCCAGTGCAACTGACAAGGAAACCTCATTATAACAGAAATCGCCTTACTCTCTTGACATTAGCAGCATCATGTGTTGGCCTATTCTTGCTTTCTCCATGACTGTGTTATACAGTGATCAGTTATAACGTTATGGTGACTCAGCTAATAGTAAATAAGTCCCCAGTTTGTCACCAAAACAGCCCTGACTCATCAAGGCATGTACATTGCTAGACCTTTGAAGGTATGCTGTGGTATCACGCACCAAACCATCAGTAGCAAATCCTTTAAAGTACAACCTAGTAGTCTGGTCTAAACGTAAGTTGTGTGGTGGTTCCTTCATGGATTGGACTTGTTTTTCTAGCACATTCCACAATTGCTCAATAGATTGAGCTATGGATAAATCAGGGCCAAGTTAACACCTCCAACTCTTTGTTGTGTTATGTAAACCATTCTTGAATACTTTTTGCAGCGTGGTAGGGTACATTATCCTGCTGAAACAGGCAATTGCCATAGACACACTCCTAAACCTTGTGGACAGTCTTTTCAGAAGAGTTCAAGCTGTTATAGCTGCAAAGAGTGGGCCAACTCAATATTGAACCCTACGGACTAATGTCCCGTACACACGGTCGGAAAATCCGACCACAAAATCCATCGGATTTTTTCCGACGGATTTAGTCCGACACTGGTGTTGCATACACACGGTCGGACAAAGTTGTCGGAAAATCCGATCATTCTGAACGTGGTGACGTTTGTTGCCTACGACGGGACTACGTAGAGGCTAGTAGCCAATAGCTTTGTACTTGTAATGTGATCTGAGCATGCGTAGCACTTTGTCCGTCGGACTAGGCTACACACGATCGGAATTGGTGTGATCGGACTTTGTTGTCGGAAAATTTGAGAGCCAGGAGATAGAACTTTGTCCGTTGGAAAATCCGATGGAAAATGTCCGATGGTGCCTACACACGGTCGGAACTTCTGACAACATTGTCCGATAGGACAGATTCCATCGGAAAATCCGACCGTGTGTATGGGGCTTAAGACTGGGATGCCATTAAAGTTCATGTGTGTGTAGCAGGCGTAATGCACACCAGACGTGAAGGCGTCATGCAGACGTGAGACGCCGATGTAGGGGGAGGAGCCCGCAGATGGCGGAGACACAAGCTGCGCAGAGAGGTGCCGGGTCATGTAAGCTAGGAGACCCGGGGAGCGAAGCGGTGGTGAGAGCCCGCGCAGCCCCGTCCAAATACAGCGGGATCACCCTCCGCCATACTTCCTGAGCGCCGCTGAAACCCCCCGCCCGCCCACCCGCCCGCCAACCACTCGCAGGATAAGGACAATATCCTCCCAGCTTTGGAGGACTACGAGACCCACCTGCCTGCATGCTGTGAGGGGAGGAAGGAGAAGGGGACATCCGCAGAAGGGGAAGGAAGGAAAAAAAGGGGAAGAAAAAATCTCTGGGCAAATAACTGCCCACAAGCGAACTGTGCAGCGTTCCCCTCCTGACGCATCCCCTCCTAATGCATCCTGCTGACCCCCCGCACCTTTGAACTCAACGCCGCAGCAGACAAATCCCATCCGACCCCTCGCTCTGCAGATCTGCTTGCCGGACGACAGGAGACAGGAGACGGGGGGGGGGGGGGACGCCCGCGGTGGGCACTCTCCGTCCAGGTATGAAACTTTTCCTTGTTTCTCTAATTAAAGCATTTGAATAAATCCTGAAGAAATTGCTGAAGAAATTGCTCGCTGATAAAATGAGCTATGAATGGACTTAAAACTGTATTTTATTACAAACACTGACGTAAGGAAGAGGAAGGGAAAGGAAAGGAAAGGAAAAGAGGGGGCGCTGAAAAAATTCATGGCTACGGTCATAACACAAATTTCTCAGGGGACTTTAGCACAAAACCCCAAGGGACTACAGAGCCCAGCATAAAAGAGCGCCTCATTGCTATAGCCCTTGCAGGGCGGTTAACGGAAACAGTGAACCCCCCCCCCCCCCTTACCAACATATTTACCAACATATTCGTCTGCAGAAAACAATATACCTGGGCCCATATAGATATAGGCCTTCAGGGACTCTCTAGCTATACAGAGACCCTGGTCCAGGCCTCCCAATCAACGTACCACGAAAGCACAGCTCATAAAAAAGAGCCAGGAAAAGGGATCCTACATCTCAAATAATCCCTAATACATATAAAGAAAACAGGACATTAGCAGAATACGGCAAGACGCTTGAATCTGGAGGGTCTACGCAATTATAACCCGAAAAAGGCCCAGACTAAACGAAAAATTAACAGCTTACTGACTTGAGACCATAGGTCACCTCACCTATTAGACCCCCCAGGGACCCGTAAGACCCCGGCTGCCCTAGAACAAGAAGATACAGACACACTCTTGTTTTCTTTCTTTTTTTTTTTTTTTTTTCTGTTGAACAATGTGGTAATCTTCCAAATTAACACAATTTAGCCCTGGGTAGCTATTGAAGCACCATACATCCCTCTACGGAAATAACAGCTACGGACTTTGTCAGTAGGAGCATTTCAGACCCATTGAAAGGGGGAATAAAGTAAATTTCTCGGGGGCCCAGATAAAATGAAGGGGAGGTCACAAAGGGCAACCGAACCCAAAACCCCTAAAGACAGTCTTAATAACAGTACAATCTCGAAATACCTTAAGGACATAAGTCTTAAAAGTCCAGAGATGGAAAAGAGGCAACAGGGGACAAAGGAGAAAAAGAAGGAAACAGAGAAACAGAAACAAGAGCTGGCCGAGGTATCCAGAATAGAGGCCAAACAAGAAAGGCCCGGGGACACCGGGGGGCAAACGACAAATCGGGACTTTACACAAATACCCACCAAAACGGATATGGCAGAAATGTTTTCCCGCCTCGAAAATTCAATTAAAACCGAAATTAAAAATGTGCGTCTGGATATGGGCCAAATATTGAAAAGAGTGGAGACTATTGAAACCGTCTCCTCTGAACAAACTAAAGACCTCCAGCAACTTAGAAAACAAATGGAAACAATGCATATAAAGCAAAGAGATATGACTTACAAGATGGAGAGTATGGAGGACCAGAACAGACGACAAAACTTGAGGATTAGGTCCCTCCCAGAACAGAGGGGAGAAGACCTGGTGACAAAAATTAACAGCATTTTCAAACCACTACTAGGAAAACCGGATGCCTTAGATTTGAAATTTGACCGGGTTCACCGGGTCAGAAAACCTTTAGGAGTAAGGGAAGAAGCCCCCAGAGACGTGCTGGTCCGTTTTCATTCATATGAAGAGAAGTCCCAAGTGTGGAGTAAACTTCGGGGTAGCCCCCCTTTGAAATACGAAACATCAGAACTCCAGATTTTTTCAGATCTCTCTCCTGGGACTCTTGCAAGAAGAAGACAGATGAGACCCCTACTTGAAATATTGCGTACATCAAACATAAAATATAGCTGGGGTTTTCCTGCAGCCTTGATTGTTGTTAGAGAAGGCCGAACATCCCGAATGAAATTTATGGACGAAATGCCAAACTTCTGCCAGGAATTAGGGATCATTCCACCTACCATACCTGGTCCGCCGGACTAATTAAGACGAATTGAAATAGTGTTCATATTGCAAGGGGGAGGGGGGGGGTGAGGAGGGGTGGTGTTGATGCGGGGTGTTTTTTTTTTTTTTTTTTTTTTTCCTGCAGGTGTGGTTGTTGGGCTTTACCCCCACTTAGGGGGAAGGCAATTAAATAAGCAGCGAGGGATGGAGGGAGGGGGGGCGGGGCGGTGGGAGATGCTCGGGGGGAGGACGGTCACGGTTTTGGCTGCCTCCGCCCTCCTCCCTCAGTGGCAGGGGGAGGGGGGCAGAGAGTAGTAGGTTCTCCGCTTGATGCGGAGCTCCACCCCTAGAGGGGCCAGTGCACAGGGGGGACCCCAACGGGATGCCCCGCGGTGCACACAGGGTCGGAAAAAGACCGGGGGAGGGGGGAGGGGCTCAGAGGGATTAGGGGGGAGGGGAGAGGGAGGGAGGGAGGGAAAGGGAGGTAGAGGGGGGGGGGAGGGGGGAAGAGGCAGTCCCTGCCCTGCAAAAACGCAAAAAGAAGAATAAGATCAAATGGTCCATTTGGGCCAAGGGTTTACGGTTAAAATATGACTGAAGGTACACTGAAGCTTATAACGTATAACGTAAAGGGTATTGTCTCGCAAGAGAAAAGATTTAAGATTCTTAAGGAAATGAGGGAGTATCACACAGATATCATTTTCCTACAAGAAACCCACCTTCAACATGAAAAAAATATTAAGATCGCTTCCTACGACTACCCAAATTGGTATTATAGTGACTCCCCAACAAGAGGCGCGAAGGGGGTGGCCATAGGGGTTTCTAGAAATTTAAAATTTAAACTGCTGGATAGACTGACCGATTATGACGGAAGATTTTTGTTTGTGAAATGTAAAATAGGGGAGCAGACATTGACCTTAGTGAATCTGTACGCCCCAAATAAAGACCCAACGGGTTATCTAGCAAGGGTCTTGAGCCGGTTGGTGAAATTCCGCGAGGGAGAGACCATCCTGGCTGGGGACCTGAACTTTGGACTGGACCCCAAACAGGATAGCTCATCAGGAATACAGAGTACGAGCCAGGTAAAACTAAAAAAAATAAAACTAAAGATCTATCAGAATCAGATGGTAGACGCCTGGAGAATACAGCATCCAGGGGTTAAAGATTACACTTTCTTCTCACCTGCCCATGGCACACACTCTCGATTAGATTACTTTTTGGTAGAGCATAAAGCTATAGAACAAATAGTCACAACACAGATCGAGATAACTACCCTCTCGGATCATGCCCCTGTGTCGATGGTCATGAAGCTCCGGGGTCTACAAAGGCCTCCATACACTTGGTGTTTGAACGACAGCCTCCTGGCCGAGGCCTCAGTGGAAGAGGTCATTAGAGGGGAGATCGAATCGTTCTTCGAGACCAACGATACAGGGGAGATCTCGGAGGGTACATTATGGGAGGCACACAAAGCCTTTATCAGGGGGATACTTATTTCAATTGGGGCTGCCAAGAAGCGAGAGAAAAGAGAACTTAGGGAGCATCTAAGGGAAGAGATCCGGAGGTTGGAGCAAAAGCATAGAGAGTCAAGTACCCACAGGCAGGATATCTTCCATAGACTTTTAAACAAAAGGGAGGAATTAAAAACCATCCTAGAACAAGATGCCAGGAAATGGTTCCATAAAGTAGCAGAAGATAGACATCATTGGGGAAATAAGTCGGGCAAGCACTTAGCAAGAATATTAAAAAAGAAACGAGAAATTAATTATATAGAGAAAATTCAAAATGAAACTGGAGCAATTCTCAATTCCTCCAAAGACATAGCCAACGAGTTTCGAACATATTACGAGGCACTATACGATGTTAAATTAAAAGAGCACCATCACGAAAGGCCCAAAAACCAGAGTCAGGACTTTGTAAAGAATAGCTCCCTCAGCGCCCTTTCGAGGACGGATAGCCTGAATATGGATAGACCCATAACAGAGAAAGAGATACTGGAAGCTATAAATACTTCCCCGAAAGGCAAGAGTCCAGGATTGGATGGGTATACTCTTACATATTATAAATGCTTCAAAGAGATCCTCGTGCCCAGAATGTGCCGTTATTGGAACAGACTCGGAGAGGACTGTACTATGAGATCTGAAGCTCTAATGGCGTCCATTACAGTGATCTTAAAAGAGGGGAAAGATAGAACGCTATGCTCGAGCTATCAACCTATTGCCTTGCTTAATGCCGATACAAAGCTGTTTGCCAAGGTGTTGGCAAACAGATTTAAGGAACATATGACACAACTGGTCCACCCAGACCAGGTGGGGTTTACCCCGGGAAGGGAAGGAAGGGACAACGGGATTAGGGCCCTGTTGTTACTCCAGGCGGCAAGGCAGGGGAAAGCCCCCAGTCTATTCCTGTCACTGGATGCCGAGAAGGCCTTTGACAGGATAGACTGGGGGCACATGATTAATACACTTGAGGCCATGGGCATAGGACAGAGAATGATCAGCTGGGTGAGGGTCCTGTACGATCTTCCCCAGGCAAGGGTAAGGATCAATGGGGTGCTCTCACAACCACTGGTCATGAGGAATGGCACGCGTCAGGGGTGTCCCCTGTCCCCTCTCCTCTTTGTTTTATCTTTGGAACCCCTTCTTTCTACCATTAGGAATTCAGTGGATATAAGGGGGGTGGGGGCAGGGGGGGAGGAGCACAAGATGGCGGCATACGCCGACGACGTGCTATTTTTTGTGACCAACCCCCGGATTACTCTGCCAAACCTCCTTAGGACTCTGAAACTATACGGTTCAGTATCAAACTTTAAAATCAACTTAGTCAAGTCAGAGATCTTGAATATAAATATAGAGCAAGCCGAAGCCGATCGACTCTCAAAAGTGTTTCATTTTCCCTGGAGAGATAAAATAAAATATTTAGGAGTCATGCTCTCATCTACCCTAAGGAAAATTTACACATTAAACTACTTACCATTGCTGGAGGAGATTAAAGCAGAAACTAAAAGACTAGCTCCCTGTCCCTTGTCTTGGTTGGGGAAAATTAACGCGGTCAAAATGGTTATTGTTCCAAAAGTAAACTACAAACTACAGATGCTCCCGCTCTCAGTGCCGCAAGTTTTCTTTGCTATACTAAATAGAATAATTTCTAAATTTATATGGTCCAACAAGAAGCCTCGCATATCCAAAAACATATTATCCAAGGAGAAAAAACAGGGGGGGTTAGCATTCCCAGATTTTGAGAAATACTATAGGGTTATAGCCCTTTCTAGGGCAATAGAATGGATGAAAGGGGGAAGCAACAAAAGATGGGTGAATATAGAGAATGCACAAAGTAACACACAACTGGGTCACATTATATGGAATCCCTCAAAATTTAGAGTAGAGGGGGAAGGGACACATGAAATCACATTGGTTACACTAAAAGAGTGGGATAGGTTGTTTAGAAAGAATAAATGGGCGTATAATTCACCCTTGATTTATTTAAAAGATAATATTTTTTTCACACCAGGTAGGAGTCAAATAGGGGGAAATTGGATTAAAAACGGGGAAGCACAGTTACAAGACATTATCAAGCAAGGAAGAATACTCACTTATCACGAATTAAGAGAAAATAGGGAACTTATGTCGATTGACGCCTGGAGGTACTCACAGCTTAAACATTTTGTGGAAAGTCTTCCACAGCCAATCCGGGGAGGTGAGGATCTCACAGCTTTGGAGAAGATTTGTGTACGAACAACAACAAGAAATAATATATCCCGATTATATAAGATGTTGATTCTGGAGGAAAACGACTGGGTCCCTCCAGGTGTCAAAAGATGGGAAGGGGAATTAGGAACCCCATGTAGTAAAGATAGAATTAATAGAATTTTTCACGTAATGCACCGTTCTGGGTTTAACACAAAAACAGTCGAAGTGAATTTTAAATGTATCTCAGGTTGGTACCTGACCCCCCAGAAGCTTAGCAGATTTCAAAAAGATAAATCTCCGGAATGCTGGCGAGGATGTGGGAATATAGGCACGATGGCCCATATATGGTGGGAATGTCCTAAGATCAAAAAATATTGGCAACAAATTTTGGAGCTAATTAAAATAATTACTGGGAACAATATTCCAGAAGACCCCTGGATAGTATTGTTCCATGGGGCAGACACACCCATGGGCCAGTATAAATCCTCAGTTATACCGATACTGCTAAATGAGGCAAAAAACCTTATTGCTAAGCATTGGCGAGATCCAGAGAGCCCGCGTACAGGGGAATGGATAAGTAGAGTAAATCTGCAGCAAAAAGTAACAAGTTTTGAGGTACAGAAAATAGGCGATGAGAAAGCGGAGGAGAGGAGGAGGAAATGGGCAGGCTGGGAAATCTTTAAAGACTCATGGAGATTCGCGGAAGAAATAATGGGATGAGGCTGACAGTGCGACCCACAATGGGTACTCCATACGATCTATGCCATTTAAATCTGTACACATGCGTTATATAGGAAATCAATAGACAATACCCATAAGGCGTCATGCAGGGCAGGGACGGGAGGGTGGGGGGGTGGGGAGGGGCACGGGAGAAAACGGTAAATGTATCGGCTTTGTTAAGCAATATGAAGAAAGTTTTATGTATGCATTTGAAAAATTTATAAATAAAGATTTAAAAAAAAAAAAAAAAAAAAATGTGTGTGTAGCAGGCGTCCCAATACTTAGGACAATAAAGAGTAAATATTCAGTATCTCACAAAAGTGAGTACACCCCCCCACATTTTTGTAAATATTTTATTTTATATTTTCATGTGACAACACTGAAGAAATGACACTTTGCTACAATGTAAAGTTGTGAGTGTACAGCTTGTATAACAGTGTAAATTTGCTGTCCCCTCAAAATAACTCAACACACAGACATTACTGTCTTAACAACTGGCAACAAAGTACAAATGTCCAATTTGGGTCCAATTAGCCATTTTCCCTCCCCGTTGTGATGTGACGCGTTAGTGTTACAAGGTCTCAGGTGTGAATGGGGAGTAGGTTAAATTTGGTGTTATCGCTCTCACTCTCTCATACTGGTCACTAGAAGTTCAACATGGAGCCTCATGACAAAGAACTCTCTGAGGATCTGAAAAAAATAATTATTACTCTACATAAAGATGGCCTAGGCTATAAGGAGATCCCCAAGACCCTGTAACTGAGCTGCAGCATGGTGGCCAAAACCATATAGCCGTTTAACAGGACAGGTTCCACTCAGAACAGGCCTCTCCATGGTCCACCAAAGAAGTTGAGTGCGCGTGCTTAGTGTCATATCCAGAGGTTGTCTTTGGGAAATGGACGAATGAGTGCTGCCAGCATTGCTGCAGAGGTTGAAAGAGAGGTCAGCCTGTCAGTACTCCGACCATACACCGCACACTGCATAAATTGGTCTGCATGGCTGTCGTCCCAGAAGGAAGCCTCTTCTAAAGATGATGCACAAGAAAGCCTGCAAAAAGTTTGTTAATGAGAAGCAGACTAAGGACATGGATTACTGGAACCATGTCCTTTGGTCTGATGAGACCAAGATAAACTTATTTGGTTGAGATGGTGTCCAGCGTGTGTGGCAGCAACCAGGTGAGGAGTACAAAGACAAGTGCGTCTTGCCTGCAGTCAAGCATGGTGGTGGAAGTGTACTGGTCTGGGGCTGCATGAGTGCTGCCAGCATTGGAGAGCTACAGTTCATTGAGGGAACCATGAATGCCAACATGTACTGTGACTTACTGAAGCAGAGCATGATCCCCTCCCTTCAGAGACAGGGCAGCAGGGCAGTATTCCAACATAACGACCCCAAGATGACCACTGCCTTGCTAAAGAAGCTGAGGGTAAAGGTGATGGACTGGCCAAGCATATCTCCAGACCTAAACCCCATTGAGCAATTGTGGGGCGTCCTCAAATGAAAGGTGGAGGAGTGCAAGGTCTCTAACATCCACTAGCTCCATGATGTCGTCATGGAGCAGTGGAAGAGGACTCCAGCGGCAATCTGTGAAGCTATGGTGAACTCCATGACCAAGAGGGTTAAGGCAGTGCTGGAAAATAATGGTGGCCACACAAAATATTGACACTTTGGGCCCAATTTCGACATTTTCACTTAGGGGTGTACTCACTTTTGTTGCCAGTGGTTTAGACATTAATGGCTGTGTGTTGTTATTTTGAGGGGACAGCAAATTTACACTGTTATACAAGCTGTACACTCACTACTTTACATTGTAGAAACGTGTGATTTCTTCAGTTTTGTCACATAAAAAGATATAATAAAATGCTTACAAAAATGTCAGGGGTGGACTCACTTTACTATATATATATACACACACACACACACACACACACACACACAGAGTGTATATATATATATATATATATATATATATATATATATAGTGATTAACCGTTAACCCTGAGGTGTCTGGGCTCTATCTGATCTTGCGCAATAATGCTTCCATCTTTAGGATTAGGGATGGGCCGAACACCCAAAATCCCCCCCCCCCCCCCCGATTCGGGTTTGTACCAGAACAAGCGAATGGGCAAAAAGTTTGAGAAAACATGCAAACCCTGATAAAGTCTATGGGACACGAACATGAATTTTTTTTAAAGGCTTATATGCAAGTTATTGCCATAAAAAGTGCATGGGGACCCAGGTACTGCCCTAGGGACATGTATCAATGCAAAAAAAAATACGTTTTTAAAACAACCGTTTTTTCAGGAGCAGTGATTTCTATTCTGTGAACAAACCAACAGTGGATATTCGAGTCGAACACATCCAGACCATCCCTAATTAGGATGAATAATAATGGGGATAGGGGACAGCCCTGCATTATCCTGTTTGTGATGTAACTCCTAAAGAAAATTATTAACTTTCACTTTAGCTGTTGGTCAGCTTTACAATGTTGAGTTCCAGGCCAACATTTTTTCCCTAGTCATGGTCTTTGCAAAGTTTGGTCTTTAAAGGTCCAGTTGATTCTATCAATTCTTAACGCTTTTTCTGCGTCTAAAGACAGGACCATACAGTACCTTGAAAAAGTATTCATACCCCTTGAAATTTTCCACATTTTGTCATGTTACAACCAAAAACATTAATGTATTTTATTGGGATTTTATGTGATAGACCAATACAAAGTGGCACATGATTGTGAAGTGAAAGGAAAATGATAAATGGTTTTCAAAATGTTGTTCAAATAAATATGTGAAAGACGTGGCATGCATTTGTATTCAGTCAATACTTTGTAGAACCACCTTTCACTGCAATTACAACTGCAAGTCTTTTTGGGGATGTCTCTACCAGATTTGCACATCTAGAGAGTGACATTTTTGCCCATAATTCTTTTCAAAATAGCTCAAGCTCTGTCAGATTGGATGGAGAGCACCTGTGAACAGCAATTTTCAAGTCTTGCCACAGATTGTCAATTGGATTTAGGTCTGGACTTTGACTGGGCCATTCTAACACATGAATATGCTTTGATCTAAACCATTCCATTGTAGCTCTGGCTGTTTAGGGCTGTTGTCCTGCTGGAAGGTGAACCTTCGCCCCAATCAAGTCTTTTGCAGACTCTAACAGGTTTTCTTCTAAGATTGCCCTTTTTTTGACTGCATCCATCTTCCCATCAACTCTGACCAGCTTCTCTGTCCCTGCTGCAGAAAAGCTTTCCCACAACAGCATGCTGCCACCACCGTGTTTCACGGTGGGGATGGTGTGTTCAGGGTGATGTGCAGTGTTTGTTTTCCGCCACACATCGTTTTCCTTTTAGGCCAGAAATTTCAATTTTGGTCTCATCTGACCAGAGCACCTTCTTCCACATGTTTGCTGTGTCCCCCACATGGCTTCTCGTAAACTGCAAATGGGACTTCTTAATACTTCTTTCAACAATGGCTTTCTTCTTGCCACTCTTCCATAAAGGCCAGAATTGTGGAGTGCACGACTAATAGTTGTCCTGTGGACAGATTCTCCCACCTGAGCTGTGGATCTCTGCAGCTCCTCTAGAGTTACCATGGGCCTTTTGGCTGCTTCTCTGATGAATGCTCTCCTTGCCCGGCCTGTCAGTTTAGGTGGACGGCCATGTCTTGGTAGGTTTGCAGTTGTGCCATACTCTTTCCATTTTTGGGTGATGGATTGAACAGTGTTCCGTAATATGTTGCTTGGGAGATTTCTTTTTTCCCCCACGGCCAGGATTGCCCCCATTGGGGTGGAGGCGGGAGTGGCTCCCCAGGAGTATCTGGGATCATCAGTGGGGGAATCAACTGCATTTATGTGTGTATTTTTTTAAAAAAAAGAAGAAGTCTCTGGATAAGCAAGCCTATCTGGTGGAGAGGGTAAATATGATGCAACTACAGGGGGTCCCCGACTTACGAACGCCCGACCTACGAACATCCCCTACTTACGAACGAGGCGCTGCGGGGACCCTCCGCCATTTTCCGCCGTGTTCCGCCGTGTTTTGGCCGTTCTGCGCATGCGCGGCCATTCGGAGCCTCGGAAAACTTCGGAAATGTCCGTAATTTGCCGCGCATGCGCAGAACGGCATTGGACGGAACATCGGAAATGTCCGGAAATGGTCGTATTTGTCGGTCTGCGCATGCGCGGCCGACTTACGAACATTTCCGACTTAAGTACAGGCGGGCAGTCCCTAACGAGTTCGTAACTCGGGGACCCCCTGTACCAGTTTTTACATATGACATATGCATAATAAAAAGTGATTGTACATTATACTATACAATATTGAAATCAGTTTTTTAGATGTATCCATAGAAGTATAAGAAACCCCTGAGGAAGACCATAACCCTTATGGTCGTTGGGGTTGGGGTATACCACCATAATGTATATTGTGGGTTGATCATTTCGAATGCACTTTTTTCAAATAATTTTATGGTATTGTTAAATAATTATTTTCTTTTTTCCAATCCATTAGTCTCACATTTGTATACCATTTGTATACCAGAGCTCATATTTTAACTCTTGTATGAATTTTGTCCAATTGTCTTTTGATAACATACATACATAAAACCACAATAGATTTTTTATCAAACCTTTTGACTCATACTTGCTGCTAAAAAAAACCATGGGGAGTTTTCCTTTTTTCTCAAACGGGAGATTTTTTTTTATAACCTAACCCTGTTTTAAACTCCTCCACAACTTTATCCCTGACCTGTCTGGTGTGTTTCTTGGACTTCATGATGCTGTTTGTTCACTAAGGTTCTCTAACAAACCTTTGAGGGCTTCACAGAACAGCTGTATTTATACAGAGATTAAATTACAATACACACAGGTGGACTCTATTTACTAATTAGGTGACTTCTAAAGGCAATTGGTTTCACTAGATTTTACTTAGGGGTATCAAAGTAAAGGGGGCTGAATACAAATGCACGCCACACTTTTCACATATTTATTTGTAACGTATTTTAAAAACCATTTATCATTTTCCTTCCACTTCACAATTATGTGCCACTTTGTGTTGGTCTATCACATAAAATCACAATAAAGTATATTTAAGTTTTTGGTTGTAACATGACAAAATGTGGAAAATTTCAAAGGGTATAAATACTTTTTCAAGGCACTGTACATAGGATATGCTGTTGTGTCACTCAGTGGATAACAGCTGAGAGTTATCCCACCCTTCTCTACATGGGATAAAGCCTGCTTGGTCAGACTGCTTCTTCTTAACCCTTGAGTCATAATTTAGTAAAACACTAACACTGTGGACATGTGCCATGCAATTATGTGCTTCCTATGTTTCATCAACAAACATAGAGGATAAGTTCTTCTTTAAGCGCTTCCCGACCAGCCGCCGCAGTTATACTGGTGTATCAATACACTTATTGCGATTTGTTTTTTTTACCAAAAATATGTAGAAGAATACATATCAGCCTAAACTGAGAAAAAAATTGCTTTTTTTTTAAAAAAAAATGGGGATGTTTATTATAGCAAAAAGTACAAAATATTGTGTTTTTTCAAAATTGACGCTATTTTTTTTGTTTATAGAACAAAAAATAAAAACTGCAGAGACCAAATACCACCAAAAGAAAGCTCTATTTGTGGGAAAAAAGGGATGTTAACTTTGTTTGGGTGCAACGTCACACGACCGCGCAATTGTCAGTTAAAGCGGCGCAGTGCCAAAGTGCAAAAAGGGCTCTGGTCAGGAAGCGGGTAAATTCTTCCGGGGCTGAAGTGGTTATTGTTACCTAAAATTACTGGGTCTTGTAAGAGGGAGTCATTCAGTCACAGGGTCCAGGGCTTGACTGACACTGTTGAGACAGAAAAGAAGGAAAAGATATTGGGAAAGTAAAAATGGCTATTATGCTGTCCAGGTTGGAAAATATATTACAGAAATGGATGCCTATGGTTTAATTAGAGAGACCGTTCAATGTTTTACACTGAGCTGTATAAAGTCATGGAAGAGAGAAAACAATCACAGTAGTCTCTAGTTTTTGTTTCATGGACAATAATTTACTTTTCCGTTACATCAAGTTCTTGATGGCTATAAATGTTGAAGATAAAAATGATGAATTGTCCAGATAGAGTAATTAATCTTTTATTCCTGCTGCTGGCAAGGATATAAATGTAATTTAAAGTGAAGATCACATGTAAGAGAATATAATAAATATACATGAGTAGGATGCTTTCTTCCTTGATGTCACTCAGTATGAAATGTATTTATTAGTTATACATAGAACTATTGAATAAGCAGAGCTAGTACTGTAATATTGCCAAAAGTTGCCAACCCATTTATGGATTGCTTTGAACACTGAGTTATGAGTTATTTTTTAGAACAGAGAAGATTCTGGGCTTTGATTTTTCTGTTACTATGCTATAAAATAATTATGTTTGTATTTCTTTATTTTTAAGATGTTTTGTTCTCTTAAACTTGATTTCAATACCATTAATTACATAACTTCTCCCATAGCTGTGTGATGATTTTGCTTTGCTGCCATCACTTTATGTCTATTATTAAAAACACGTGCTGCACAAATTAATAATCTGAATGTTCATGAAATTAAACTTAAATTATAAATTCATTTTCTGACATGTAACCCAAACAACAAAAGTGCCAATTGATTCCAATTATACTTTGTCTAAAAAATCATTAATCTACAGCTCGTAAGCATTCCAACAATATTGACTAGGAGAGAAAATTATTGTATTTTTTTTTTTTTTAATTGGCATTCAATAATATAAAATGTATGGTTGGCTACTGAAACATTTTTAACAATTAAAGCTTGAGCCTAAGTCCATTAGACTTGCTATTTTGGTAGTTTCCCAATATTAAACTCTGTAGAAGAACATTTAAAACTTTCCCCACTTTCCATAGCAATGATCAAGAAAAACAATGTTTACTAAAATATAGTAAATAAGTATTTATTAAACTCTAAACTTAAAAGCAGATGAGCATGTTTACTTTCCAAGTGGAAATGTAAGTTGTACAAAATATCTAATCATATGCAAGGAAAACTGAAGTCAACACAACATGCTCACATTCTTAAGCTAAGTGAATTTTTCCTTAGTTTAGTGAACTTGCTTTACTCCTTTAATAAATCAGGGTCTATGTACCACAATGATACAGTTTCTTTCTATACTTTGTTTTCAGTGGCCCTGCATACAGAGTGCATTCTAACTAGAACAAGAAGCAAAATGTATGTACTTAAAAAACTGAGATGTGCCCCAATGCAAACTTCCTACACTGCCCTGAACTGGCGCAATGCTGGTGTAAATCATCCATTTTGCATGCTTCAACATTTACAGGCTCATATGGTTAAAACATTTAAATTATTTTTAAAATGCTTAATACATATTAATACATTTATGTTTAATATTTTATGTTTCTTTAATTTAATTTTATGGAATGTTATGTTTTATCCTTATTTTTCCTTACTTTAATTTTTTATAATATCTGTTCTGACTAGTGAAAGTTTTATCTAAGTAGGTGTTAATATCTTAGAGTAACTTGGAGAGTAGTACAAAAAAATTCTTTAAGTGTAGCTGTGGCAATTCTATGGTCATTCAAAGATATACATATTCTTAACAAACTTAATATAGGCTTTAAACCAAGCCCTTAGCTCTGTAGTTGCAGAGGCTGTCTCTCTCTTCCCCACTTTTTTATCCTGGTGTCACAGGACAGTAGGTGAGGAAAATCTCCCTGACAAGTACAGCAAGGGGTGTATTTATCAAAGATTCACTTGTGAAATTCACCCAATGAAAAACATTTTAAATTTGCCCACCTTTTGGATAAATGTTTGCATAAATGTTTTGAGGGAATCTTGGTAAATAACAGGAATCTTCTTTAATTTGCTTACATGATTTCCATAGCGTTAAAACCTAGTTTATATTCAGTTTCAGTACTAGGAAGGTTAATGTCGTTTTTTTTAATGAAAAAGCTTAAAAAATTAAAAAGGTATATCCCCCTCCAGCAAGGATCCAGCATCAGTTATGCAGATGGTATACCCATACCAAGGGAGCAGAAAGCCAAGCTTGTAGTACCTACTGCTATGTTGATTCTAGCCTACATACAGATTCAGCACTCTCCAAAACACATTCCCCATTTTAAGTAAAACAAAAAGAATTTGTGCTTAGGAGAAAATATTAAATCACAAAAAAGTGAAGCTGCTAACACTATATCTTGATACAAGATATAAAATAATAAATATAGAAAGTGTAGCACTACAAATATATCCCAATACAACACTGTTTAACACTGAGAATCATTGTAAGTGCAATTTAAAATAAAAGGATGAGTTTGTAATGTGGTTTTACACTATGGGGATGTCTCTTGTGCTTTGTACCCTTGTAAATAACATTGGATTGCCTGGGGTGAGTTGATTGGAGTGAGCATTTTGGCTATATTCCACCTTCCTTGGAAAGTTTGGAATAATTAAAGATTGGGCTGATCCTGGCTGCTAGAGGAGGCTACCTATACAATTAGGCTTGCTTTGACCTATCTTTTCTAGATGGTCATATTTTTCTGGTAAGCGTACTATCCAACTGCATGATGGTAGAGGCATTCACACTTGGTAGTTGTGGTTCACTAAAAATAAGAAAGAAGTGCACTTAAAATCCGGTCACGCGGATATCTGTTACTCTTGTGTTATGTGGACTTCATATGAATGGTTTAAAGTTTAATTTTATTTCTCACACATTGTATATGTTATTTTTTGCATTTGAATCAGAAAGAAGTGCACTGGAAATCTGGTCGAGTGGATATTTGTCGCTATTTTCTTATGTGGACTTTATATTCACAGTTTAAACTTTAATTTTATTCCTCAGACATTGTATGTGTTATTTGGTGCATTTGCAAAATAAATAAGTTCACTAAAGATCTGGTCACGTGGATATCTGGTCACCTGGATAACTGTTACTCTTTTCTTATGTAGATTTTATATGCACAGTTTGAATTTGAATTTTATTTCTCGTGCGCTGTATATGTTAATGATATTATTTGTTACATAATGTAATTTAATCTCAGTATAAATACAGCTGTTCTGTGAAGCCCTCAAAGGTTTGTAAGAGAACCTTAGTGAATAAACAGCATCATGAAGACCAAAAAACATACCAGACAAGTCAGGGATACATTTGTGTAGAAGTTTAACGCAGTGTTAGGTTATAAAAAATATCCCAAGCTTTGAAACTGCATGATGGTAGAGGCATTCACACTTGGTAGTTGTGGTTCACTAAAAATAAGAAAGAAGTGCACTTAAAATCCGGCCACGCGGATATCTGTTACTCTTGTGTTATGTGGACTTCATATGAACGGTTTAAAGTTTAATTTTATTTCTCACACATTGTATATGTTATTTTTTGCATTTGAATCAGAAAGAAGTGCACTGGAAATCTGGTCGAGTGGATATCTGTCGCTATTTTCTTATGTGGACTTTATATTCACAGTTTAAACTTTAATTTTATTCCTCAGACATTGTATGTGTTATTTGGTGCATTTGCATAATTCTTAACTCATTGTATGTGTTATTTGGTTCTGCAATCCGTATCCTTAGCTTTATCCTTTGTTCTTCCAATATACATCAGTCCACATGGACATTTTAATGCGGTATACCACATGTGTGTTACTCTTTTCTTTTTATCTCCAAAATTGGTGGATTTCTGTAAAATATTTTAAGTTTTTTATAAAAACGTGATTTTCTCTCGGGTACCATCCTCATTTTTCTACCACTTTTTCCAAGGTGTTTGGGTCCGTAGGCCTTTAGTAATAAACGGTTGCTAGTATTTTGCCTGGGTGGTGAAGATCTCATCCTCAGAGCAATTCCGGCGGACCCGCATAATTTGTCCCTTTCGGTTATTTCTGAGGCCCATGCGGGTGATGTCCACTTGTAAAAGGTAACTAAATTTTGTCTGTTTAAAAAAAAGAACCTTTAGTTTCTAGTTTATCGAATACCGTGACATCCAGTTAATTAATTTCCTCGTTTGCTTATGTGTTATTTGGTGCATTTGCAAAATAAATAAGTTCACTAAAGATCTGGTCACGTGGATATCTGGTCACCTGGATAACTGTTACTCTTTTCTTATGTAGATTTTATATGCACAGTTTGAATTAGAATTTTATTTCTCGTGCGCTGTATATGTTAATGATATTATTTGTTACATTTCCCACTTTAAACAAGGAAATAGTTTAACTTTTGTGCTAGGCAAAAAATTGGCGAACATTGGGCAAATTATAGAACAAATTTACGTCAGCTGAGCGATAAATAGGATACATAGTACAGTAAAGCATTTTGCTTTTGAAGAACACATGTTGGACAAGTTCATTCAATTGTTTAATTGTGTAAAAAAAAAAAAATGATTACAGTCATGCCTCAAAACTATTTTAATTTAACAACCCAACTAGGGATGAGCCCGCGGTTCGAGACGAACGTTCAACTTGAACATTGGGTGTTTGTTTGCCTGCCTTTGGCCAATCATGGCTCAGGGGGACTAAGTTCATGCCCCCACACTATATAAGGCTGCTTCCAATGGCGGCCACGTGTAGTGTTGTTGGCGCGGACGGAGAGAGAAAGATTGAGCTAAATTAGGCAGCCAGGTCATTAAGTGCAGGCAGTGTATTTCATATATATATATAGCAGTGGGTGAAGGAGAATACAGGTGCATTGTCAGGAGGTGGAGTGTGGAAGTGCAAGATTGATTGGTGGAGGTGCATGGTGCACCATTAGCTAGTAGAGAAGTGCATGAACATAATGTGTCAATTTAGAAGCATGAAGATCCAACGTGGCTCAGGGGAGAAGCACATTAGCACAATGTTGGTCTATGAGGAAATGCTCAGGGGTTGATTTACTAAAACTGCAGAGTGCAAAATCTGGTCCAGCTGTGAATGGTAGCCAATCAGCTTCCAAACTTCAGCTTGTTCAATAAAGTTTTGACAAAAAAATTTTGGTTTCTATGCAAAGTTGCATTGGATTTTGCACTCTCCACTTTTAGTAAATCAACCGCACAGTCTCAGTATTGGTCAGTGGAGCATGCAGCGGCAGTCAATCAGCCATTGGTGAAGTGCATATATTTAGTGTCAATCAGTGGAGAAATGCAAGGCAAGTGCAGCGTGGGCCAGTGGATATGTGCACTGACATAGCATTAATTCTTGTAGAATTTTGCCAGCACAGAGAGGATATTACAAAGACTGGACAAGACTGAATCTGGAGCAGCTGTGCATGGCAACCAATCAGCTTCCATCTTTCATTTCTCTTTCAATACATTTTTATTGAAAAGCTTTAAATAATACAGCATGCGACTGCAATCGGATATACAGACAGGAGCATAATATTGTTGACTTGCAAGTCTTTCAACAAGTAGAGAAATTGTAGCAAATGACAAACATGTAGCATGTCAAACAGTACCATGTTATAACAGAAAAATAATGTAGATGGAAGAAAAATAAATCAGTGCGCCTATAGCAGAGAGCTGGGCGCTTGTGGATGAGCTACTTATATATAGAGTTCGCTATGCAAAAAACAAAGGACAGGGAAGTGCATAAGTAGAAATCATTGGAGGAGCCTAGATAAATAAAAGGAGAAAAAATGGCAGGGGGGGGAGGAAAGTGGAAAAAGGACATCAGGAGGAATTTGTAACAAACAAACCCACCAATGGAAGGCACTAGGAGACTCCAAACCTGGAGAAAACAATGGGTTGCCTAAAAGGGGAAGGAGTGGTAGATGTGGGGAAATTAGGCCATTGGAATATTTTGTGGAGTCCCATGCTTGAAGCAAATGGGACATTAAGGGGCAAATACGTGCAGGTCTAGATTTTGGGGAGAGCCACAGAAGTGAGCAGGGAGAGACCGGAGAATAAGAAATTGCTTCCAAAGTGCTATGCAGTATAGAAGTATGTGAGTACAGTGTCTGTTGATGGGTTGTGGCTACATCAGTTTTTTCGGAGGTGTGCAGATGTAGCATTATTCATTGAGGGGTGTCAGTAGCTACTTATCTGCTTGTCCTGTTACTGGGTTCCATGGAATTAGGATCATGATGGTGCCAAAACTTTGTAAGTATCATTTCAGGAATCAATCCACCTTCTCAGTACCTGTATGGCAATGCAATGTTGACATTTTTTGGTTAACAGTGTAGTCCAGACCCATATTGCTAAGTAAACATTGATAGGAATTTACTATGACTGGAACAGCCAGCATTTCACATGTGTCTTTAAAGCCTGAAATAGTAAAAGACAAATACCAAAACAAAACACATTCCCATGAAAGAATACAATGCCTTTAAAAAGTATTCATAAACCTTGAAATTTTCCACATTTTGTCATGTTACAACCAAAAACGTAAATGTAATTTATTGGGATTTAATGTGATAGACCAACACAAAGGGGCACATAATTGTGAAGCACATTTGTATTCAGCCCCCTTTACTCCGATACCCCTAACTAAAATCTAGTGGAACCAATTGCCTTCAGAAGTTACCTAATTAGTAAATAGAGTCAACCTGTGTGTAAGTTAATCTCAGTATAAATACAGCTGTTCTGTGAAGCCCTCAAAGGTTTGTAAGAGAACCTTAGTGAATAAACAGCATCATGAAGGCCAAAGAACACACCAGACAAGTCAGGGATACATTTGTGTAGAAGTTTAACGCAGTGTTAGGTTATAAAAAATATCCCAAGCTTTGAACATCTCACGGAGCACTGTTCAATCATCATCTGGAAATGGAAAGAGTATGGCACAACTGAAAACCTAACAAGATATGGCCATCCACCTAAACTGACAGACCGGGCAAGGAGAGGATGGCACAACTGCAAACCTAACAAGATATGGCCATCCACCTAAACTGACAGACCGGGCAAGGAGAGGATTACAAAAAAAAAAAATATTTTGGGGTGTCTACTTTCCAAAATGGGGTCATTTGGGGGGGGTTTGAACTGTCCTGGCATTTTATGCACAACATTTAGAAGCCTATGTCACACGTCACCCACTCTTTCTAACCACTTGTAGACAAAGCCCTTTCTGACACTTTTGTTTACATGAAAACATATTTTTTTTTTGCAAGAAAATTACGTTGAACCCCCAAACACTATATATAAAAGTTAAAGCAAAGGCCCTACAGATTAAAATGGTGGGTGTTTGCCATTTTTTTTTCCACACAGTATTTGCGCAGCGATTTTTCAAACGCATTTTTTGTGGAAAAAAAATACACTTTTTTTTATTTTAATGCACTAAAACACACTATATTGCTCAAATTTTTGATGAAATAAAAAATATGATCTTAGCCCGAGTACATGGATACCAAACACGACATGCTTTAAAATTGCGCACAAACACGCAGTGGCGACAAACTACATACATTTTTTAAAAGCCTTTAAAAGCCTTTACATGATACCACATTAGATTCACGGAGGAGGTCTACTGCTAAAATTACTGCCCTCGATCTGACCTTCGCGGTGATACCTCACATGCATGGTGCAATTGCTGTTTACATATGACGCCAGAAAGAAAAAAAACCAACGCTTGTGTACGCCTTTGCGCAAGAGAAGGGGGGGCAGGGTGCTTTTTTTTTTTTTTTTTGGTTTTTTTTTTTATTTATTTAGCTTTTTATTTTTATTTTTAAACTGTTCCTTCCATTTTTTTCTTTGTTATGATTTTTATTGTTATCTCAGGGAATGTAAATATCCCCTATGATAGCAATAGGCAGTGATACTCTTTTTTGAAAAAATTGGGGTCTATTAGACCCTAGATCTTTCCTCTGCCCTCAAAGCATCTGACCACACCAAGATTGGTGTGATAAAATGCTTTCCCAATTTCCCAATGGCGCGGTTTATATCCGGGAGGGGGACATTCCCTCCCACTGCTTGTAAAAGCAGTCTAGAGCTAATTACCCGCTAGAATTGCTTTTACATGAAAGCCGATCACTGGCTGAAAAGAATGATAACCAAATGATACCTAAACCTGCAGGCATCATTCTGGTATAACCATTCAAGTCCAGCAACATACTGGACATATATTGTAATCTTTTTTTTTTCATGCAGCCTCTTGGCTGAACGAAAAAAAAGAGATTGATTGGTGGGTATGCCCACCATTAGAATACCTCCCTTCATCCACCCCCTTCTAATGATGGGCATACATGCACCATTTATATATGCCGATGCATGGGGGGCATCCTCCCGCAAAAGTTATGCCGTGTACACACGGTCGGAATTTCGACCGTATGTACGTGGCATTAGGAGCCAATCGCTCCTCCCCCCCCCTGCTGCCCCCCAGCTGCGGCATATATGCTCTTTTTTTTAACTGTGGTGGTGGAATCACCTCCGACAGTGTTGGAGTCGCGTCTTTATGTAATCGTGGGAGCAAACGCTGTGTTGCTGTCAAGATAAATAAAATCCGCGTTGCAACTGAATGGCGCACCTGAAAACAAAAAAATGCTTAACACTAAAACACAGTAAACAAAATTACATACCTGAAAAGCAAGCATGATAAAACATGATAAAACATAATAAAACATTGCAGAATAGAAGGGAGTAAAAAAAGAGCAACAATAGAGAGAGAATAGAGTGAGAGAGAGAACAATAAAACGACAACTATTTTATTTTTTTTATTTTTTTGAGATTCACAGGTAAAAAAGCTCCTGACTGAAGCGACTGAATCAAAAACGCTACCACAAAAAAAAAACTGTTAGCGATCGCAGGGATCAGGCCTGACTCTGCGAACGCTGCAGTTATGTGTGCTTAGTGTTTTGTAAGTGACAGTGATCGATCGATACTGCACTTGGGTGGGCTGGGCTGGGCGTAGGGGGAAAACGCAGGTGCTAGCAGGTATCTGGGCTGATCCCGCTAACAATGCGTTTTTTTTTGGAACCCTAAACTGCTGGGACGCTAGTATAGATATGATCAGATCAGATATTGATCTGTTCAGATACTGTGCCACTAAGGGAGGTGTATGCTTTGTGCGTGGGTGTTTGCGGTACTGGCACTAACCTGGGGCGACGCAGACCTTATTTGACCCTAAAACCTAATTGATATCACCCGCCGGGCGATCAGGGGTTTAAACCGTTATTGGTTAATCAGAGAAGCAGCCAAGAGGCCCATGGAAGCAGCCAAGAGGCCCATGGTAACTCTGGAGGAGCTGCAGAGATCCACAGCTCAGGTGGGAGAATCTGTCCGCAGGGCAACTATTAGTCGTGCACTCCACAAATGTGGCCTTTTTGGAAGAGTGGCAAGAAGAAAGCCATTGGTGAAAAAAAGCCATAAGAAGTCAAGTTTACAATTTGCGAGAAGCCATGTGGGGAATACAGCAAATATGTGGAAGAAGGTCAGATGAGACCAAAATTGAACATTTTTGTCTAAAAGCGAAAGACTATGTGTGGCGCAAAACTAACACTGCACATCACCCTGAACACACCATCCCCACCGTGAAACATGGTGGTGTCAGCATCATATTGTGGGGATGCTTTTCTTCAGCATGGACAGGGAAGCTGGTCAGAGTTGATGGGAATATGGTTGGAGTCAAATACAGGGCAATATTAGAAGAAAACTTGTTATGCGGCGTACACACGGTCGGAATTTCCGATGGAAACAGTCCGATGGGAGCTTTTCATCGGATTTTCTGACCGTGTGTATGCCCAACGGTCTTTTTCTGTCGGAATTTCCGACGGACTTTGAATTGAGAACCTGTTCTCAATTTTTCAGACGGAAAACCTTTCTATCGGATTTTCCGATCGTGTGTATGCAATTCCGACACGCAAAATTCCGACGCATGCTCGGAAACAATTCGACGCATGCCCGGAAGCATTAAACTTTCCTTTTATAGTGCTGTCGAACGTGTTTTATGCCGCTGTGTTATTGACTGTCGGAATTTGGTGTGATTGTGTGTAGGCAACACAGCTTGAGCGGAATTCCGATCATGTGTACGCGGCATTAGAGTCTGCAAAAGACTTGAGACTGGGGTGAAGGTTCACCTTCTAGCAGGGCAACGACCCTTAACATACAGCCAGAGCTACAATGGAATTGATTAAATCAAAGCATTTTCATGTGTTAGAATGGCCCAGTCAAAGTCCAGACCTAAATCCAATTGAGAATCTGTGGCAAGACTTGAAAATTGCTGTTCACAGAAGTTCTCCATCCAATCTGACAAAAATGTCACTCTCTAGATGTGCAAAGCTGGTAGAGACATACCCAAAAAGACTTGCAGCTGTAATTGTAGCGAAAGGTGGTTCTACAAAGTATTGACTTTTTCAAGGCACTGTAAATGGTTAAAATTGTACCAACTGCAGTATTATACACTACATTTATGAATTATACTAGTAATGTTCCAGATGAATGAATATTAAAAGCTATTGAAAATGATTGACCCAGCCATGATGACATAGAACATGTATTCTGTAAGTTTTAACATTGCACTTACAGTAGAATGGCTAAATACACAACTGAAATACATGCACAATATTTGAATTGTTTTTTCCCGTCTAAATACTTTAGATTACAAATAGCCAAGATGGTGACGCCGCTATTCACTTTTAAAGTTTGTTGGATACAAATTAATAAATTTACCCTGCTAAGGTCCTTTCCGATAATTTCTTTCTTTCTTTGAAGATAACTAAACACCTTCCTCTCCAGCTCTAAACTGTGGAAAGCTTGTTGGCTTGGTAGCAGTGTACAATAAAATAGAGCCTCACTGGCTAACGATCCATACACTCCCAATTTTAGTATGAATTCTGCTGTGTTAGGGATCATGAGAGATAGTTTGAAAAAAGATTTCAGGAAGTTATACTAGCGGAATCTTAAACATTTAAAGCTCAACTCTAGCTTTGGAGGTATTTCTAACAATTGCTTCAAGCCCCTGTGTTTCAAAAATCTGGAGGTTAAAGAAAACCCTCTTCATGCTTTAACTGTGTTCAACAGCTTTAACCACTTAAGGACCGCCTCACGCCGATATACGTCGGCAGAATGGCATGGCTGGGCACAACCACGTACCTGTACGTGGCCCTTTAAGAGCCCAGCCGTAGGTCGTGCGCACGCCGCTGGTGTCCCGCGATCGGGTCACAGAGCTAAAGAACAGGGAGAGGTCTGTGTAAACAAACCTCTCCCCGTGCTTCCTACCACAACTGACACTGATCGACTGTTCCCTGTCATCGGGAAAGCCGATCAGTGACATCAGACGCAAAGCCACGCCCCCCTACAGTAAAAAAAAAACACACACACTTAACCCCTCCCCGCCCCCTAGTGGTTAACTCCTTCACTGCCAGTGTCATTTACACAGGAATCAATGCATTTAAATAGCACTGATTTCTGTATAAATGACAATGGTCCCAAAAATGTGTCAAAAATGTCCGATGTGTCCGCCATAATGTCACAGTCACAATAAAAATTGCTGATCGCCGCCATTACTAGTAAAGAAAAAATATTAATAAAAATGCTATAAAACTATCCCCAATTTTGTGAACGCTATAACTTTTGCGCAAACCAATCAACAATCGCTAATTGCGTTTATTTTTTTCACCAAAAATATGTAGAAGAATACGTATCGGCCTAAACTGAGGAAAACATTTTTTTTAATATATTTTTGGGGATATTTATTATAGCAAAAAGTAAAAAAAATATTGCATTTTTTTACAAATTGTCGCTCTATTTTTGTTTATAGCGCAAAAAATAAAAACCGCAGGGGCGATCAAATACCACCAAAAGAAAGCTCTATTTGTGGGAAAAAAAGGACGTCAATTTTGTTTGGGAGCCACGTCGCACGACTGCACAATTGTCAGTTAAAGCGACGCAGTGCCGAATCACAAAAAGGGGCCTGGTCCTTTGGCTGCAAATTGGTTCGGGGCTTAAGTGGTTAAACTCCACTTTTGTGGGGAAAACAATTAGCAAATGTAAAAAAAACTATATAGCATATACAATTGCGATACAAGTCATATAGTAATTGAATATTAATAAAAATTACCTTTCCCTGTCAATCAGCAGTGCTGCAATGTTCTGTAAAATGCAGTGCAATATGGCTGCCTGGAAGCATCCTGTATACAGATTGTGTATAGTTCGCCCCCCAGAAATGTAATTTCCTCTTTGTGTGATTGACTTAATGGTTTTTCCAGAAGTCTGCACAAGATACAAATCAGAATTTGAGTATCCCCTGCAACAAAAATGTCATGCTTCTGTGCTGAGACACCCTGGAAGCAAGTGGGACCTGTTAAGCAGAAAGCAAGACCAAAAGTTACCATCTTTGCTGCAGGACTTTACCCACTTCAGCCCCGGAAGGATTTTCCCCCTTAATGACTAGGGTTAATGACATTGCGGCTGACCAATCTGACCCCAAATTAAACTTTTAGGGGACCAGGTACGGCGATTCATGCAGCGCTGCCAACCTGCCGCAGTATATCTGCGTGAGCTGGTCGGCAAGTGGTTAAGGGACTAAGTGAGTAACCGCAGAGGCTGTTTCACCACCCAAAACATACAGGGGAGAGGCAGCCAGGCACCCAGCTAGCCATTTGGGAAAGAAAAGCTACTGCCAACCTTCATCCCCTGCTTAGGATAATCTTGTGCTAATGGACCACTGCTGGGATTCGTTTTGGAAGTGCTCTGCTTGTCTGTTGAAAGTATTTTCCCCTGGGAATACAGTCTGAAGTTTTGTACTAAGAAAACAGTGTAGCCACAGTGGTCCTCAAAGTTCTTCTACACTTTTCACCGAGCAAAGCCTACAAGGGAGATTGCAGCCATACTGTATGTATATGCACATATACCATGTATTCTGGTAGTCAAATAAAGGAATTTTTTTACGCATTTCAAATGGACCTAAAAGCAAGTATCATTTATGCAGAAACGTTTCCACTCACTTCCTGTCCAATGCAATGACTGTACAAGAAATGGGGATGAATGAAATTTTAACCCTTCATCACTCTTATGTTGTATTTCAGATATGAAGTTAAAAAAGATCAGCTTAAAGTGGAAGTCCAGTCAAAAATGAATGAATTCTATGTAAAATATCTTTATCTTTGACATTATTCATTTTCTGTATAGCTGATTGCCAAGCTTAGAAAATCGAATCAAAGCCAGACAATCAGCTTCTTCCTGTTCTTCAGGGACAACCTTACTTCCTTATTTCTGAATTCTGCACTTCCTGAAAACATTGTCATTCTCTTCTACACAGGCATGTCTACTGTTCATTCTAACAGCCCCTGTCTTGCCCAGCCCCACCCAGATCCCACCTCTCCTTTTAGACAGACATGCCTAGACCCGCCCAGCCCCACCCCCATCCCTCCTCTTCTTCACAGATCTCCTCCTGTCTTCATTGCCTCGTTATGGCCAGCAGTTTCTCCTGGGGGGGGGGGGGGGGGGGGGGGCAGGCTTTGGAAGTATGTATTGTTTGTTAGAAATTGTAATATAGATTACATGGTTGTTTCTGCATTGCACTGTGTTGGGCACTGTGTGCATGGTGAGAGAGCTACATGTGTGTAATGAGTTTAATGAGTTTAAGGCTCCAGTTCCACTAGTGCGACTTGTCATGCGACTTTGGACACATAAAGTTACATGACAAGTCACAGCCCATTGATTTCAATGGAAAACATTCCCATCTATGCGCCTTTGAAAATCAGCGACCTTGAAAAGGTGCCTGCACTACATTGATGCATCTTTTGATGCGACTTTGATCCACAGTGTAAAGTTGGATCAAAGCTGCACACAAATTCGCACTCTATATAGCACAGCTTTGGAGTCGCACTAGTGGAAACGTAGCCTAAGGCTAGAGTGTGACTTTGGAGTGTGACTGTTGCAACTTTGATCCAGAGAGTGTAAAGTTGGATCAAAGCTGCACTCAAAGTCACATCAAAAGTCGCATCAAAGCATTTCAGGTACCTTTTCAAAAGTCACAGATTTTTAAAGTCGCATAGATGGGACTGGGTGCCATTGAAATCAATGGGCTGTGGCTTGTCATGTGACATTGTGTCCAAAGTCGCATGACAATGCATACTAGTGGAAACGGAGCCTTAGTCTACGTTTTTACTATTGCGACCCCAAAGTTGCACAATTTAGAGTGTGACTTTGATGCAACTTTGAGTGCAGCTTTGATCCAACTTTACACTCTCTGGATCAAAGTTGCATCAAAAGTCACATCAAAGCATTGCAAGTACCATTTCAAAGTCGCTGATTTTCAAAGTCGCATAGATGGGAACGGATGCCATTGAAATCAATGGGCTGTAACTTGTAATGCGACTTTGTGTCCAAAGTCGCATGACAAGTTACACTAGTGGAACTGGAACCTTAATGTGGTTGCCTGTACTATGATCATTGTAGACTGTGAGCTGGGATCCCAGAGCACTTCCAGCTATACTGACAGCCCCCCCTCCTTTCCAGCTCCCTTCCCCTGTGCACAGCAATACTGTATATGAGCACCTTCCCCCCACCGGTCCTGTGTGGATGGGGCTTTTTATTTTCTAATTTTCGCATGAATTAGGATGTAAAATGAGAGAACACTGGGCGGGAACCTATGATCAGCTCCTCCCATCCTGTATACGCCCACTGGCTACACAGGAACAGTGTCCCTCCCAGGAAGTGATTTCACTAGCTTTCAGTAACCACACCCACTGGCTGATTTTAGTCTCAGAAGAAGTAGAATTGAAATCATGTGACGGCACTGGATTCCGCAAAATAAAGGTAGAAAAACTGGGATTTTTTTTAATTTTGAGACATAAGGCTGAACTTAGCTCACTTTAATGATTGTAGGGTCAGAATTTAAGTGTTAGGGTGGACTTCCACTTTAAAGTAAATAATATTATTAACTACCACATTAACCAAGTAAAATTTGCAAATATAGAGAGGGACACCAATATTTGCTTATTATGTACATCAATGTTTCTCAACTCCAGTCCTCAAGTACCCCCGAACAGGTCATGCTTTCAGGATTTCCCTCAGCTGAAACAGCTGTGGTAATTACTAAGGCAGTGAAACTGATCAAATCACCTGTGCAAAATAATGGAAAGCCTTAAAACCTGACCTGTTGGGGTTACTTGAGGACTTGAGTTGATTTACGTTGATGTACATGCACAAACAAAGCAAAGCCTGAGTACAAAGCAAGTGTATGAATGGGCTGACTCACTAAAAGCAAGGCACTCCCTGTCTGCCTGATATCTTAAAGTGCAACTAAAGTCTAAAACAAAGTCTCTGCAATAAAATAAACTTACCAGCCTGCTCACAGCCTTCTATAGAATGTACACTGGGCTGTGCATGCGCAGTTCAGTTTACTTTCTAGGACAGTGCTTGTGTGCACTGCGGAGTGATGTCTTCTTGCACTGGCCAATCAATATGGCAGAAAAACAGCACCTGGAAGAAGTCAAGGAGAAGCACAGGTAAGTATTGCAGACTTTAGATACACTTTAGGGGAGATGAGCAAACTCTCTATTTCCTTTTACTTTGCCTCTCTTTTAAATGACTGCCAAAGGAGGATTTTTACTAAAACTGGCGCACACAGAATCTGGTGCAGCTGTACATAATAGCCAATCAGCTTCCAGGTTTTGTTATCGAAGCCTAATTGAACAAGCTTAAGTTAGAAGCCGATTGGTTACTATGAACAGCTGCACTAGATTCTGTGTGCCCCAGTTTTAGTAAAACTCCTCCTTTGGCAGCTATTTAAAAGAGAGGCAGATTAAAAGGAAATTGAGAGTTTGCTCATTCTAGTCGCTAATCAACCAATTATTATATGTGATGAAGTAACAAAACACGAATTAGTAACCATGTAAAAGTGACTCACAAAAGCACTGCAAAATATGTGCTCAGTAAAAATACACTATATTTCTCCTTTAAATATAAAGCCATAACCAAAAAAATGCACAGGTGTGGCAATGTGTTTTTATGCACTGTACTATGCAGTCTATTTCACTTTCTCTGTTATAAATATACATTGACATCAGTGACTTTTTTTTAAGAAGTTCATCCTAAACTTGGTTTGATAAAATGCTTCCAGGTATGAAATGGAGTTATAGATTCAGTAATGTCTCGGCAAGCTGACACACGAATGTGGCAGACTGTCAAATCTCTGACCAAAATTCTTCTGTAAAAATGTCAACTATTGTTTATTAATCCAGAACTTAAAATAGATTGCTCTTGGTCCGTGAACAGTTTGAAGGCAACACAGGTCAAGTCAGCTTGAAAAGCAATGTCTGATATTTTTTCAACTTTGGTAGTAAATGTTCATTTTATGAAAAAAATTAAATTAGACAGCAGTGACATTTGGCAGGTGTGGCTTAAACATATACAGGATTAGATCACCAAAGAAATTATAACAGAAGCAAAAAAAAAAAAAGAAGTACATTGGTATAAATATTACAACAACCAGTGCTTGAAAAGATTCATCCAGAAAATTGTGACACACATGACATACTAGCAACATTTTAAAATACATTGTCATATTTGTGGTTTCTTATACTATAACATATAACTCACGTCTGAGAGAAGACAGGGGCTTCTTACACACGAGGAGCAAATGAAGACATTAACCGGGGTTGCATGACTGAGCATTAAGTGCACACATGTCAAAGAAGAGTTATATAAGTGGGAGGAAGAACTATATCTAAACATGGTGGTGATAGTTTATAATGATTGGTTTAAGCAGACTTCCTCTCCTTTCTACATCTGTGGCTTGGTACCTCTCCACAATGTGTTTTTTTTATGTGCAATTGTAATATGTAATAATGTGTTGTACTATTTTGTAACTATTTTCCATTTATTGTAGATATTGTATCCATATCTTAATATTGAGAGCTTGTGGATCTTGAAGAAGCACTGGATCTATGCGAAACATGTTGGTCCACTAGGCTCTACATACATCTATGTATTTTGTGTATTTTCATCATGTTGATCTGGACCAATTTTTAACAAGAAAATTATTTCATGTACAAATAAAGATGTATTAAGTTTATCATACTATATCATTTTTGTGTATTCTCTAACAATCTTACATCCCCCTACTCCAATCTCCCTCTTCGGAGATGTGGGGTTCTTTTCCCTATTTTTTACATGTCAGAGTAAAGCTAACCATAGATGGTGCATTTTCTTTCCTGCAACCACCTTGACTGTGTTGATGAGGTAGACTCCCGTGGAGTTAGTGTTCTCCCAGCAGGGGAAGCCATCTCAGCCGAGAGAACATAAAACATTTGACAGGCTGGTTGTAACCAAGTTGATAATTCAATTAAAGTGTAACTCCACTTTTGTTGAGAAAAAAACAATCCCCTCTAGGTGATCTATGTACATTGCAAGGAGTATAACAACCTTTGTTGCAGATTCCTACCTTTTTGTTATTCCGAAGAAAGCTCTGTGTTTGTCTCTGCCTCTATTCTCAGTGGGTCTAATGGGAGTGTTTTCATAATTAAATGTCATGTGTGGTGGCAGCAACAGGGCACTAATGAGGAAATCTGCTGGGCCTGCATCCCTTTAGACGGGTTCCTATTGAAAGTATCTCTCCAAAAATATTTTTTTGGTTGCAGAGATGCCTGAAATCTGACTCGTATCTTAGTGCAGATTTCTGGGAAAATTGGTGAGCCAATCACACACAAGCAGGAAATGATGTACACTCTGTGTACAGAACAACCCCAGGTAGCCATATTGCATTGCATTCTCAGAAAATTACAGAGCTTCAGATTGAATAGGAAAGGTAATTTTTCATAACATTCAATTACAATATGATTAGTGTCACAATTATATGCGCTATATTATCTTTTCTTTATTTGCTATTTTTTTTTCCCCATGAAAGTAGAGTTACCCTTTAATTTGGGTACAATCAGCCTGCCCAGACATGGTTCAAATCTCGGCCGGTCCATGCTGAACCCACTGACATTCGAACTGTCTATGGCCGGCTTAACATCAACAAATACAGAACAGCTCCCAGGTTGCTTCAATAAACAGTACCATTATGCACCACCTGGCAAGGCCATAGGAAATACTGGATATTGGTGATTTTTTTTATTTTTTAAGATAACCCACTAGATTATCTAGTATTTTTTATAATGTTATTAGTTAGACTTTCCACGTTTAACAAGATAAAATATTTTCCATGAAATCAAAAGCAAGAACATACAGTTTTTGCAGAGTGGTTTGCATGTGGCCTCTTAGGCCCCATTTACACAGGTGGATAGAATTCAGCTTTTAGCTGCGGATAGATCAAGTTATCTACCGCAGCTAAACTCAGACAATGCTTTCCTATGGCCCCATTCACACGCTGCATTTTGCAACAGTTTCGTTACATGGGGTTTGTGCGGTTAAAAAACAATTTTGACTGCGTCCAGGACCGATTTATTGCAGCTATCTGCACATAACTGCAGGTAATCACAGTGTACTAATTCTCCTGTGGATAGCAGCAGCAAGAAGGAAAGAAAAACAACAGAAAGCACATCAGAAATGGCAAGAATGCTCCAACGCAGCTAAACAAAGCCGCAAGAAAACGCAGCTAATAACAATGTACAACTGCAAGTGATCGTTTTGCCTGGAGTCTTGGAATTTCAAAATAACAAAACATGCTTTTAACAGCGGCAGAACCACCACCCGTGTGAAAGAGGCCTAAGTATTGTCAATGTATATGGGATTTTGTTATTGAACAGAACATAGAAAAGGGGGTAAGTAAAAAGTGTATGGTAAGCAAAAAAGAAAAGAGGGCTTGTCCGGAGGTGACAACTAACAAGAAAGAGAAAAAGACGCTAAGGGGGAGCTCCTCCTCCTGCTCTTTCCCATTCCCCAGGGCCAGTCTGTCAATGTGTAGAATTCACAGGAATTCCTGTGATCATCTGGTAAAGTTCCAATAATAATCTTGGATTGGGTTGTTACATGGCTTAAATCAGAAATGATTCCACTGGAATGTAGTGAAATTTGTTTTCCCTGAGGCAGTAAGAACTTCCATATGGTAGATCCTATTAAGTACAGAAATCCACAAGCCTATAAAGCTGGCATCACTAAATGGCGGACCGCGGGCCAAATGCGGACCCCCTTACTCTCCTATGTGGCCCGCCATGGTTCCACCATTTAGTAGCCTTTTCTTCCCCCTGCCATCTCTGCAATCCTCACAAAGCCGACAGTGGGAGGTGGGACAGTTTTGGATGGAGGGTGGAGCTGCCAGAGGTTAACAAGCAGGTGATTGGCTGCTAGGATGAAGGTTCGTCTTAGCAACCGATCACCATCTTGCAACACCTGCCCTCCATTCGAGACATGCTGTGCCTCCCTCCGATCTTTGGTCTGTGCAAGATAAGTGAGGTAGGGGGGAAGTTACAGGCAATGAGGGCACTAGTATGAAAAGCTGAAAAGGAGGAAAGTGTGTGTTGACTCGCTGAGGACATTAAAGTGTAGTTGTTCAGGGCTGCGATGTGGTGTGCTGCGGAAAAAACAAAGAGAGGGGCGCCTCTGGGTGCAGACGTTTAACAGAACAATTTTATTTCAAAACATGTGTACAAGCAACTCACATTTTGTAAGATCATCGTAGGCATGTAAATTTAAAATCATCCATCTAAGGTCCCCAGATCGGTCTCATGCTCTCTGCTGTACTCCTGTGCCATTCGTCTGTGTATACCACACGATGAAAGAAGCCGGCCGTGGTGGAGAAAAATCTCAGAAGGAGGCTTGGTCCGCAGTGAGTTGCAGGCATAGAGAGATGACGTCACTGGCAATCAACGCGTTTCACGAGCGTACGGGCTGTATTGACGTGACAGCCGTGCTCCTTCTTCAAGCTAACGATGGATAGAAATCCTAACAGTACAAATACTAATGGAGGGGGAGTGGCCAGGGCGGAGGATATCATGATTGGTCAAAGGGGCATACATATAGCGTTCTTACTAGTACTGGTATAAGAGCATATTTTAAATGTAGGAAACATATCTTTTTCAACAGGAGTGGAGAAAAACGGGGGAGAAAGGAAAAAGTATATATATATTCTAGAAAAATGATATAATATAATACTTTATAGGATACAATAATAATCACCACTATACTTCTAGGACAACAATATTATAGAGCAGGACATCATCATAATAATAAGTGTCACTAGCAATAGCAGCTGTAGTTTTATATAGCAATAAATAATGTGAATTAAATGAGAAATAATAAAAGATGTATATATGTATGTATAACTAAAATAATATACACCTGTAAATTTACCGTAATGTAATGGACTGGTCTGTTTAAATGTCAATAACTTTTAAACTATTCTGGAAAAAGCATATGTATAACCTATCCATACATCCAGCTTTTTGCGCATCTACTTGTGTAATTGTGACTACTGAAACTTTTTGTGCTGCATACTGACTATCCATACATCCAGCTTTTTGCGCATCTACTTGTGTAAATGTGGTGGGCTGCGGACTGTGATGTATTGGGGAGATGTGGACATTACAGTGGGGGAGCTGCGGACATTACAGTGGGGAGATGTGGACATTACATTGGGGGAGCTGCGGACATTACAGTGGGGAGATGTGGATATTACAGTGGGGGAATTACAGTGGGAAGAGGTGGACATTACAGTGGGGAGATGTGGACATTACAGTGGGGGGGGGGCTCTGGACATTAAAGTGGGGGGCTGAGGACATTAAATTGGGGGAGGCTAAGGACTGTGATGATATTATATAAGGAGTACATATATGCAACTAGTAAGCAAATTAGTAGAAAAAAATATTGAAATGTATTAATATAAAATAAGTGGTGCATAAAACACCAACAGTAAATTGCATATAGAACATAGAAAAAATCACATGACAAATATAAAAAAGCAAATCTTTCAATGTTGAGTCTGATGCGTTTCTGGACCTGTGTAGAGTCCTTTCTTCAGGGGCATTTCATACAAGGTAGTACCGCTATTGCGGCGTACACACGAAGGGACAATCCCGCGGGATTATCCACTGGACTGAAGTCCAGCGGAAAATCCCCTCGTGTGTGGGCGTCGGCGGACTTTTTGGCGCCAAAGTCCGGCGGACTTTTTGGCGCCAAAGTTTTAAGTTTGGTTTTAAAATTATCCGCTGGACTTGGCAGTCCGGCGGACAATCCCGCCGTTAGTAGGCAAGTCCGCGGGACTTTTGAAATGAACGGACTTGCCGCTCATCGGCAAGTCCGTTCATTTAGCACGTGACTTCAGGTTACGTAGCTAGCGTAGGCAGTTACTGCCGCCGCGCTAGCTCCGTGACCTGGCATGGATTTAAAGGACTCCCCACGCCGAAAAAAACGGCGTGGGGGTTCCCCCCAAATCCATGTCAGACCCTCATCCGAGCACGCAGCCTGGCAGGCCAGGAAAGGGGTGGGGACGAACGAGCGCCCCCCCCTCCAGAGCCGTACCAGGCCGCGTGCCCTCAACATGGGGGGTGCCCTGGGGAAAGGGGGGCCGTGCGGCCCCCCCACCCCAAAGCACCTTGTCCCCATGTTGATGAGGACAAGGGCCTCTTCCCGACAACCCTGGCCGTTGGTTGTCGGGGTCTGCGGGCGGGGGCTTATCGGAATCTGGGAGCCCCCTTTAATAAGGGGGCCCCCAGATACCGGTTCCCCACCCTATGTGAATGAGTATGGGGTACGATGTACCCCTACCCATTCACCTAAGGTGTAAAATGTAAAGTACAAAAACACACACACTTTTGAAAAAATATTTTATTGCACTGCTCCGGGGGTCTTCTTCCGTCTTGGGGGTCTTCTCGCCGGACTCCTCCGCTCTCTTCTGCTCTTTTACCTAGCTCTTTCACGAGCGGAGGAGTCCGGCTACCTTCTTCGTCGTCGCCGCCGTCGTCTGGGGGTCTCGATCCGCCTTCGGGGGTCTTCCGGGGTCTTCCGGGGGTCTCTTCTGTTCTTGCGGCGGTCGTCGTCTTCCGCGCCGCCGCCGCCGCCTTCTTCTTCTTGTCCTTCTTCTTGTTCTTCTTCTTCTTCTTCCGATGTTGACCCGACGCTCTCTCTGCCCGGAATGCCTGTGCCGCGCTGCGCTGGGACTTATATAGGGGCATGGGGACAGGGTCACATGTTCATGTCACATGGTGACCCCGCCCCCTTGCGATGTCACAGTCCCAGCATCCTCCGTTTTTTCGGCGTGGGGAGTCCCTTTAAATCCATGCCAGGTCACGGAGCTAGCGCGGCGGCAGTAACTGCCTACACTAGCTACGTAACCTGAAGTTACGTTCGAAATGAACGGACTGCTCCATGTGTGGGCAAGTCCGTTCATTTTCAAAAGTCCCATTGGCCGACGGATTATCCGCCGGAGAAGTACGTGCGTGTGTGGGCAAGTCCACACGCTCGGAAAGTCCAGCGGACCCAGCTGGAAAGTCCGGCGGGATTGTCCGCTGGACTAGGTCCGCCGGCAAAAGTCCGCACGTGTGTACGCGGCATATGTTGATATTCTATAAGAGACAAAGTCACACATCAGAATCGTACTCGGGGTCAGAGAAATGAGCATCGTTGGGTTCTCCTAGAGCAATCACATCTCCAGCACAGGAAATGACAGAGGGGAGACAGAGACAGAGACAGAGGTGTAGATTTTGTTTAAGGGAGTGTGAACTATGTCCCACTGGGGCAGAATTTTGTTTCTAGTTTCCTGGACCTTGCTAGAAATGAAAGATTTGTCCGGGAAGAATACAAATGGTCTCTTTCATCATTGGAGAGATAATCTACAGTAATCATTTTAATAAGAATCTGGTAGGTCTTAAAAAATACTATTTATTAAATGTTTAAAGCAGAATTCCAGCTATAAAAAGCAAAATTAAAATGAATTGCTTATTAAAAGACAAAAAAAATTTTCAGCATTGTTTACCTTAAATCCACAGATTTTTCCCCCACAGTACCTTTTCTGCCATTAGGTGTCCTTAGTCTGAATCTCATTTGTCCTGGACACACCTCAACCTGTGACTGGACAGTGAAAGGAGAAGCAGCACAGAGATGAGCTCATCCCTTTGCAAATCTGCTTTCTTTTCCTATCAGCATACTTCTGATTGGCTCCTTGTACTTCTTCTTCCTCTAATATAGTGGGGCCTGGCCTTATGAAAAGTAGAGGGATATGGCAATGGGGGGAACTCAAAGACAGTACATATAGAAGCTTAAACCAGTGGTTCACATTTTGTTTAAATTGAAAAACCTTTAATATTGGGGAAGAAATTATATATCAGATAGCCAGAGAATGATAACAAAGGAGAAGAAACAAAGCTTTTGTCTTTGCTTGATGAAAACATGTCCATTATTTTTGAACTGAAAGAAATGGAAGCAAAACTATCGTTGTTAGCTACTGCAATCAAATTCCAGCTTTATGTTATTGCACCTACAGAGGAAAAATAAACTGTTATCTCTGTTTGGTTGCTATGGATAATACCACTTATTTCCTTTCTCCAATTTTTACAAATCAACTTCTGTGAGTATAATTCTAACTTTTTTATAATTACAATTACCATTTTTGACAAAAGTGTCATTGCAAACAACTTGAGCACAATGAGCAAAATTAGAGAAAGAAGAATTTAGAATTATCTCTGCTCACTGAGTTATAATAATTTACATTGTTTGGAAGTATTCTTCCCCCCAAATTAAGTATTTGCATATTATATTTGGTATTGTAATTACACCAATTAAGAATCATTAATCATTCTGAGCAAGTCAATAGCTGCTAATATAATTTCTTTGCTTCATCAGAAATCTTTGTACACTAACAATGAGTGATACAAAATGGAAAAATATTGTATTTCTTTCCAATTTCATGCTGCAATGTTGATTTCTTCTCTGGGAAAGAATGCTAGGAGGCATTATTGTCTTTTCATTCTTTTTGCCTCAATTTAAAAAAAAACGGAAATATAAATGCCAAAAAATGTTAAAAGGCATATTTATAAATCCAAAAGCCATCTCCAACAATAGAGTCAGTTCAGTTACCTTAAGGATATTTCTGCTGAATGCATTTCTAGGTTATCGAGCTTATGGTGCCTCAGACCTAAATAGAATTCTGACCTTAGTAAAATCATTTCCTGTTTGCGTCACATAATTGAGGGATCAGCTAATTGAAAATATCTGCAGAAGAAATGGGCAATCTCAACCTTCCGTAAATATTGTAATGACTTGTGTACCTGCATTCCATAATTCAAACACAAAACATTTGACATGTCACCTTTGATACCATTTGGAATATTTAAAAAAACATATTTTACTGATGCCATAAAGTAGTAAGAAGCTGTATTTTTATCGATCTTGACATATGCATTATATCTCCAAAATATTGCTGCTTCTTTCCTTGTGCAGCTCATAAAGTATCACATTGTCATTTTAGTGGCATAGTGGGACCTAAACCTTGCAGTTCTTCAGGAGGGTTACCTTATCAACGGGGCCTGAATAGGAGAAATATTTTGTGACTAAAGGCTATATGATTGTAGCCGTATTAGTGCACCTCCTTATCTGACCAACTTATCTGACCATATTAGTGTTCTCCTCCCCATATGATCAACTTTCTCCCTTTAAAGAATATGTTACCCAACATTTCATATTTCCGATATGTGCCAAGTACTTGCAAGAAAATGCATCCTGTTCTTTTTGTATTGCTTCCTTTGTGTAAAATCCCTGGTGTTCCTGCCAGTCCCTCTGCTTTCCTATTAAAACTTAACCACACTAAGCAAGAGAACACACTGTGGTCAGTTCTCTAGCTGTGGTGGGAACTCAGTCTGCTCCCCTCCAATGAGCAGACTTGTCCTGACACACACCCCCTTGCATAGCCTTTCACTGGAAAGCTCAGTCTACTGCTGCTTCTCCTCCCCAACACTCTGAGCTCTTATGCACCTTAGAACAGTGGGAATGTGATCACTTGTAAAAAAAAAAAATGTTTTGCCTTTCATTTTTATTTTAAACTGAATGGGTTGTTTTACAACGTGAGGGTTTACATATGCTTTACCCACATCAGCTCCGGAAGGTTTTACCCCCTTCCTGAACAGGCCATTTTTTGCGATACTGCACTGCATTGCTTTAGCTGACAATTGCACAGTTGTGCGACTCTGTACCCAAATAAAATTGACATCCTTCTCACAAATAGAGCTTTCTTTTGGTGGTATTTGATCACCTCTGCGGTTTTTATTTTTTGCGCTATAAACAAAAAAAAGACTGACAATTTTGAAAAAAAAAAAAAAATACAATATTCCTTACTTTCTGCTATAAAACATACCCAATAAAAAAAAAAAAAAAGTCTTCATCAGTTTAGGCCAATATGTATTCTGCTACATGTTTTTGGTAAAAAAAAATCTCATTAAGCGTATATTGATTGGTTTGCGCAAAAGTTTTAGCGTCTACAAACTATGGTATAGATTTATGGACTTTTATTTTTTATTGTTTTTACTAGTAATGGTGGCAATCAGCAATTTTTAGCAGAACTGCGACATTGCGGTGGACAAATCTGACACTAAGTGACAATTTTTGGGGGACCAGTGACACAATACAGGGATCAGTGCTAAAAAAAATGCACTGTAACTGTATAAATGACACTGACAGGGAAGGGTTTAACACCAGGGGCGATCAAAGGGTTAAGTGTGCTCCTAGGGAATGCTTTCTAACTGTGTCGGGGATGCTGACACTGGAGGAAAACAGAGATCCGTGATTCCGCTTAACAGAAACACAAGATCTCCATTTTCCTCTTTGGCAGAACGATGATCTGCCTTGTTACATGGGCAGACCGCCGTTCTGCCTCTCCTTGGAATTATCACGTGTCCCGCCAGCCATCGCTGTGCCCAATCACAGTGGAAGCAGGGCCCCGGCAGCACGCGCCCCAGAGCAGGAAGAAACAATGACGTACAGGTACGTGGATTTGAGCTAAAGGGCCACCCTGCCGCAGTACATGTACGCGGGGTGGTCCTTAAGTGGTTAAAAGGCCTTTTTTTATCTATATACAAATACATATACAGTGGAATCCTGGATTACAAGCATAATCCTTTCCAGGAGAATGCTTGTAATCCAAAGCACTCGCATATCAAAGCGAGTTTCCCCATAAAAGTCAATGTAAAAGATGATAACTCCCTCCACATTGACTTCTATTGCATGCAATACCACACGTGGCCAGAGATGGGGGGCACTGGAGAGCATCGGAAATACTCGGGGACAGCTCGGCTGAACTTGGAAAGCCTCGGAAAGCCTCGGAAATACTCCGTTCGCGAGTGTTTCCGAGCCTTTCCGAGGCTTTCCGAGTTCAGCCGAGTGGTTCCGAGTATTTCCGAAAGGCTCCGAACCGTTCCGAATGTCACCGGCACCCCCACACCTCTGGCCAAATGCGGTACTGCACACCCCATTAGCTTGAATTCTGCTTGTTTTGCGAGACAACACTCACAAACCAAGTCAGAATCTAAAGAAAAAAGTAGCTTGTTAACCAAGGTTCCACTGTACATGTTTAAGGAACTACCAACTTAGGCTTAGGCTACCATATATATATATATATATATATATATATATATATAGATATAGATAGATAGATAGATAGATAGATAGATAGATAGATAGATAGATAGATAGATAGATATTCATTTTTTTTTTTTTGCCCCTAGTATCTGGCTCTATATATAAAATATCATGTACTTATATTTTATGAACCATGTACAGATATTTTTTTTTTTTAACAAAAACTTTTTATTTATATTTCCAAAACAAAAGAGAAATAAACAGACATTATCACATGTCAAACATATTGGTTACAGACAAAAGTAAGCAGAATTAAGGATCAGTACTACAGTATCGCAGTTTATGCAGTAGGTACAACCATCCAGTCATAGGCAAGCACTAACAATACAGTTAAAAATGCAGTAACACGAAAAAGTATGTCTACCAGGGTCACTTCAGCGGACATATTGGACCCGCAAGGGATCCAGAAGGATCAAGGAATTGTGAGGTGTTTTGCCTCTATCCAGTTGTCCCAGATCTTCCCAAACTTTTTGGGACAGTTCCTACCCAGGTACGTCAGCTTGTACAGAGGTAAAGCTGTGTTTATTAAGGACTGCCACATTTGTTTGGTAGGGGGAAGGGGTTGGTTCCACTGCAGGAGAATAGCCTTCCGTGCGTATAGCGTGGTATAGAATATAAACAGTTTTTTGCCCCACGAGATCTCCAGAAAGTCGCAGACCCCCAGTAGGAGGGTTATGGGGCTGAATGGGACCACCAGTTGCCCAATATCGTTAATGTCTGTCAGTACTTCCCTCCAAAAGTCAGCTATCCCCGGGCAAGACCACACTACGTGGAAAAAATTCTGCGTCAGGGGAGGAGCATCTAGGGCAGGCACTTGAACGGTCTGGATAGATTTTGGCAAGGCGTGCTGGGGAGAAATAAACTCTATGGATAAACTTGAGCTGAACGAACCTGTCCCTAGCAGATATCGTAAGGGGTAGGTATTGCTGGATGCCCTCCTCCCAATCCTCTCCAGTGAGCTCCGGGACATCATCATGCCAGCGTTGGTACAACTGGGACACTTTGGAGGTGTCGTGTGTGGCAAGGAGGTTGTACAGAGAGGAGAGTACGCGCCTCTCATCAGGAGAGCGGAGCGTCTTCTCCAATTCCGACACTCCCAGGTCCACTCGGGCAGAGAACTGGGATTGGAAGGCATGCCTCAGCTGCAGATACCTAAAGAACATGTAGTTCGGTAGAGCGTGGTTCCTCTTAAGGCTGTCAAAGGTTAATAGCTGTTCTTGTGAGACAATATCCGCTAAAACTGTAATACCATGTCTAGCCCAGACCACCGGGTCTGGGATAGAGAGGAAGTGGGGGAGTCGAGGATTCCTCCAGAGAGGAGTCGCCGGTGACCAGACATCAGGGGGTTTTATTAGTTTTTGGACTGAGTCCCACACCAGCAGTGTTGCTCGCATCGGTAGAGTTATACCATGGTTGGACCTGGGTCCCCTGTAAATAAGGTTTCCCAACTCTGCAGCGGAGCCCAACAGCGCCGCCTCGAGTGAGGCTGCAGGGTTGGCGGGAGTTTCCGAGAGCCACCATTTAATTGTAACGAGCATCGCCGCCCAATAGTATTTAAGAAAACAGGGTAGGGCGAGGCCCCCCAGTGGTAGAGGGAGCTGAAGGGTAGTTTTTGCTATCCTGGGGGCCTTCCCATTCCAGACAAATGTTGTAATAATACTGTCAAGTGTTGGAAGAATTTTTTGGGGATGGGGACGGGAGACTGACGGAATAGATAAGTGAATTTGGGGAGGACTGACATTTTGACCAGGTTTACTCGTCCCACTGGCGATAGGGGCAGGGCTTTCCATACAGCGCACTTCTGGGCCTGCCGTGTGACCACCGGGTTCAGGTTAAGGTCAACAAACCTCTTCAGATCTCGGTGGATTTCCACTCCCAAGTATTTAAATTGGGTGACCCTTTGCAACTGCCCATCCGCCAGTGGGAGGGAAACGGGAGAGTGGAGGGGGAACAGTATAGATTTCCCCCAATTTATACATATACCGGAGTAGCGACCAAACCTATTTATTATGGAGAGGGCAGCCTGTAGCGACCTTCCATCGTCTCTGAGGTACAACAGGGTATCGTCCGCATAAAGTGACACTTTCTCACATAGTGGGCCCCGAGTGATTCCCTGAACCTCAGCAGTGGAGCGGAGAAGAGCTGCCATAGGCTCAATCGCCAGGGCAAAGAGCCCCGGGGAAAGGGGGCAGCCCTGCCTAGTCCCCCTGTGCAGTCGAAAGGATGGGGAGATAACCGAGCCCGTACGCACCCTGGCCGTGGGCGCCTTGTACACCGCCTCGACCCAGGAGATGAAGGTTGGGCCGAACCCAAACTTGCGGAGAACCTCCCAGAGATAGGCCCACTCTACAGAGTCGAAGGCCTTCTCTGCATCCAGAGAGGCAACCACTTCTTTCTCCGAATTTTCATCTCCAGAGGCCAGGACAGCATACAGCCGCCTTAGATTAATATCCGTCCCCTTCCCGGGCATGAAGCCTGACTGATCTTCATGGACCAGGGAGAGGATCACGTCGTTTAAACGCCTGGCGAGAATTTTGGTTAGCACCTTTGCGTCAGAATTGAGTAGGGAGATGGGGCGGTAGGAGGGGCATAGTTGGGGGTCCTTCCCTGCCTTCGGGATGACAACTATGATGGCTTGAGCCATGGAAGGGGGAGGTCTCCCGTCTCGAGAGTCTCAGTAAACATATCATACATTTTCTCCGCCACCTCTTCTATATATTGTTTGTAGAATTCGGGGGGTATCCCGTCCTCCCCAGGGGTTTTCCCCGTCTGCATGGAGCCTAAAGCTAGCCGAACCTCGTCTAAGGAGATGGGGGAGTCTAGGAGGCGCCTGTCCTCCGGCGAGAGGGCCGGGAGTGTTACTTCTCCCAAGAAGGCCAGGAGCTCGTCCTGTGGGTAGTCAGATCTGGAGGAATAAAGTGCAGCATAAAAGTCTGCAAAGCAGGCATTTATACCGGCCGGGTCCGTTACCATAGTGCCACCAGATGTACGTATGCAGGGTATTGTGGTTACTGGGGCCTGTTCTCTGGATATCCAGGCCAACAGCCGGCCTGTTTTATCACCCTGCTCAAATATTCTTTGCGTTTGAGCGAGTTGGCGTTTGTTCGCCTTGGCTACCCTAAGGAGTGTCACCTCCCTGTATGCTACCTTCATGTCCTGTGCTAAAATAGGATTGGCCGTGAGGGTAAATCCGGTTTCTAGGTCCTGAGCTCTAGCCTCCGCTTCTTCCACCATAATCCCATCATTCCTGCGTTCCTGGTTAATGGAGGATAAGTAGCATCCACGCATGTAGGCCTTAAATGCATCCCAGACTACACCTTTTGAGGCGGTATTGGCATTGGAAAACCAGTATCTTTTTGAATTTCTTTGGCCATTTCTATCTCTAGAGTAGGGTGTTCTATCCAGTATTTGGAGAGACGCCATAACCTATCTGGTCGTGGTGTAGATGTTTGCAATGTGCAGAGTAAGGGGGAGTGATCAGAGATACCCCTGGGGAGAAGTTCGGTGTGGAGGATAGTAGGGAGTAGCGTAGTGCTGGCATATAGGAGGTCAATGCGGGAGAGGGTGCTATGGGAGGTGGAGTGGCAGGAATAGTTACGGAGGGATGGGTGTTTCCACCGCCATACATCTACCAACCCAAACGTCTGAGCCCATCTAGAGAGCGCCGAGTCCGAGGCAGGGTCAGTAGTCAGTTTATCCAAAGACGGGTTAGGGGCGATGTTGAAGTCTCCCACCATAATGACGTTGTCAGTGTGGAATTGGGCAACCAGTGTGGTAAGTTTATGTAGGAGGGAGAGGTTAGCCGGAGGGGGCATATACAACCCGACCAGGACCATTTCCATTGTGTCTATATTGGCATGGATCAGCACGTACCTACCCTCTTGGTCTATAATGACATCTAGTGGTACAAAATTCAGGGATCTATGCACCAAAATACTGACCCCTCGTGCGTAATTGGAGTAGGTAGCATGATAGTGGTGTCCCACCCACGGCCGTTTCAACCCCAGAATCCTTCCCCCTACCAAATGGGTTTCCTGGAGGATGCATATATGTGGCACATACTTCTTCATATAATCAAAGACAAGGGATCGTTTAATACGTTGGTTGAGTCCCCTGACATTCCAGGAGAGGATCTTCAAGGGAGCCATCTCATAGAAGGTCAGAGGACATCAAGCAAGGCCGTCGCCGAGCCAGGCCACGAGCGGGGAGACCCAAAATAGAGGGCCCACCAGACCTCGCCCAGGGTGAGACGGAGCGACAGGAGATCCCAAGTCATATTGTACGGTAGTTCACCCCTACTGCAAAAGTTTCGTCTGTAATGGAAGATATATAAACAGATAATGTTTAAACAGATTACCCACAAGAGGGTAGAAATTAAAACCCCCCCCCCCCCCCCTCCCCACACCCCACCAAAAAAACCATGGGATGTTTGAGTACCCAAACAAAACTGGAACATGTTGTAGGAGAAAACTCCTATGGGGGCAGTGTGTACAATTGGCACACCAAGGACAGAGTCTCGTGCAGCACAGAGTCTCTATTGCAGCCGCCACCCAGGGGGGGGGCGACAGGCTCAGTAATATAAAATGTAAAAAAGAATTTAGGAGAGAAAAAAAAAAACAATACCTGAGAGGGCACAGTAAGCGGGGAAAGAAATAAAAATGTAAAATCTAACCAATCTGTGCATGTCCTGCAATTCGGCTACTGTCCAACATACACTTAGAATCCTCTAAGGGCTCTTACTTAGTTACAAATCCTCCGCTCTGAATCTGGGATTGAGTCCGAGGAGAAAACAAAAACAGAGAACCATAGGTAGGAAAGCTCGATTAGAGCGTCAGCTCCTCTTGTCGTTGAAGTAGAGATAGTGCCGAGGCCAGGGGGGGGGGGGCAACCACCCAGGCCTCAGGAGAATATCCAAGTACTCCAGTGTTAGACCCCCACAGGGGGTGGGGGGGGCATCCTTACCCACATCAGGTTATGAGGGTTATAGCGTGGTCCTCCTACCCACACGGCATGCATCCAAAGGAAAAGAAAAACAATTTTAAATAAAAAGAGAAAACGAAGACAATGTAGGGCCTCACCTCCCGTGTTCAGCAGGCAGTCCGGGGCACATGTGTGCCACGTCTTTGGGAAGGTATGGCGCAGACCGCCTCCAACTGTAAGCGTTTAGCAGAAGGGCCGTGGGGTTGTGAGGCATGGGTGCGTGTGCGGGCGGATGGCCCCCGTAACGGTCACCAAGCAGGGCATCCACTGTAGACAGGGCCACACCGGAGTAGTCTCATACAATTTAGGCGCGTCTGGGGAGGGAGTCTAGCCATCTGGAGGCCTCGCTCGGGGAAGTAAAAAACTTTACAGACTCACCGTCCACGACTCTGAGCTTCGCGGGGAACATCATGTTGTACTTTATGCCCTTGGTCCGGAGCTGGGCCTTAACTTGGTCGAACGTGCGACGCATCCTCTGGGTCTCAGTCGAGTAATCTGGAAACAGCATCAGCTTGGTGTTGTCGTAGCGTAGCTCCCCAGCCTTTCTGGCCTCCCTAAGGATGAGGTCCCGGTCGCGGAAGTTCATGAGGCGGAAAATAAACGTGCGCGGGGGTGCTCCTGGTGGTCCCCGGGCCGAGGGCATCCTGTGGGCCCGCTCTATAACAAAATGGGCAGAGAATGGCGCCTGCGGGAGCAGCGTGCGGAGCAGGTGTTCTGTGAAGGCTTCCGTGTCTCTCCCCTCAGCCCCCTCTGGCAGGCCGACCAGGCGGAGGTTGTTACGCCTATTTCTGTTCTCCTGGTCCTCGGCTCTGGTCTCCAGGGCCTTAACTCTGACCTGGATAGTGTGGAGGGAGGCAGTGTGGTCCCTGACGGCGTCCTCGTTGTCACCGACCCGCCGCTCGGCCTCCGCAATCCGGTCCCTGTGTTTATCCAGGTCGCGCCTGATCAGACCCATATCCAGCTGTATTTGTTCTATTTTAGCGGTGAGGGTGGTTTGGCACCCTGTAATGGCCTGCATCAGCGCCTGAAACTGGTCTTCGCCGAGCGGTGGCGGGGTTGCCTGGTCGGTCTGAGACGCCATGCTGGTCTGGGCCTTCCCGCGGGCGCCTCGTGTCAGTAGCGGGGTTCCAGTGGCCGCTTGCTTCTTTCTTTGGGAGCCGGAGCTTCCGCGGCGCATACCCGATCTTGCAGGGTAAAGTGGGAGCCGATAGGGAGGCAGAAAAGCCCTCTCAGACGGATGTAGAGCCTGTTAGCTGCGGAGCTCTGTCTCTTTGCGTCCTTTCAGTCCGCCATCTTGACCACGGTGGTCTGGAACCCTTCAGTTGTATACAGCCTTGTTGTGTAATTTTGACGTGCATATGCACAGCCATGTATTATGTTTACATGTATTTTGAACAAAAAATGTATCTCTCTATAATAAAATTATATTTTTTCATACTTTTTTCTACTTTTCACTATGATTATGTAGTATTTGTGGTGACTGTACACACAATCACCAGGGCCTTAAAAGTCCCATAAGAGGGAACACTACCCTTTTTCTAATTTAATTTTAAAGGGTATATGCAGCATACAAGCTGCCATGTAACAAGCATACAAAATTCAAAAAGAAAAACTAAACAAAGAAAATAAAAATAACAGTACAATAGTAGCCTCATCAAGTTTGCCAGTCTTAAGTCACTCCATCAGGTGAAAAACTCTTGACCAGTGAAATTCTCCAGATATGCATAAATTATACCTAAACGTGTAGTGTAGATGGTGTTAAGGAAATAATTAAGTAGCGCTGAAAATAACAATAAAATATATAAACTGAAATAAATGTGATCTATATGTGAAATTGTGCTATAAAGCTCAAAATAAAATAGTCCATTGATGAGTGTAGAAAAAACAGAAATCAATTTTCAAAAAAATCTTTCAATCTTCCACCACACCGACGTGCCAGTGACACCTCTCCCAATGAGTCCTCACTCACCGACTGATGTTGCCTCCCACTCTCGTGTTTGGCAAAAGAGCAGATTGACCACACCTGGGTCAGTGACATGATCACTCCAAGCCAAGTATCTCCATATGTGAAAAATAGAAATAAAAAGTGCTCCACATAGCGTGATACTATTTATAAACAATTTATTAAAAATATTACACACACACTTCAATAGTTCAACTCACATGTTGGAAAATAAAACTCAGCAAGAAAAAAACAAATCTTTTACAGCAAACTGTAATAACGAATGGTTCGGCAGTGTACTAATGTTTTTTTTGAAAATTGATTTCTGTTCTTTCTACACTCATTAATGGACTATTTTATTTTGAGCTTTATAGCACAATTTCACGTGGTGTTATATTTATAGATCACATTTATTTCAGTTTATATATTTTATTGTTATTTTCAGCGCTACTTAATTATTTCCTTAACACCATCTACACTACACGTTTAGGTATAATTTAATAAGTGGCTGCTGTTTTTTTCACTGATTTATATATATATATATATATATATATATATATATATAGACATATATATATATATATATATATATATATATATATATATATATATATATATATATGAAAAAGTTGGGGTAAGAAACTGCGCTAGGGTTAAGTAAATGCGGATATACCGCGAAAGACCTGAACAGGTTGACTTCCACCTGATGGGGCTGCAGCAAATATACTGTGCATATATAAACAGTGAAAATAAATTGGAAAAGAAAAAAGTTGCGCATACCAATGAACTAAAATAACCAAATAAGTGAGCCTGACCCTAGATTGTGGGTCACAGTGAATCCACTCAAATCAAATGTATATAACTTTAAATGCCTTCTTAGCATAATACATAAATCAACACCCAGTGATGTGACTGAAATTGAGTGATAAATAAACGTGAAATGATAAATGTTATAAAAATATATAAAAATGTGAGAACAAATCACAAAAAGTTCATATATGGACCAGTATGGTCACAACAAATGTCCCAAAGTGAAAATTGTGAAGTAGTGCCAAAAAAAAGGTAAGATGCTCATGCTTCCATACAGGGTTTCAAACGGTGGTCGTCCTGCATCTACTCTCTTTCAACACATTTAGGTGAATATTCATAACCACCACCACCGAAGGAAAACAGATGGCCCCTTACCAAAGATATAGGACCCCCCGTCACAGAGGGTCAATCAGGCATGTGGTTGGGTTGTCTTTAAACGACCTCCAAAGCGATAATGACCATAGAATTCCAAGGCACTCTTGACACTTCAAGGACCTCCAAATATTGCTCGAGGGATTAGCCAAACGGTGTACAGCATATAAAAGAATGGAAATGCTCCAAATAGTGCATAAACTCCAAAAAATGTTATTAAACAAAGACCATAAAAACTCACATGTACAGAAAATGATGGTCAGCCAGGGAACGTCCGATGCACCGGCCGGATACACTCACAAACGAAATTTGGCATAAACACTGGTAGCTTCTAATGTTGAGGTGGTGACAGTGCGTCGCTCGCCCAATGCATTTCGCGAAATATCGCGTCATCCAGGGACCATATTTTTATTTTTTTTTATGTGTTGGGGTTATTGGCGTGGTGGAGGTACGGAATTATTGTGGGAGGTTACATTCAGTACCAGCAGACCAGTGAAATTCTCCGCCTCTCCACCAGTCAGGACAAGGAATATACAGTCTCCTACAGAGCTATGAAAAACTGCATTCCTATTTTTAAAATATTTATATTTCTTACCTTTTAGATGTTTCTGAGAAGAAGGTGTCATACCTTACTTCAAGGATTTCGCAACTAGCTCAGCATTATCTGTCCCAAGTCCATTTTTCATTAAAGTGGAACTTCACCCAAAAGAGAGAGTTCCACTCTTGCTCCTCCTCTCCCCCTCCTCTGCCATTTGGATTGTTTTATTTGGAGTGGAGGGAGCAGGTACCAAGTTTTGACAATTCTCCCTTCCCCACACACACAAACTTCTGGGACACATCACAGGTCCCAGAAGGCTGCAGAACCATTCACAAAGCGCAGTGTGACTCTCGCATGTGCAGGGGGCAGCCAGTTGTGAAGCCGCGAGGAGTCAGAGCTGGCTGCCCACAGTTAATATGCTAGTGCCGGCGACCGAAGACTGGTAATGAAATATGCTCGGGTGAGGATGGCGCTAGATCCTTGGACAGGTGAGTGTCTGTTTATTAAAAATCAGCAGCTACAGTTTTATAGCTTCTGACTTTTAATTTTCGCACATGTGACTGAAGAACCCCTTTAACATACAAAGGAGAAGCCAAGCTTCTTAACCTTTAACATTTTGTTAGGACAGACAGTATTCAAATCTAGTACAGCTGATTAGATGATTAGATAATATCTCCCTGCACGGGTAAATTATGGCAAAACAGCTCCCCAGCCTCCCTCATAACAATGGAAACTTAGTATAATTTTTCCTTGCTGGAAGTTCCAGAAAAGCACATCCAAACAAGGTACATTGCATGTCTATTTGTTTTTTTGTTTTTTTAAGTTATGTTAAGTAAATATGGACATGCAACAATTATAAAGTAGGTATTATCCCAATATGGCTGCAAACGTGGAATTACCATTCAACATTTTGCCTTGTGGATCATTTACAAAAAGGGGGTATACCCCATAAATCTGAAATGTAACCGTTAGTGCAAATAAAAAATGATCATAAACAGCACTCAACTGTCAAACAATATTACATAAATTATTTTTTCAGGTGCTACAGTAATGACAGCATAATTAAAAAAAAAAATGATTTTCATTTGCACAAAACTATTGTAAAAAGATTTTTTACATAATTAAGACCTCACTCATGCCTAGTTCCTGCTTCCTGACAGACACCTTATAATTTATTCAATATTTGTCATTATAGATTCTACTCTCGTTTATGCAAGAGATTATGATAACTAGTCCAGTGGTAGAGTGGGCAGCAACATGTCATGGCTTAAAATTGTGGGCGCCCATTAACCACTTCAATACAGGGCACTTATACCCCCTTCCTGCACAGACCAATTTTCAGCTTTCAGTGCTCTCGCACTTTGAATGCCAATTACTCAGTCATGCAACACTGTATCCAAACAAAAGTTTTAGCATTTTTTTTTCACACAAATAGAGCTTTCTTTTGTATATTCTTTTGATATTTAACCACTTCAATACAGGGTATTTTCACCCCCTTTCTGCCCAGGCCAATTTTCATTTTCAGCGCTGTCGCACTTTGAATGACAATTGCGCGGTCATGCAACACTGTACCCAAATAAAATTTATCATTTTTTTTCCCACAAATAGAGGTTTCTTTTGGTGGTATTTGATCACCTCTGCGGTTTGAAATTTGAAAAAAAAAACACAATATTTTTTACTTTGCTATAATAAACATCCCAATTTTTTTTTTAAACAAATTTTTTCCTCGGTTTAGGTTGATATTTATTCTACATATTTTTGGAGAAAAAAAAAATCGCAATAAGCGTATAATGATTGGTTTGTGCAAAAGTTATAGCGTCTACAAAATAGGGGATATATTTATGGCATTTTTTTTACTTTTTTTAATAGTAATGGTGGCGATCTGCGATTTTTATTGTGACAGTGACATTGCGGTGGACATATCGGATACTTTTGACACTATTTTGGGACCATTCACATGCATACAGCGATCAGTGCTATAAAAATGCACTGATTACTGTATAAATGTCAATGGCAGGGAAGGGGTTAACACTAGGGGGATATCAAGGGGTTAAATGTGTTCCCTAGGGAGTGATTCTAACTGTAGAGGGAAAGTAGAGAAGGAGACCGATTGGTATTCCTCTGTTCTGGGAACACACAATCTCTCCCCTGACAGGACGTGGATCTGTGAAAAAAAAAAAAAAAAACACTTTTTTAGTTTCTATTATAACATTTTGCAAATAAATAATTTTTGTTCATAAATTTGGGCCAAATTAAAATATTAAATATTAATATATTCAAATTTTTACTGCTACGTATCTTTGGAAAAATAACCCAAATTAGTGGATATTATTTAGTCTGTGTGAAAGTTATAGAGTCTACAAGCTATGGTGCCAATCATTGAAAATTGATCACACGTGATGCACTGATGGCCTATCTCATTTCTTGAAGCCCTGAAATGTCAGGACAGTATAAATACCCTCCAAATGATGCCTTTTTTAAAAAAAATAGACAGTTCAAGGTATTTAGTAAGATGCATGGCAAGTTTTTTGAAGTTGTAATTTTTTCCCAAAATTCTTCTTATTTTTATTTTTTTACACAAAATTGTCATATTAACAAGGTATTTCTCACACACAACATATGCATACTTCCAATTACACCCCAAAACACATTCTGCTACATCTCCTGAGTATGGCAATACCACATGTGTGAGAATTTTTCATAACCTGGCCGCATAGAGAGGCCCATCAGAGTACCTGAGTACCTATCTACAGCCCATGCCTCATAGAATATATGCAGGGGTGTTTTCTTTCCAAAATTGGGTAATTTTGTGAGTAGTTCCACTGTCCTGGTGCTCCAGGACCTCCAAAAGTGTGATAGGTAGGAATGAAATTAGATATGTAATTTATGCTCCTAGAACACCTGGAGGTGCTCCCTGCATGTTGGGCCTCTGTATGTGGCCAGACTATGTACATGCTATGTGTTAGAAATATCTTATGAATTGACAACTTTGGGTAAAAAAAAAAAATAAGTTTTTATTTTCTTTGCACATTCTCCAAAAACTTGTGGAAAAAAAATGACGTGTTCAAAATACTCAATGCCTAGTAAATATGTAGAAATCGATCACCAGAGTAGAATATAATTAGAGATAATACTTTGTTAAAAGGGCAAGCAGATTGTCTGGGTAAAGCTATCATAGGGCCATTGTTACCAAGCGCAGGACTAGTTTTTGAAAAGGTAAAACCAGTTAGATGCTACCATAAGCTTCCATCCCTGAATTGATAAATCATATTGGGGAATTCTGGACTTTGAATGAAGCCATGGCTGTGTATGGTCATGTGCCTCCATCCCTATCATTAAGAGGAAAAGGAGCAAAAATGAAGCAGCGAAAGCAGCAAAAATTGAAAAAAAGGGTGGGATTTTGTATGAAGCTCATGATAACAAAATGAATAGAATGGCGGATAGTAAAGTATTTAATAAAACATAGATACCATACATGTTTACATACATTAAATTTCATATACATAGAAAAGCACGCTTCCATATTTCCAATTTCTGAAACAGTATTATCTGGTAATAACATATTTATAAACATTAATCACGTGATAAGATTAAGGAATCCACCAACATTCGTGATTGGATATACACATATTGCAAGATAGTGTGTCAGGAACTATGAATCAGACTGAGACAGAAGTACAGTTAAATCACACTTGTTTAATAATAATAAAAAAAAGGTAAAGAGAGAAAAACATAGTCAAAACATAGCCAGAGTTCAGGAACCAGAACGGATAGTCAGACAAGTCAAAACATCAGGGAGCCAGAGATGAGCGTAGTAGAAAAGCAAGCAGGATCTGGAGCCAGAAGGAATGTCAGCCAAGCAAGTCTTTAACAGGAACACAGGAGAGCATCTCTAGAGATGTGACCAGGGTGAAGGCAGAGATCATCTGGACTGGATGGCTTAAGTAGGCAGGACTGGCGAGCAGGATATCATCAACAGGTGAGTCACTGTGGAGAAAAAGGAGCTGGCAATTAGCCGACAGTTGAGCGGCCAGCTTTGAGAAGGAAGGGCTGAGCCCAGCCCTGACATAGCGCCTGCACGGTCTATGGTCTTTCTGATCCCTGTCACAATAAAAAATTGTATGTATGAGTACATATCTTAATGGGCATGTAATTGAAGTACATGACATCTGGTAGCGTTTCGCGGCTTTTAGACATGTGATGTATCTGCAATGGGAGAATAAATTAACTAAGTAAACTAGCTTGTATCAATACTTTTTCAGGTACTATCCCCCCTCTGACCCCCAGCCCCTCTTTCCTTTTTTCCCCTCCCTTCTTGTCAATTTTATTATCCTCCCCCCTTCCTTTCCTCCCTACTTCACTTCCCTCGCCCTCACATATGCCTTCTCTCCCATATCCCTCTTATGCCTTGCCCACCCACAACATATCCTAGATGCTGTTTGCATTGTTCCCCACCTTTCAGTTAGTAAACAACCTTAAAAATCTATTTACCCCCACCATTCTTACCCTTAGCAATGGAACCCATATGACCCTCAGCATTCTCACCCTTAACAATAGACCCGACCACCATTAATATAAAAGTCTACACTCATTTGTCCAATGTTATTTTATATTCTTCTTTATCTCACTGTATGCCATTTCATATAAACAATGACTGCAAACCATCTGAATTATAAACAGTAATTGAAAAAATTTAAAAAGTATCCAGATCAAATTCCCCGTCTTTCACCTTTGTTTTATGTCTCTTCTTTTTCTTTGTTCGTCCTTTCCCTTCTTTGTTCCTCCTCTATGATTTGATACAATTCTTACCACATTTTACTGTCCGCTTACTTCCAGGTCCTCTTTCTCTTCCTTCTCTCTCCACCTATTCTGCCTCTTACATCTACAAACTTTTTAAGTATCTTCATGAGACACTATGGCTTCATGTACACTGCTGCTGGCAAACGGACGTTTAGGAGCAGTTGGGCATTTTTTTTTCAGCTGTCCCTGAACTCTCCTCTATGTTATCTTATCAGTACATGTACACAGGGTTGTTTATAGTCGTTTCTTGGCCGTTGAGTTGAGAATCATTTTTTGGAAAGCAGGATGGATGTTTAGAGGCATTTGAAACGCCAAATGCCTGTAACAGCCTGTAAACGCATGTAAACATGGTAAAGTTTAGTTCACAGGCGTTTTTAATGGAGATACATTTTTGACAATTGAAAAAATTAAATTAAAAACGCTCCTAAACGCAAACGGCTAAACGTGGCATGTAGATGCGGCAAAACGGATGTATTTAAACGTCATTTACTATCTGTCAAGTTAAATTCAGGGGAGGTTGTAAAACGTCCCATGTACATTAAGCCTTATACTATCAGTCTGGATTCCCCCAACAGTGGGATATCATCATGACAAACAGTAGGAACAACATACTGTCTGTGAAAACCACAAAGTTAACAAAATTGTTAAGACAACGTCTATTTACTTTGTCTTGTTTTTTAATATGCCTCCTTCTTCCTGTGTGTATACACCTTTATTCTTTCAAAATATTCAATAAAAATATTGTAACATGATATTTAAAACAAAACAAAAAAAAAACCACATTTCTTTCTGTTGAAATATAGGTCCCCCCCCCCCCCCCATTTATAATGCAGAAAAGTAAAAAGTTAACATGTTATTAATAAAACAATAATTATGATTCAAAAGAGAACAGATTCCTGAGTGTCATTCTCATGTACATGCTGATTCATATACAAAAACTTTTTAAAGCAAATCTCTGTAAATAATAATGATAAAGCAATGCAACTTTGAAGTGTAAAATACTAGGATTGTTTTAATGCAAGCAGTATTATACCTGAATTTGACCTGGTTTCAGCCTTTTGCAGTCCCTGTACAGCAGAGATCAGATCTTGTCTGTGTAATTCCCTCTGCCCCTACCTCACACACACTCCAGTTCCCCATATGTGTCTGCGCTGTCAATCACAGTCATTCTGCTATATCACTATCCACTGATCCATTCATTTCACATTTGGACAACCTAGGCTATACAGTCAAGTCACGACCCATCACAAATTCATCTACGACACAATTTGGGTCATGACCCATAGCTCAAGACACACTGCCTTATTCAATAAAAATATAAAATCCTGTTTGTGGTAGTTGCATTTTTGTAGATATGTTACTATAATGTATTTTTCTAAAAATTAAAATAAAAATGAAAACCCTTATTAAAAGATCCATTAAAAGATTTAAAGCACACACTCATGAGACTTATACATCCATGCTGTCACTGAGAAAAGAGTGAGAACTATTTCTGAACTGTTAACAGAATAACGAAAAATTGTTATCACTTACCATAATTTTACTTTCCTGGCCCATCCTCACGTCAGCACATAAAGGGTTAACACCTCCTTTGGTGCCCCACATGACCACATGTTCCAAACAGAATAAAAGACAGCCCCTCCCCCAACTAAGATGTTGGATAACTTAGCCTGCGACAGGCCACTAGGGAGGGAGTCATGTGCTGACGTGAGGATGGGCCAGGAAAGGAAAAGTACAGTAAGTGATAACAATTTTCCATTTTCTTGGCCCACCTCACATCAGCACATAACAGGATATACCAAAGCTAGGGTGGAGAGAACAAATGAAAAGAGACACTGACAATCAAAGAAAAGCTGATAAAGCCAGAAAGAATTGATCTCTCTTGTCCCAAACTTGCTGGTTGCATATTTAGTTTGTAAGGTTGAATGAAGGCTGCGCAGACCTTTAAGCTAGTCCTTACCTATATCTTCCAAGCAATCCTGGCATAACTGCCCCAAAGGCTGCCACCCCTCTAGTCAAATAGGCTTGCAATTATTTCAGAGCTGAAAGGCCTACTTCCTGCATGCCAATCTCATCATCCTGGTAACCCAAGATTGGATGACTCTTGAGGGCCTAAAGGCTAAATGAAAAGATAGTGTACTTGGTCAAAGGAGGAAAGTGTACAGTTAGTAACTCGACCATGTGTAAGAAAACCAAAGTCTTCCAGTTGTACACTCAGTGCCTCTCGTGTGAAAACTCAGAGGGACTACTTCCCAGTTTTTCTGAAAACTGGATACCACTTTAAAAATGAACTTTGGAGATAGACGTGGTATCCCTATCTCTGATACAAAGGAAAAGAAAAAAAAGACACCAAAAGTCCCTTGCAGGAAAGTGTTGCAATCTTCAACATCCTTCTGTCTGAAGTAGTTGCTGTCAGAACTAGATTTACCATGAGGTACATCAAAGGAAATTAAACCCATTGGTACAAAGGGTGCTCCCAGATCCAAGCCTAAGTCCCACAGAGGGAACAAGGATTTCCCTCAAGGTCATATAGATTGTCATTTGGAAGAAGCATCTGGTCACTGGCTTTTGTACCCATCAGATACTTGTGAAAAGATAAAGTAGAGATCTGTACCTTAAATGGAGTTGTATACCAGTCCAACCTCTAGTGCTGACTGCAAAATGTCAAGGATATTGGCTAGAGCTGGGAACACAGAAGAGAAAGCTTTTGCTGAGCAGACAAAACAGATTTCTTTCATATCCTCTCCTATGTAGCATTCATAGATGATCTTCTGGTCACCAAGGTCTGAACAACCTCAGATGAGAATCCCTGCACCTCTAGTGTAGCCTATTTCATAGCCAGGCTTTTAAAAGTAGTCTTTTTGGATTGGGGTGCTGTTACTGACCTTGCTATAAAAGATTTAATTTGACCAGAGGCAAAGATCAAACAGAAAATTACATGGCACTGTGAACCTATCTTGTATGACAGAGTCTCCTATCTCCTGGGTAGTCTCCTTGCTGTAGTCCATCCGACGCGTTTCGTCCTCTAAGACTTCGTCCTCTAAGACATAGAGCTTCACATGGGCAGCAAGTCAGTCCTTCTGTTGCTGTGGGACTCTGGCTAGTAAAAATAATTCCTCTAATAATTCCTCTTGTCATTTTTTTATCCTTCACAGGATCACTCATCACATTCACGGTTATCTTCTCATGTGTTTTAATTTAAATTTCAATTTTTACACTTGGATAACTGCTTATTTATATATATATATGTGATTTATTTCATATTTATATGATAACTGTTTATATATATATGATTCATTTTATATTTATATGATCAATCCTTTTTTAAATTCAGTTTAAATCCATGGGATATTTTTATAATCCATGCACGTTAGCAATTTAGCGCAACATATATTTTCTTTCTACCAGGAAAGGTGATTTGCCAAATTATCAGACAGGGAGTAAATGTAACTAGCTTTTCACATAACAGGTGCAAAGTTAACAGCACTAATGCAAAACAGGTTCAGGATGGCAAAGAAAATAAGCAAAAGGATGGAAGCTTTTTACAGCAATGTCTCTGTACTCAATCAGGGTACCGTGTGGCTGCATAGTATAGTCTCTATAAGACTCTATAACAGAATATAACTGAGAATCAATAATTCAGTAAAACAATTCAGAACACAGCTACTTGCAATTGTCCTCATAAACAGCATCTCTCATCGTGAAGTCCAGGGCAGCTCTGGTAATACAGGCAAACAGCTGGAGGGGTTCCAAGGCCTAAGGACTAAAGGCCGACCCACTGGAACTGGAGAACCTTGGTGGCAATTGGGGAGGGGCTCAGCACAGTAGTTTGGCCTTCTGGAGAAGCTGGGTGCTATTAGGCAGTGCTATTAGGTGTGGAAGCCCATACCCTGGTTCTGACAGGGGCCTGCACTTGCATCTGAGCATGGTGAGTAAATGGGCATTCTGCTTTAAACTACAGAATGATTTTATATATTTTATACTGTAGTACGATTCACAAGAGGAAAAGTCGGCACTCGGAATGGCATCAAACAAACGGTCTTCCTTTACCAAAAAAGCATTTATAACAGTTGTAAAACAGCCAATGCGTTTTAGCCGCCATGGCCTGATGGACGAAACGCGTTGACTGTTTTACAGCTGTTATACATGTTTCTTTCAATAAAGAAAGAGCGTTTGTTTAATGCCATCCCAAGTGCAGACTTTTCCTCTTGTGAATCATGTTGCTTAGAGGCATTGGCAGTCTGAGCGTTTACACATCTGTTTCCACATTGTATACTGTAGTACTTCTTAATTAATATTTGTTTATTTAGCAAATCTTCAAACTATATTTTAAAGCCAATATAACAGTGCATTATAAACTAAATGATCTATTGGACATTCATCACTGACCTCATAGGAATAGATATGGTTACTACTTTATCCATATTATACTAGAAGCCAATGACTTTAGATTTGGTTATAGAATGGGTATAGAAATTAGATTATATGAATTATAATAGCTATCGAGGGTTGGCTGGAGCTGGACATAAATGTACTAAAAGTACATATGGATTGAATAGATGTGGGTTACCGGGAAATCTAATTTACATTGTGTTGTCCAGTGGCTTTGAGTATGACATTAGGTACAGCAGAAATTGGTCTTTATTATGTAAATTTATTGTAATGGGTCAGACTGTCAAATTGGCTTGACTACCAAAAATATTATAAGACTGATTTAGTATAGTATTTGAGAATGCTCACATAATAAAATGTGTTAAGATTCACTTCAATTATCCAATCATGTGAAAGGAAGATCCTTGTTTATGTATTTCATCTGCACATGAACGCATAATTAAAGAGAATATTCACATTATTTTTTTATTTTTTTTAGTAAGTCAGCCCTTATCTATCATTTGTTTAAAAAGTTATGGAAAATTTAGAATATGAGTTTTCCAAACTATTTCTCCTAACCTTCAGTCCCAATAGGTACTATTGCCTAAGTCAGTATATGTTTACTATATGTAATGGCAGCCCTTTTTTGTTTTCTTTTAAGGGTTTATGCACTCAGCAGTAGACTTTCCAGATAAAATGTATCTTTAATTTATTAATATATTTAATAATATAGTTGTCCCTTGAGTCCTCTTTCAACTTTGAAACTGGAAGAAATCATCTTCACTTCACTTCTTTAGCGACTGGATGCTTCAGCTGCTTGTCAGGTATTTGACATGCCAGTCAGCTGAGATGACCAATTACAAAAGAAGAGTTCTGTCAAATCCATTACCTGCATTTATCATGCTAACTTCTTTTTAATTTCTTAAAGCGAATGTAAATGAAAATTAAAAAAAAAAAACAAACAAACATCTTTATACATCTCATCTTCTCCTTTCTGTGCAGTGCTCCCATGGGAAACCTCTTCCCATGGGGGTACTTGTGCATGCCTGCTCCTGAGCCCCCCTGCTGCGCCAATTGACACAGACAACTGGACATGGCTCCATCTCATCCCCCCGCTCTCTCATCACTGGAGTTGATTGACAGGAGAGAGTTGCTATCAATCTGCCCAATGAGGAGGAAGAGAGCAGCGAGAGCAGTTGCTCTCGTGCACATCGCTGGATTGGATCAGGCTCAGCTAAGAATAAGGGGGGGCTAGGGGGATCCTCCAGCAGAGACGTTTTTTTACCATAATGCATAGAATGCATTAAGGTAAAATAAAACCTTGAGGCTTTAGAACCACTTAACTCCAAACAACTGACAAACATAAAATACAAGTAAAAATATATGTCTGATTCCTTGAAACCCTATCCCTGGAACTCAAAAAGACTGGTGCAGACAGATTTTGCAAGTGTCCCTAATGCATTCTAAAAGTGGTGAAGAATGCGGCAAACTCATGTACCTGTCTAGAACTTGTACTTGAATTTGGCTCATGCTGTGCCACTTTAAAGCCTCGTACACCCAATCGGACTTTCCGATGGAAAATGTTCGATGACAGGCTGTTGTCGGTAAATCCGACCGTGTATGTTGAATTGGACATTGTTGGCTAGCAGGTTTTCAATTTTTTTGCGGAAAGATCATCAAAGATACAACTATGTTGGTGTCCCATGTCAATTTTACATTATATTTTTTTAAATGTAACTGCCTACTCCCAAACTGTAATTTGAAGTAAAACACATAGCCAAGTATTATTCTACACAATTTTTTTATTGTGCATTAAAAAAAGAAAACAAATGAAATTAGACATGCTATATGCTAAAAGAACTTAACCAAAAAGTGCATTCTATGCATCCAAAAATATAGAAAATATAACAAATCAAATCATTATTCAACCAAAAAAATAATGTCAAAGCAATAAATCCAAGGCCAATAATAAATAACAACTTATCTCCTCTGATTCTGCAACATGGCTGGTTGACGAGCGGCCGTTCAGAAACAAACTAAAAAGGACGAAATGAAAAGCGCTAAATGAAAAACGCGAAAAGAAACACTCACCAAACTACTACTAACACTAAATTAGCAGAAAGAGCCCAAAGGGTGGTGCTAAAGAGCTGGAAAACCACGTAGTACGTCACTACGTTCGTGATTGTTGGCCAACATTTGTGTGACCGTGTGTATGCAAGACAAGTTTTAGGCAATGCCCTTCGGACAAACTCCCACGGTTTTGTTGGCCAACAATCTGATCGTGTGTACGAGGCATTAGAATACACTCAAGACATTTTGCAAAATCTGTCTGAGCCAGTTTTTCTCTGTACACCAAAAGAGAGTCCCTGGAGTTCATAAATAATGGAGCAGACAGATTTTGCAAAAGTGTCTCTCAGGAATACTAAAAGTGGTGCAGCATAAGCCAAATGTAGTCCAACCCTCCTTTTTTATAGTATTCAATTTAGAGATGGAGGCGCCTCATCGGGCCTCAATTAAAGTCCCAAATCTCTCCCCCTTTTCTTGTTTATATCATACGCCAAATGTATGTACTTATTTAGATTTTGGAGTTTGAATTTGGCGCATGATACACAACCTTTAGAATGCACGAGAGACACTGTCACAAAATCTGTCTGTGCCAGTTTCTCTCTCTGTATGCCAAAAGAGAGTTGGTTTAACGCCACCTTTAATACAAATGTTCCGATCTGGTCCACCTGTCCGTTTTTCAGGCGGACCCGATCGGAACTTTCATTCACCTCTATGGAGCGGACATGTGGCCATTTACACCTGCCTACATCCAATTAGGTGTAAATGGACAGGCAGTTTGTTCACATCCAACCACCCATAGAGGTGAGCTGGCTGTGTCTGTGTCCACTGGACAGATCCTCTGCTGAGCAATCGGATCGCAGGCTGAGTCTGTCCCATGTGAAAGGATACTTAATCAGCTCCACTTTCATAAGATACAAACTGGTGGTGTTTTATTTTGACTTTAGCACATTCATTGCGCCAGAATGTAAAAACGGCACATTTAAAAACTAGCTGAATTTGGTGCATGAGTTGCTGTCAGAACCAAAAGTGTCACAAATGCTTCATGCATTTGGCGCAGTAGATTAACAAGAGGGATTAACGCCAGAAAAAGTGGCTCAACAGCTCTATTGAATACCCCGCTATATTTTTCAAATATGGACATGTAAGGCCAATAATAGACTTTCATCGGCATTCATTCAAAATCTTCACTTACTAAATCAGTAGGCCTCTAGTCCTTCAAATGTGTCTTAAGGCATATCTAAACCCCCAAAAAGTATGTTTTTCTGTCAAAATGAACAGGTGTTTACTGCACTTGCTGAAAATATTTCTAGTCTAAAATGCAGCCACAACATGTTAGGACTGGCAAGATTCAATATTTAAAATCTTTATTTTGGGATTAGTTACACTTTGATCAAAACTGCAATAATTTGAAAAACCTTTTGATAATGAAATAAGAAATTTTAGGACAAATATAAGCTGAATGTCACTTTACACATTAAGCAAACCCCTTGATGTTTTATTTACTTAAGAAAAGATTGTCCCTCTTCGATAAGGGAGAATCATTTAACGAGACAATTTTTAGCAGAGTTTATCTAAAAAGAAAATGGCATGGTCATCTGGAGGGAAATGCTGAGGAAAAATGCTGAGGAAGAGGTTCATACCAATCAAGAAATATGATTCAGGCTCTACATACTATTATCAACTGCAGCGTGAGCCATTAGAGATATGATATTTTAAAAGAGAACATCACTAATTAGTAAGAGGAGGTTGGCTGTGTAAATGCCACTCAAATTGTTCACTGGTTTTAATGCTTCTGCCTGGTTAAAATTACCCATATATTGCTATGGGTTTGACACCCAATGTAAGCTTGTTTGAATATAAATATGCCTAATTTTAAAAGGTGTAGGTTCTAGGACTGTAATTTGCATCTTTGCTGCACTATAGAGTCACCAACCTGGAACTAGCATGTAAACAGTGATTTCTAAAACGTGTTTTTTTTTCCAGGTGAATTCTAAAAAGTCTTATGCCGCGTACAAGCAATCGGAATTCCAGCCAGCAAAAGATTGAGAGCATGTTCTCTATTTTTCGGTCGGAAAAAGTTCCTATGCGAAAATGCAATCGTCTGTATGCAATTCGGACGCGCAAAAAATCACGCATGCTCGGAAACAATTTGACGCATGCTCGGAAGCATTGAACTTTATTTTCTCGGCTAGTCGTAGTGTTGTACGTCACCGCGTTCTTGATGGTCGAAAGTTCAGAGAACTTTTGTGTGACCGTGTGTATGCAAGCCAAGCTTGAGCGGAATTCCGTCGGAAAAAACATCCAAGATTTTTCGGACAGAAATTCCGCTCGGGTGTATAAGCGTTAATCCTGAGTGCTTGTTCTAGACGGGTGATCAGAAGGGTCTGGTATGGATTACCTGGGGGACATCATGCTTTTTTTTATTTTTTTGTCCCATTAAAGGAGAAGTGCAGCCAAAGCTAATTTGGCTGTACTACTTCTGTGGATCACAGGAGTGAAGTTCGTTCTGCACTCCTGTGACCGGTTTTCAACCATGACAGTGACTACCCCCATGCATATTAGATCAGAAATATGGGAATTTTTATTTGAGAGATTTGGTTCCCATTGATTTCAATAGGTTTCAGGTTCAACACCCAAACTTCTTTGAAGTATGCCAAACACTGCTCGAACTGAACAGCAGTTCAGCTCATCAACAATGCAGATTTCTGGAGAAAGCAATGAGCCAATCACACAAGCAGTGATTATGATTTCAGTTGGAGTTCTGTGTACAGTTTTCCATGCTGAATTTGAATATTAAGACTGTTTTAAGAAATCCCAGTGGATGTACTGAAATGAAAATGTAATTTTCAATAACATTAACCACTTCAGCCCCGGACCAATTTGCAGCTAAAGGACCAGGCCCCTTTTTGCAATTCGGCACTGCGTCGCTTTAACTAACAATTGCGCGGTCATGCGACGTGGCCCCAAAACAAAATTGGCGTCCTTTTTTTTCCCACAAATAGAGCTTTCTTTTGGTGGTATTTGATCGCCCCTGCGGTTTTTATTTTTTGCGCTATAAACAAAAATTGAGCGACAATTTTGAAAAAAATGCAATATTTTTTACTTTTTGCTATAATAAATATCCCCAAAAAATATATAAAAAAACATTTTTTTTCCTCAGTTTAGGCCGATACGTATTCTTCTACATATTTTTGGTAAAAAAAATCGCAATTAGCGATTATTGATTAGTTTGCGCAAAAGTTATAGCGTTTACAAAATAGGGGATAGTTTTATAGCATTTTTATTAATATTTTTTTTTTTATTAGTAATGGCGGCGATCAGCGATTTTTATTGTGACTGCGACATTTTGGCGGACACATCGGACATTTTTGACACATTTTTGGGACATTTGTCATTTATACAGCAATCAGTGCTATTTAAATAGCACTGATTCCTATGTAAATGACAGTTGTAGTTAGGGGGTTAACCACTAGGGGGCAGGGAGGAGTCAGTGTGACGTGTTGTGTTTTTTTTTTTACAGTAGGGGGGCGTGGCTGTACGTGTGACGTCATTGATCGGCGTTCCCGATGACAGGGAACCGCCGATCACTGACAGTCAGTGTAGGAAGCGCGGGGAGAGGTTTGTTTACATAGACCTCTCCCCGTTCTTCCGCTCCGTGACCCGATCGCGGGATACCAGCGGCGATCGGGTCCGCTGGTCCCGCTGGTCCCGCGACCCACGGGCAGGCACATGCACGATCACGTACAGGTACGTGATTCTGCCTGCCCGAGCCATTCTGCTGACGTATATATGCAGTGGCCGGTCGGGAAGCGGTTAAAGTGTAATAAAAACAGCCCCGTGTTATATTATTAATTTCACATTAATCTGCAATTAATTTTATTTGAACATTTTTAATTTTCTTTTCCTCTTTGTAAGTTCTAGGCTGCACCCATGTTACCATCTTCATGTGCTTTCTGAGTGAGTCTGAAGTGGGCCATCAAGTGCCATAAGGTCACCCTCTATGTCAGTGATGGCAAACCTTGGCACCCCGGATCTTTGGAACTACATTTCCCATGATGCTCATACACTCTGCAGTCATAACTGGCCATTCAAACCCCTTTGTGTCAACATGTGTACATGTTATCAGGCCAAAATCACCAGTATATGTAAACTTTTGATCAGGGTCATTTGGGTAGTTTCTGTTGTCATGATTTAAAAAGAGTAAAAACAGTTGATTGATAATAAATAGCTTAAGCCAAACACTAACCATGAGTGAAAGAAACGTTTTTGTGTTATCATTCATATTCTCAAAAAAATGGCCAAGAAATCATAAATTCTGCCAGGGTATGTAAACGTATGAGCACAACTGTACATTGCCCTTCCATGTGCTCCTTGCTGCAAAGGCCAGTTATAGGTGAGGGTTCCAAACTGTATAGGATCAAAGTTAATATAAAGTGGATGGCAGTAATGTTAAAGGGCACAACACACAATAATATAAAAAAAAAATACATAACCACTTTATTGAACACATTAAAAACACATGCTGTCAGGTTGTATTTCCCAAAATGTACTGCACTACAGCGCATTGAAATGGACATTTTTATTATGGAGAAATGGAAAACATGCATTTTAGCAGAGGCATGCTTAGTGTGGCTCAGTAGCGAAACAGCACTGAGGCTTGAGTGTCCATACCAGGCACTACATCATCACTGCAGCCCAGTAACATTGCCTTGAATACACAGGACAGAGTTACTGAGCTGGTTGCTAGGACTCTGGCCCACACAGTCTTACTGGTTGTTATGGTGCCCATCTGCACCATAACAACCAATGGCACTGTACAGCCCAGCAGCCTGTGTCCTAGCAACCAATGACACACTGAGGTTAATTTACTAAAACCGGAGAGTGCAAAATCTGGTGCAGCTGTGCATGATAGCCAATCAGCTTCTAACTTCAGCTTGTTCAATTAAGCTTTGACAAAAAAATAAAAATAAATGGAAACTGATTGGTTTCTATGCAGAGCTGCACCAGATTCTGCACTCTCCAGTTTTATTAAATCAGCACCACAGTCTCATTGGTTGCTAGGATGTCATCGACAGGATCCTAGCAGCCAAAGAGGCATAAAATAGGTAAAATAGGTAAAAAGGAGTAAAAGGACCCATACATGGGTCAAATTCGGAAAGAATTTGCTTTCAAAAATCTTTTTCTAAAAATTTTCGTTCGCAGGTGAGTTGGTGCATGTTGGAAATTTTTTGAAAAACAAACAATTTTCGAATTAATGTTCAGAGAATCGTGTGAGAAATACAATTGAAAAAGAAATGTGCATGAGCACAAGAAAAGAAAATTCCCAGAAAAATAAAACCATGATGGGCCCCCCTGCCCCCACCCCCCTTTTCCATCCGAGCCCTGGGCTTCCAATTTTGGGAGGGTGTCCATGGACATCCTCCCAGAACCCTGCCTCCCTTGTGCCCCCTAGGGCATGCATCCAGTGCAATCACAGCGGCCCTTTACCATGTGATCAGCTGATCACATGTAAACAGATTTGCCAGTTAACTGCAGCCCTTTCCTCCCATGCTGTGTCTGTGTGAGGAAAGGACTGCCGTTAACCACCAAGAATGTCAGTAAACTGATTACACTAATAATCAGTGTCCCAATCATCAGTGCCACCTATCAATGCTAATCAATGCCACCTATTAGTGCTCATCAATGCCTCCTATCAGTGCTGCCTGTCAGTGCCCATCAATGCCACCTATCAGTGCTGCATATTAGTGTCCATCAATTCCGCCTACAAGTGTTACCTATCAGTGCTCATCAATTCTGCCTATCCTCACCACCTATCAGTGCTCAGTAATGCCGCCTAACAGCGTCCATCAGTGCCATCTATCAGTGCTCATCAATGCTGCCTATCAGCGTCTATCAGTGCTCATCAATGCTGCCTATCAGTGTTCGTCAATGCTACCTATCAGTGCTCATCAATGCTGCCTATCAGTGCTCATCAATGCCCATCAGTGCCACCTATCAGTGCCCATCAATGCCACATTAGTGCCTCCTATCAGTTCTCATCAATGCGTCCTATCTGTGCCCATTAGTGCCTCTTATCAGTGCCCATCAATGCCTCCTATCAGTGTCCATGGGTGCCTCCTATCAGTGCTCATCAGTGCCTCCTATCAGTGCCCATCAGTGCCTCCTATCAGTACCCATCAGTGCCTCCTATCAGTGCCGCCTGCCTTCTCAGCATGGCTCTGAGCTGACAGCGTCGGTCATGGAACAGCACAGAGCCGGCATTGACAGTTCTATCTCCCTCTCTGTCCTCTCTCGCACGGGATGAGAGAGGACACAGCTGATCTGCTCCCCCTTCCCCTCTCCTGAGTGTGCTCCGCGGGCAGTTAAGTGCAAAGCTAACAAGCTCACATTTCCCGTGAGCACACACAGGAGAGGGATGGGGAGAAGGGGGAGCAGATCAGCTGTGTCCTCTCTCACCTTGTGCGGGAGAGGAAGGAGGGGGAGATAGAACTTTCTGTCAATGCCGCCTCTGAGCTGTTGCATGAGAGACACACTCTCCGCTCAGAGCGGTGTGACTAGCAACCCTGCTGGGGCCCTCCCGACAGTGGCGGAATGCCAGGGCCCTGCCGCATGTGCGACTGTTGCGACCCTGGTAATTCCGCCACTGGTGGAAATGTACATGGGTTCGCTTACTACAAAAGTTATCATTGGAATTTGTTATAGACCTCTCAGTGTTAATGAGAAGGCAGAGACTCAGCTTCTTGCACAGATAGAAAGGGCTGCAAGGGCTGGACAGTGATAATAATTGGGGGGGGGGGGGGGGTTTAACTACCCGGAAATTGACTGGAGTAATGGCACTGCTGGAACAGTTAAAGGGTAAAAATGTATAAACCTATTACAAGACAATTTTATGGTCCAGTTTAGTGAGGCCCTGACTAGGAATGATGCTCTGCTGGACCTGGTAATCTCGAAACAAGCTTATTACAGATATTCATATAAAAGAACATCTGGGTAGCAGTGACCATAACATGATTTTATGTGTGAAAAGTCACACTGGAATAAATGGGAGGCGGTTTTCAGCTGCTTAGCAGAGGCTATTTCCGGTGCTAAAGCACCTGAAAACCAGCCCAGTGTGAAAGGGGTCTAAGACTGGGAGGGAAAACTGGCATCACATGAACACAGAACAGAAATTGGAATTCTTCAAAAAGAGTGTATGTGAACTCACTGCAAAGTATATTCACATGAGCAATAAGTTTAAAAAGCTAAAAATAAAACCTATGTGGCTCATGGCCAAAGTTAAAAAATATACAAATAATAAAAAAAAGAGCTTTTAAAAAATATATAAAAATGAAGGAACACTATCATCGTTTAAATTTTACAAAGAATATAACAGAATATATAAAAAGGAAATCAAGGATGCAAAAAATGAAAAACGAACGACAGATTGCAAAAGCTAGTAGGACAAACCCCCAAAAATTCTTCAAATATATCAATAGTAAAAAGGTCAGGTCTGAGCATGTAGGCCATTTACAAAATAATATGGAGTCAAAGAGAATGCAAATTTATTAAACACCTTCTTCAGCTCTGTGTATACAAAGGAGCATGGGGGAGCTCATGTCCATAATGGGGATGGTATTGCCCCAAAAGATCCACAATGGCTCAAATGTGATACGGTCCATAAATATTTCGACAGAATAAAGGTGGATAAAGCACCAGGACCAGATGGCATCCACCCACAGATCCTAAAAGGATTGAACTTTGTAATTTCAAAGCCATTGTTTCTAATTTTTAGGAACTCGTTAATGACTGGAATAGTACCACTGAATTGACATAGGACCAATATGGTGCCTAAATTTAAAAAGGGATCAAAGTCTTTACCAAGTAACTATAGTCCTGCTAGTTTAACTTCTATAGTCAGGAAGATACTGGAGAGTCTAATAAAAGACCACATAGATGAGTTCTTGCAGGGAAAAAGTTTTTTAAGCAACAGACAGCATGGATTCATGAAAGACAAAAGTTGTCAGACAAACCTGATTTCATTTTATGAGAAAGTAAGTAAAACCTTGGACAGAGGGGTGGCTGTGGACGTGGTATACTTGGTATACTTGGATTTTGCAAAAGCATTTGACACAGTTCCCCACAGACGGCTCATGTGTAAGATAAAGTCTACAGGCTTGGAAAGATCAGTTTGTAAATGGATAGAAAACTGGCTAAAAGACTGAATTCAGTGGTGGTTATTGATTCTTACTCTGAATGGTCTAAGGTTATCAGTAGTGTACCCCAAGGTTCAGTGTTGGACCCTTACTTTTTAATATCTTTATAAATGATATTGGGTCTGGGATTAAAAGTACCATTTCTGTCTTTGCAGATGACACCAAGCTATGCAATGGAATAACGTCCTTACAGGATGTCTCCAATTTACAAGCCAACCTCAATGCACTGTTCAATTGGGCAACTGTGTGGCAAGTGAGGTGATGTTGATAAATGTAAAGTTATGCACTTGGGGGCTAAGAATATGCATGCATCATATACACTAGGGGGATAAAAACTGGGGGGGATCAATGGTAGAGAAGGATCTGGGGTTTTTGGCTGATCAGCTTGTTTGGCTGGGCTTCTCCTATGGATCACAGGAGTGATATTCGTTTTGGCACTCCTGAAGTCTGCTCTCTGCTGATGTCACTGGAATCAGTTCAGGCATCGCGTCATCACGACAATAAAGTCTGAATCCGCCAGGTGCCTGGACTGATACCCCTCTCAGCGAGCCGCTTAGAGGCTGAGATGGCAGCTCCCTGCCCCTCCACAGCTCAGCGCTCCAGTGAGCGTGGAGGGGGGGAGCATAGCGGAGAGCTGCTGATTGACAGTCAGCAGCTCTCTGCTCGGGGAGCTGTGAGAACCGAGCCATCTGCAGTGTTCGATCCCTTGGTTCTAAGTGCAGAGGCGGCAGGGGGACATATGCAGCATCCACCTAGGTAAGTTTGATTATAGAAAAAAAAAACATACTTCTCTTTTAATAATAGTATGCAATGCCAAGCTGCGGTTTCCAAAGCGAGCAAAGTCCTTTCTTGTATTAAACTGAACTGAATTTATTCTCTCTTGAGAAGAAGAGATTAAGGGGGGGATATGATCATCATGTATAAATATGTGGTCCATATAGTGAACTTGGTGTTGAGTTATTCACTTTAAGGTCATCACAGAGGACTCTTTACATTTCTTCACATTAAGAGCTGTGAAAATGTGGAATAGACTCCCTCCAGAGGTGATTCTGGCCAGCTCAGTAGATTACATTAGAAAAGGATTCTTTCCTAAGACCCCTTTCACGCTGAAGGCATTTTTCAGGCATTTTAGCGCTAAAAATAGTGCCTGTAAAGTGCCTCTCAAGCCTCCTTGGAGAGTGCTTTTACACTGGGGCTGTGCGCTTGCAGGACCGAAAAAAAAAGTCCTGTAAGCAGCGTCTTTGGGGCGGTGTGGGAGCGCTGTATACACCGCTCCTAAACCACCCCTGCCATTTAAAACAGCACTCTGCGGGTGGCCGATAGCGGGGTTAAAATCGCCCCGCTAGCGTCCGAATAGCACCGCTAGTTTTAGCGCTTTTCAGCTGCTAGCGGGGCGCTTACAGTGAATAACTCAAAACCAAGTTCACTATATGGACCACCGCGGCCTCGCTAGCAGCGTGAAAGGGCTCTAAATGTACATAATATAACTGGGTAGTGAAAATCCTTTGAGAAAGCCACGTGGGCGTGGCGATACGCGTGAGGAGTCAGAGTCAGGTGACCAAAGTGCGATCTCGGCCGGGGTCGTGCTCTGTAACTACTGCCGCTTGTAAATTTATGCATCAACTGTAAGTTCTTTTAATTTAATAAAATCCGGTTTTTACTTCTACACAATGGAATGTCTCCCTCTTTCTGTTCCCATGTCCACGGGATCTATGGAGAGAGTGTAAGAGGGTAGTAAGGATACCCATCTGGAGAAGTCCAACGGAGGTGATCTGTCTTCCCTGTTATTGAAAGGCTGTTACCCTCTTGCCTTAAGGTAAGAGGCTGGGGAAAACTAATTTGGATCGGCACTTTTTTTGCATGGAAAAGATCACCACCACCAGATAAAGGCTATATTCTGAGTAGGAAGAGCCACTGCACAGGAGATATCGATTGCATCGTGTATGGGAACTTAATCGATATTGGCAATTTGGATTGCACTGGACACTTTATTTTAGCACAGCAATTTAGAGTGCACTGGATGTTTATTTATTTACACAGTTATTTGGACTTTCACACATTTTCTATAAAAAAAAAGGGAAAAAAAAAATATTTGATTGCATGTTTTTTGCTATTTCTTGCACTAATTAAATACCTCCTTTCACCTTTTGCATTTTGCACATCTTTTTGCACGTATATATTTACGTATTATTCACGGTATTTATTTATTGATTTACGCATTGGTTGGGTGTATTTATTTATACGCTTTATTATTTATTATATATTTATTGTTATTTATTCATTATTTATGGATTTATTCTTTTATTTATTGTTGCACCGCCTCACTTTGGATTGATCAGTCTGATCTATCTCTTATGCATTAATATAGCACGGTTTGTTACGTTGTTGCTATACATGTTGGAATTTTGACAGTAACTAGCAGACGCTTCTGTGGAACCATTCTTTGGAGCTTCCCTCCCCCTTAGGATTGGTTTCTGGGTCCGGATTAAAGCGCCACATTTTTTATAGTAATTTTATATATTCATTCTCATTTAAGATTTTTTCTTTATATCTTTTAATCCATTGTTCAAGCGCCATTATATTTTTTACTCATTGAATTAATTCTATATATAAGTATATCACTAATTTTAATATTTTTTTATCTTATATAATCTAATCTTATTGGTATTTATTACATTTGACAGTGTCTGTAATTGGCCAGCGCCACATTTCTTATATTTTTTCATCTATTTTTGGTGTGTGAACACTTTAATGGTGGCTGCGGCAGCTATTCTTATTTAGTTGTATATTGTTTCTTTATATTGATCTTTCCTTGGTGGTTTGCGCATTTGGTTCCCCTCTGTACGCATAACTGGGTAGTGTCGCTAGGGGGTGGGTTTTGGGGCTATAGCCCCAAATCTGGGGCCCATAGCCCCGAGTCTCTGCAGGGGTCCCCAAGGGGAGGAGAGGTTCTCTGGGGACCCTGATGTAAGTGGGGGCTCTCTGGGGATCCTGATTTAAATGGGGAGGCTCTCTGGGGACCCTGATGTAAGGGGGGCTCTCTGGGGACCCTGATTAAATGGGGAGGCTCTCTGGGGACCCTGATTTAAGTGGGGAGGCTCTCTGGGGACCCTAAACTAAGGGGGGCTCTTTTTGAACCCTGATGTAAGTGGGGGGCTCTCTGGGGACCCTGATTTAAGGGGCAGGCTCTCTGTGGACCCTAATCTAAGGGGGGCTCTTTGGGAACCTCTGAGGACCCTGATGTCAGTGGGGTGCTCTCTGGGGATATATACACACACACACATATATTACTGTGTATGTGTACGCCTGCCCAAGCGTATGACTTTCTTTACTACGCTGCTATGGGCTTTAACCCCAGATCTTTTGTAGACCTAGCAACGCCCCTGCTGGGTACTAACATTTATAGGTAAAGTTGATCCAGGGAAAATCCAATTGCCTCTCGGGAGATCAGGAAGGAATTTTTTTCCCCCCGCTGGAGCAAATTGGATCATGCTTTTCTGGGGTTTATCGCCTTCCTCTGGATCAACTGTGGGTATAGGATTGGGTATATGCGATTGTATGTTTTTCTTTGTTTTTATTGGTTGAACTAGATGGACTTGTCTTTTTTCAACCTAACTATGTTACTGTGTGTGGTCCATTTTATCATTTGCATAGGTGTTTAAGGGGCCCCCCCCCCCCCCCATTTTTATGCCCCCCCCCCCCCCCCCCCAATGCCTGCGTTTAATGCCAGTGTGAACTTAGGGTGAGTAAAATGGTTTACCAGAGATGAATACATATATATACTGTATATAGAGCTGTCAATCACCAAATGTGCCAGGCACCAGTGGTACAATGCCACCCCATTTCTTCCTGGGGGTCACACACAGAGGCAGTAGAATGGTGCAGTCCTGCAGAGATGAATGGGACAGTAAGTGGATGCAGAATTCCCCTCCTCCTCCTCCCTTCCTCTGTATTTCTGTCAGACAATACACAACGTGCTCCATAGCGCTGACAGCAGCACTTGGAAGGGAAGGCGTGCTCTATGAAGGGGTTAATGGAGGCTGGCGGCAGATGGGAGTGTCTATTCTAGTCATGAATGGAAGAGTGGAGAAGCCGGTATACTGACACGGGCAGAGGGGGCAGCGCACGCAGCCATAGAATAATGTGTGCCCGGCGGGAATGAAGTGTGTGAGCACAGAGCACAGAGCACACTACTCCTCCTTCTCTATGGGAAGTTTTCTCCTCTCCCGCCCCCTGACATCCCTCCCCTTCTCTCTCCGTGTGCCTCTATCACCGTGCACTTGTTCCTCCTACTCCAGTGCCTTCCGTGAGCTGCCACTGCAGCCCCCTCCTTGCCCGAGCCTTCTCTCCCCCCCCCGAGACACGGAGCATAGCAGGCGACACAAGTGCCGGCACCCGGGGACCAGACAAGCAAAGCGGTGTAAGCCGCCACCGGCTTCCATTGTGACTGGGAGGTGTTATGTGCCAAAGGTGCAGCGAGCCCTGAAGGGGAGCCGTGCCTCTGGGAACATGCCTGGCTGGAAGAAAACTATCCCTGTCTGCCTGCAAGCCGAGCAAGAGCGAGGTAAGAGTGCAGGCTGGAGGAGGGAGGGAGGGGGTCCTCAGCTGGAACTATACCTGCAACTTCAATGGGGGACAATGTGCAGGTGTGAGCTTGTGGCAGCCCTGTCATGTATGGGGTGTCCTGAGGTGATGAAACTCCTAGTCATAGAGCCTCATACAGGGAAATCCCATGAGCACTCAGGTCAGCTGTGTGCAGTGCTCAGGTGTTCAGGTATACTAGGCATGTGTGTTGTATGCTCACACACCAAATATTATGTATTCCAATGAAATGTTATTGCCTATTCTTGTACTCAAACCCCAACACACACCTAACTAGCCAGAAAACCACCCCCAACACTCATACTGACTAACCTGTATAAGAAAGCTGTATTTACTTGCCTATATTTATATTGTAAATCGCTGCGTAAAACTGTTGGCGCTATATAAATCCTGAAGAATAATAATAATAATATAGTCACATGATCTCCCTGGGTCAACCATTGGCAGCTGCAGGAGAGAAAGTGCTTCCACAATGGCTAGTAAAGGCTGCAGGGGTGACTTCGCCCCACAGGCTAAAATAGCAGTACTCCCTCTTCTCCTCTGCAGCTGCTGCAGCCTGACACGGAAGCCAGATCACATGACTGGACCAGAGCGCCCTGAAAACAGGTAAGTATACACACCTTTCTTACACAGGTTAGTCAGCATATGTGTGTGGAAGGGGCATTTTAAAGGCTAGTTAGGTGTAAACTGGAGTTCCGTTTTAAAGAGAAACTTCAGTCAAACCCTGACAACCTGTTGGCGCCGGGCGCATGCAGATATGCGGCCGCTCGGGGTAGGGGCCTTGGCGCTGAGTGGCTGCATATTTGCGTGAATTGGTGGTATACAGCTGTGCTGAGAGTAGGGTTGCTAATTTAATGCAGATAAGGCACCAAGTGAGTTTAATTACCACCTTAATCAGCCACAGAACCCGTGTAATTCATATGCGTTTGGTTTTAAAGGGGTGAGGTGGCAACCCTAACTGAGAGCACGCTCCCGGCAGCTAACGGAAGGCTCACAATAGCTGTTTGCGATCAGGAGCCTTCCGATCATGTGACCCCCCCCCCCCCCCCCCCAATCACGGCGGTCACATGATCCGGGAGGCGCTGGGTTAAAGGAAGAATAAAAGAAAAGCGCTTGTTAAAGCTCAACTCTGTCACAAAAGCTTTAAAGTGCTAGTTCACCTTTTACAGAAATCTTTAAAGGGTTACCTAACACTGGACCCCCCGGTGCTTGCAGAAGGCCTTGCTAGGCTGAAATGCGTTAGTGTTGGCTTTGTTTGTTACATGTGTACTCCTTGGACAAAATTTTTAATTCATCCTCACCTGGTTGCCAACTTTATCTATATGGAAGGACTTGTGTTGCAGGGTGGAGACCACAAGTCAGGCACGGTGAGTGGAAGCAGAGAGCTCTTGCCAGCCACGATTGCTTGATTAGTTACATACATAGTAGGTGAGGTTGAAAAAAGACACAAGTCCATCCGATGTGTGTGATTATAACTCCAGTATTACATTGTATATCCCTGTATGTTGTGGTCGTTCAGGTGCTTTAGCTAATAGTTTTTTAAAACTATTGTTGCTCCCCGCTGAGACCACCACCTGTGGAAGGGACTTCCACATCCTGGCCGATCTTACAGTAAAGAACCGTCTACGTAGTTTATGGTTAAACTTCTTTTCTTCTAGATTTGAGTGGCCACGTGTCTTGTTAAACGCAAAAAAGTTTTATCACTATTGTGTGGTCACCCGTACGGTATTTGTAAATTGAAATCATATCCCCTCTCAAGCGTCTCTTCTCCAGAGAGAATAAGTTCAGTGCTCGCAACCTTTCTTCATAACTAAGGTCAGTCCACGTGCAGAGCCCGCCAGGAAGTCGGCACAGCGCTGCGCTAATCACACGCAGTGAGACATTTCCCGATGCGCGGCTGCAGAGATCGGAAATGTCTCACAGCCTGTGATTAGCGCAGCGCCGTGCTGACTTCCTGGCGGGCTCTGCGCGTGGGCTGTACGAACACGCCAGAGCCCATCCTTAACTAAGGTCCTCCAGTTCCTTTTATTAACTTTGTTGCCCTTCTTTGTACTCAATTTCCAGTACATCCTTCCTGAGGACTGGTGCCCAGAACTGGACAGCATACACTAGGTGCGGCTGGACCAGAATCTTGTAGAGTGGGAGAATTATCACTTCCTGGAGTTAATCCCCTTTTTAATGCATGCCAATATTCTGTTTGCTTTGTTAGCAGCAGCTTGGCATTGCATGCCATTTCTGAGTTTATCATCTACTAGGACCCCCAGGTCCTTTTGCATCCTAGATTCTTCCAGAGGTTCTCTCCCCCAGTGTATAGATTGCATTCATATTTTTGCCACCCAAATGCATTATTTTAAATTTTTCTACATTAACTATTTCCCGACCAGTCGCCGCAGTTATACTGCAACAGGTTGACACAGCTGCACGAGCCATCGTAGCCGTACGTCGTCTCTGTACGACACCTGCAGCGTGTCCTTGGAGCCGATGCACATGCACGGCAGGCGCGATGACTGCTGGGCACCCGCGATCTCTCGTGACAGAGCGAGAACTGGGATCTGTGTGTGTAAACACACAAATCCCGGCTCTGTCAGGGGAGAGGAGACAGGTCGTGGTTCCTACTAAGTAGGAACCACGATCTGCCTCCTCTAGTCAGCCACATTCCCCCCACAGTTAAAAACACACATAGGGAACACAGTTAACCCCTTGATCACCCCCTAGTGTTAAACCCTTCGCTGCCAGTGACATTTATACAGTAATCAGTGGCTATTTTTAGCTCTGATCGCTGTATAAATGTCACTGGTCCCAAAAAATTAAGTGTCCGATTTGTGCAATGTTGCAGTCCCAATAAAAATCGCAGATCACTGCCATTACTAGTCAAAGAAAAAAAATTATAAAAATGCCATAAATCTATGCCCCATTTTGTAGACGCTATAAATTTTGCGCAAAACAATCAATATACGCTTACTGTGTTTTTAATTTTTTTGCCAAAAATATGTAGAAGAATACATATCGGCCTAAACTGATCAAGAAATTTTTGTTTGTTTTTTGGGAATATTTATTATAGCAAAAAGTACAAAATATCTTTTTTTTTTTTTTTCAAAATTGTCGCTCCTTTTTTTTGTTTATAGCGCAAAAAATTTAAACCGCAGAGGTGATCAAATACCCCCAAAAGAAAGCTCTTTTTGGGTAGAAAAAAAGAACATGCATTTAGTTTAGGTACAACATTGCATGACTGTGCAATTGGCAGTTAAATCGACGCAGTGCCGTATCGCAAAAAAATGGCCTGGTCAGGAATGGGGCAAATCCTTCAGGGGCCGAAGTGGTTAAACCTCATTTGCCATGTAGTTGCCCACCCCATTAATTTGTTCAGCTCTTCTTGCAAGGTTTCCATATCCTGCAGAGAAGTTATTGCCCTGCCTAGCTTAGTATTGTCCGCAAATACAGAGATTGAACTGTTTTTACCCCATACTCCAGGTCGATTATGAATACATTAAATAGGATTGGTCCCAGTGCAGAACCCTGTGGGACCCCGCTACCCACCCCTGACCATTTCTGAGTATTCTCAACTTATCACCACCCTCTGAACTCGCCCTTGTAGCCAGTTTTCAATCCATGTACTCACCCTATGGTCCATGCCAACTGACCTTATTTTGTATAGTAAACGTCTATGGGGAATGGTGTTGAATGCTTTTGCAAAATCCAGATACACCACATCTATGGGCTTTCCTTCATCTAGATGGCAACTCACTTCCTCTATAGAAGGTTAAAAGATTGGTTTTGCAAGAATAACTCTTCATGAATCCATGCTGATTACTGCTAATGATACCGCTTTCATTACTAAAATTTCGTATATAGTCCCTTATCCCCTCCAAGAGCTTGCATACTATTAATGTTAGGCTAACTGGTCTGTAATTGCCAGGGATGTATTTTTGGCCCTTTTTTAAATATTTGTGCTACATTGGCTTTTCTCCAATCTGCTGGTACCATTCCAGTCAGTAGACTGTCAGTAAAAATTAGGAGCAATGATCTGGCAAATACTTGACTGAGTTCCCTAGGTACCGTCGGGTGCATGTTATCCGGTCCCGGTGATTTATTAATGTTAAGTTTCCCAAGTCTAATTATTATTCTGTTCTCTGTTAGCCATGAGAGTGCTTCCTGTGATGTGTCATGAGGATAAGCACTGCAGTTTTGGTTATTAAAGGCCCTTGATTCCCTTAATGAAGACTGAGGAGAAGATTAAATTGACCTTCGCCATCTCCCCATCCTTTGTAACCAGATGTCCTTCCTCATTCTTTATGGGGCCAATATGGTCTGTCCTCACCTTTTTTTGCTGTTTACATACTTAAAGAATTTCTTGGGATTATTTTTTTAGTTGCTCTCCTCCGCTATGTTATAGCAAGGTATAAGTGCAGCTCAAACAAAATTTCCAAAGCGTTGATGAACAACAAGTCCCAGAAAGTAATTTTCAGTAGAATGAGAGAAAGTCTAGAGAGTTGATGGACAACAAGTCCCAGAAAAACTTCACCAGTGATGATAAAATCCACATTAGGTGACAGTCCCTCCACCTTCGGTCTTATTATCTACTCTCACCTCAGGGCATAGACTCCTGAACTAACAGGTAGTCATGCAAGCAGATCCCAATATACCAAATGGGTTGAAGCGGGTCACACACTCAATTCCAGACTCCTCAGAAATAGATACGGACGTTAGACTCAGCCGGCTGATTATCAGAAATTCCCGGATCGTCTCAAGTTCCTCGTTTCGGATTCTCTGGGTCACCTGCAAGTGGGGTTAAAAGCGCCACTATAAGTGCCCCCTCCCACCCCACACCCCGCTTTGGGCTAACCCGGCACTACCTCACCTGGCAACAGTCCCGGACCCGGCAGGCTGGGCCACACGAGGTATTACCACTTTGAAACAAGTCATGCCACAAGGAGTTATAACCCCCTTTAGAGAACTCCAGCTAGCGCATAATCTACCTAGAAGCTTCCAATTTAGATACTACCAGCTCCAACATGCCCTTAGAGCTCAGTTCCCCACCCGAACTAGGCTAGAGCCAGACTCGATTGAGAGACTGTTAATCTCGGGAAGACTAGACAAACCCCTCTCATCCTTGTACTTGTACCTCACGGTGGCTCATGACGTGAAAAGCGACCGGGTCATGGTTAAGTGGCAGAATGACATCCCGACCCTTGGACAGGAGGAATGGGAAGAATGCTTGACATCATTTATTCCATCCATGATAGCAGCTAGAGACAGATTCATACAGTTAAAATTCATACATAGGGCCTACTACACACCAAAAAGACTGGCAGGGATCTACCATACTCTGAGCCCTAACTGCACTAGATGTGGCCAGGAGGAGGGGACCTTCTTCCACATGGTTTGGTCCTGTCCGAGACTACAAACTTTCTGGAACTCAGTGATTGACACCCTGGAATTAGTTAGCGGAGTGCGGATCGCACCGGACCCCCTAACCATCCTCCTTAGCCACCTGGAGGATGTGGAGGGGGATCGCTACCTGAAGCTGTGCCTCACCTTCCTGCTATTCTACGCCAGAAGGGAAATACTCCTTAAATGGAAACTGAAAGAACCCCCAACCCGATCATCCTGGCAGAAGTCAGTGAATAATGTCCTACCATTATACCGCATCACATACGAGAGTAGGAACTGCCCGCAGAAGTACGACAAGATCTGGTCGAGCTGGATCAACGCGTGTGGATAGGCCCCTGAGGAAGGGGAGGATCCCATGCGGTGGTCCATATCTTATTGAACCCACACGACGGTCAGGAGCACCGACCAACTCCTATTAGAACTGCCCCAAGGTTATCTTGGCCCGGGCGGTCCAGAGGTGGAACTTGTACCCCCCCCTCCCACATCCCTCTCACACCCCCCTGGTAAAGAATGAAGGGTTGAGAAAAAACCCACGAGGGGACATAAAACCCAGCAATTCCATGAGTAAAAGACTCCTGTGGAGACACCCCCCCCACCTAGGTAATAACTACACCTTATAACAACATAGGCTGGAAATGTAGTCCAGCGACACCTTAATAATATGATGATAGTGCTATGTTTCCTCCCTGTGTCGGCGAATTGAAAGTCATATTGTCCTGCATGTACATATATCATACTGTATGAAGCAGTTTTTGTTGTTGTTTGTATTGTCTGTATTGTGTTTGTCCAAAAATACTTTAATAAAAACGTTCTGTTAAAAAATAAGTGCCCCCTCCTCCGCTATGTGTCTTTCATGTTCTATCTTAGCTGCCCTAATTGCACCCTTACATTTCTTGTTGCATTCTTTATAAAGTCTGAATGCTGATGATGATCCCTGAGCCTTGTATTTTTTAAAGGCCTTCTCCTTTGCTTTTTATATGCATTGTTACATTGGAGTTAAGCCATCCAGGACTTTTGTTCACTCTTTTAAATGTATTTCCCAATGGGATGCACTGGTTAAGGCCCTTTATTTAATATGCTCCTAAAGTGAACCCATCTTTCCTCCGTGTTCTTTGTTCCTAAGATTTTATGCCTTCTAGCAAGGTTCTTAGTTGAGGGAAGTTGTCTCTTTTGAAATTCAGTGTCTTAGTATTCCCCTTATGTTTCCTATTTGTCTGATTTATACTGAAGCCAATTGACCTGTGATCGCTGTTTCCTAAATTACCCCGTATTTCCACATCCATGATCAAGTCTGTGTTTGTTGTTAATCATATCTAGTAACCCTTTATTTCTAGTTGTGTGTCTACCATCCGACCCATGAAATTGTCTTGCAAGACATTTAGGGACTGGCGAGTACACACGAGCGGATTTTCCGTCAGAAAAATCTTGGATGGTTTTCCCGACCGAATTCCGCTCAAGCTTGGCTTGCATACACACGGTCATACAAAAGTTTGCTGAACTTTTGACCGTCAAGAACGCGGTGACATACAACACTACGACATGCCGAGAAAATTAAGTTCAATGCTTCCGAGCAATGCGTCAAATTGTTTCCGAGCATGCGTAGGAATTGCTACAGACGATCGGAATTTCTGATCGGAACTTTTTCCGATCGAAAAATTAAGAACATGCTCTCAATATTTTGCTGGCTGGAATTCGGCCAGCAAAAGTCCGATGGAGCATACACACGGTCGCTTTTTCCAACCAAAAGCTCTCATCTGTGGCCAAATTTCCGATCATGTGTACGCGGCATTAGACGAATGCTTGGTTCCCTCCGTCCAGTCTGGACAATTAAAATACCCCATTATGATGACACTTCCAATCCTTGCTGCTAATCCAAATTTTGATAAGAGGTTCACCTCTGCCTCCTCCCCTCAGGTTAGGGGGCCTGTAGCATACTCCCAGTATTTTCCCCTTAGCTTCATCCCTTTGGAGCTCTACCAATAAGGATTCCACCTCCTCCCTAGCTCACTTAGTGATGTCACCTCTCTTTCACTTTTTCACCCTCTCTATCCCTGCGATAAAGGGAATACCCTTGGATGGTTGCCAGCCAATCATGAGAGCTGTTGAACCAGGTCTCTGGAATTCCCACAAAATCCAAATCCTCCTCGTACAACAGTTTCTCTAGTTCACCCATCTTGCCCGACAGGCTCCTGGCATTGGTGAACATGCCACGTAATTTAGACCGGTTGCATACTATCCTCTTATTGGGTGTTTCTGAGATTGCAACTAGGACTTGTTACTATACTTACCTTGGATTTATTTGCTTTAGTCAACCTACCACTAATGCCCCCAATACTACCCTCTGGAATATGTTATGCACGGACTATCTCTACCTCTGGACCCCATAGGTTGCAGTGTCATTATCTTGCAAGTACGGCTGGGGATGTGGTCTGGTGTTAGGTCACCTTTACTGATTTTATGTAAAGGTGACCCAACACTTTAAATATATACCTCCCAATATCCATGAAGGCTATAAATCCACTTTGCATGCACAAAATGACTTTGCGAACTCGGATATTGCTTTGTAATGTCACAGTGAAATCCTAAAGATTCTGTTCATAGCTTGAGCAAAGCTGTGGGAGGCACCCAGCAGGCTCCACCTACTATATGCTGCCTGCAGAAAACTACAGGTGTGGGTGGAGGCAAGACCAGTCACCCTGAATGAGGAGAGAGAGCAACAGTGACCAGTCTTTATTACAGGAAACTCTGCAGAGTGGCAAAGTTAAAAAGCGGTTCTGCACTGTCTGTAATTTTTTTTTTTTTTTTTTTTAGTACAATGCAAAGGATTAGGAGATGTAAATCAAGCACTCACGTGTTCCATTTTCCTAACGAACTGCTGCCGGTTTTCGTCACATAAAAAAAGTTATAAAAAATCTTGCTGCTGGGTGCCATCTTGTCTGTGGGCATGTGAAACCACACAGGCACTTCAGATGGCCCAGCATGCACCGCCGTTATTGTGCCGATATCGCGCGCGCAGTAACGGCAAAGTGTAGCTCACGTTCGCCGAAATCTCGTGAGATTCCGGCACGAGCCCCGTAAATCTTGCGAGATTTCCGCGGATGTCCGCACTGACTCCTGGGATCAATGACACCAGATTGCAGGAGACAGTGCGGCATGATGAGGATTGACGCACAGACCCGCCCACCGCCGAAGAGACAGAGCAGCAATTACAAGGTAGGTGGGGAAAAAAAAAACACTTAATTTAGTACTCTTTGCCTGATTTGGAAGGCAAAGAGATTTACTAAATGAAGTGTGTGCAGAACCGCTTTAAACACTGGATTACTGCACAGATCTGGAAGAAATATACAAAGCACACCAAGATTCAAGTACGGATACTCCTACCTTTTTAGAAAATATTTTTTTTCATCCCGATGTTCAGCAAAATGTTCTAAGATGACAAATTAAAAGCAGAACTCTAAAATGAGGCATTGTTCACACTAGCCTGCATGGTAAAGCGCAGCATTTTACTAGGCAGGTGGCTATCAGTATGAGCTCAGCAAGGAGCTAAAATGCTCATAGCGCTGCTTACTTTTTAAATTTTTCTAACTTTATTTGAAGTATCACATAGTGACAGTTCATTCATGTTTTGCACGGTGACATGTGTTGCCATCCAGTATGCTGTACATCACAATAGCGTTGTGTGAATGAGACTCATAGAAAATTATTTTATATGTGTCCTATCAGTGACCTGCCTTTTATCCAATGTGGAAAAACACAGGTAATTGCACAAAGTGTGACCAAACCCTTAGACAAAATCTACCCTTGCAGTTGCAGTGGGCTTCCCTGTGCTGCAAGGGACAAAAGCTTGTTCAGTCTAGGGGTGCAGGGATAACGTGTATCATTTACTAAAGCCTGGTACACACTTGCAGGTGTTTTATTTTTATTTTTTTTATTAATTAATATTTTTTTTTTTTTAAACTAAGCTTGGGAAGAGCTGATGTACTTATCGATGTTAATACAACTATTTCCCCCACTGAGCTGTTCTGACAGGGGGACAGCTCCCCACCAGAACACACCTGTCAGTGCTCTCAGCCTTTGGCTGAGAGCGCTTACGGATGCCAATCGGCAGACCCTTTTTGGTCATGCCTCTTCGAAATAAACCGGACTGGCTGCTGGACACATGGGCTGAATATTGGCCAGTTTCTATTGATCAGGCCAATACCGCCCGATATTTGGCCTGTGTTTACGAGGCTTAAAGTGATTAAGTCTTGTAAAGTGATTTTAAATGAATAAAATATCAGCGCTAATAATCAGTGTCTGTAAATAAACGAAATATTTAACCTGTGTGGACAGTGCTTAAAAATCAACCTGTATAAACAGTGCTAAAACAAGAACAACACAGTTAATCACCTATGTACATAACGTGAAACATTAAAGTGAAGTGTTATTATAATATTTCTTGCAAGTGTCCAAATACGGAAAATAAATCCAAACAAAGGTCCATAAACTGTTACTTAGAGTGATAGTGTTTCAAAAAAAAATGACAAAAAAGTGAATAGAAAATCCTGAAGCAAATAAAGTTTTAAAGTGTCTTAAACAAAGTTCTTGAGTGACAGTTTATGGACCTTTTGTTTGGATTTATTTTCCGTATTTGGACACTTGCAAGAAATATTATAATAACACTTCACTTTAATGTTTCACGTTATGTACATAGGTGATTAACTGTGTTGTTGTTTTAGCACTGATTATACAGGTTGATTATTTTTAAGCACTGTCCACACAGGTTAAATATTTACAGACACTGTGATTATTAGCGCTGCTATTTTATTCATTTAAAATCACTTTATATTATTTTCTAAAGTAGCTGCTTAGTTTATTATACACATAGGTGTTTTAATTTAATTTTTCTTTGTGTGCAGTGGTGGTGTGGAATAGTAAGAGGGCGAAAGTATTCACTATACCAGTTTATTTTGATTAAGTCTCTTGTGTTTTATTATTTTTATAGGGGAGGAAAAAAACCTTCCTTCCCTTCTTCCCTTCTTCCTTTCTTCCTTTTTTCTTCTTCTTCCTTTCCTTCTTCTTCTTTTCCTTCTTCTTCTTTCCTCTTCTTCCTTTTTTCCTTCTTCCTTTCTTCCTTTCTTCCTTTCTTCCTTTCTTCCTTTCTTCCTTTCTTCCTTTCTTCCTTTCTTCCTTTCTTCCTTTCTTCCTTTCTTCCTTTTTTCTTTTTCTTTTTTTTTTTCTTCTTTCTTCTCTCTAGTTTTGTCCGAGCTTGGGTTTATACTGGACCCCAAGGGAAGCTGTCATTCCCATCCACTGCCACCCAGTAAACTGTGGTCAGGGCATTCCACGTCTCACAGCTACATGTACAGACAGACACACGGATGCTCGTGACAATTTATGGCCACATATTAGGCTTGCGCTGATTGGGCGGGAGTGATGGCTTCCTTAGGGGTTGCTTTGAATCCGGGTTCAGACCAAACCTAAACTCATCTTTATTCATTACCTGGCTCAATGTAAAGTCCCTACTGTCTCCTCTCTAAAGCCTCATACACACCAGTAGGTTTTATTTTTGTTCAATCCAGCAGGGCTGTACTAAAAAAAAAAAAAAACTGACAGCTCGAGAGTACTGTCTGATGTTAGTACAGCGATCTCCCTTGGTGTTCTATTCTGACAGGCCCACCGCCAGAACACTCTGGTCAGCGCTCTCATCCAATCAGTAGATCTTTTTCGGTCTTCCTACAGAAGCTGGTACACAGCTCTAGACTTAAAGTGGTTGTAAAGTTCAAAGGTTTTTTTACCTTAATGCATTAAGATAAAAAAAAACTTCTGTGTGCAGCAGCCGCCCCAGCACCCCCTAATACTTACCTGAGCTCCAGCGATGTCCGGGACTCTCCTCCTGATTGATGGCTGAGATACAGCAGCAGTGCCATTGGCTCCTGATGCTGTCAATCAAAGCCAAGTAGCCAATCGGGAGAGAGAGGGCGGGGCCTGCTGCTTGCTGTGGGAGCACTCAACAGGAGGGAGGGGCCAGGAGAGCCGAAGAGGTACCAGAGGAGGATCTGGGCTGCTCTGTGCAAAACCACTGCGCAGGGCAAGTATAACATGTTTGTGAAGTCTTTTTTTTTTTTTTCTATTAAAATAACAATCACTTTAAGGAGCTTGGGGCCATGGATGCATGCTCATTTCCTCCCATACAATGTACATTTGAAGGCTACATTTACCTTTTTTAGTAGAAAAATAATAAAAAAAATTGCATTTTATTGTTTTGTTTTATTTATTTTTTACACTGGCTTTTACAAAGGATTGCACCTATGATAGTGGGTGCAATATCATGCAGACACTGCCAACAGCTACTCTGTGTTGGTGAACTATGAGGGAGCTGCTCAGCACTCTTGTAGTTCATTGAGAAGTACAAGCTGTCTGCGCTTGTAGTTTATTCATTCACAGATCCTTGGGAATGAATGATGTGGCTGTGCTGGCAGAGCTCCACACAGGCGTGTTGGTTTTTAAATTGTGACAGTGGCTGCAAGGGGAAGAATCAATGCCCGCTGTTACAGGGAGACCATGGTGAAGGGTGTAAAATATGGAATGCTGAGCATGTTATAATGCACCTTAAATACAGGTAAAAATGTAACGTTCACAAGGTGAACCTATCCTTCAATAGCCCAACAATTCAGGATGAAGCCCAGGGACTGTCCACAGCCCAGATCTTGAGGGCAGTACTGGAGCCTGCAAGAGTGAGGATAGGGAAAGTAATAAAACTTATCCCTGCATTTAATGCGGAACTAAACCCTCCCATCCTTTACAGCCAAGGAAACTGCCATCTTAGCCTCAGTTTGATTTGCAGTTGCCATGATGCTGCACATAAGCACAGTGGCAACTGCATCCGTTATCATCCAAAACATGTTTAAATAGGTGGGTTTGTTTTTTTTTTTTTTTTGCTTTAAGCCTTGCAGGGGTCCACGGGTAAATTTTGTCTTATTCCCAGTTTTAAACTTTACAATACATACTTAATTTTTCATGCAGGCCAGTGCTATTTTGCATTCTTCTGAACTTTGCCTGTTTTCCACCATTTTTACTGGGGCAATAGGTTATTGACGGCACTCTAGCAGGGAAGCAATTTTGTTTATACCTTGCCATAGCTTGCTAGAGCACGAACTGACACGCCATCCAGGGAATCGCTTTGTTTACACATAGCCAATGCTATGGCAACAGTTTTTCGGCCTACTTCATACCTATGCAGGTTGTGGCTGATGTATTAATTTCTTTTTTGCATTTTTCGCACTAGATTTTTGAATTTGTCTTTAATAAATTCTGCGTTTTTGAAAGGTGTTTGTCATGCAGGAGAAACCAGCAAAAAATGCAAGCACGTTTTTTAATAATTTTCGCTACGTTTCCATTGTAGTCTATTGAACCAATAGTGCAACCTGTTGTGGAAAAAAAAAAGTCCCTAACCCTCATCAAAAAACGCATCGGTGGAAAATGCGAGATGTGAACATGACCCATAGGAAACCATGTTAAATTGACTGTGGTGCATTTCTACAAAAAATGCATAGATGTGAACCAGGCCTTATCCTCAAACATACTTGCCCACCCAGCTAATCCAGGCCTGTTCCGCTGTGATCTGCCACTCCAGTGCAGCATACCAGGTCACACACCCGGCTAGAGCGCTGGGAGCCCATGCGCCATCAACCAGTGCTCTGCATGGAGTATCATATTGTTTACATGTTACCAATGCTATGGCAACTTGTAAACAATATTGTTTCTTGGCTAGTGCACATTATTATATAATAATTGTTGTTATGTGCCAACAGTTTACTCAGCGCTTTACAAAATGAATGTGTGGGATTGGCAGTGCATGCGCTCTGGGGGTTCCCTGAAGACTCCTGGGATATGATGCTCAGATCCCTGGAGCCAGCAGGCAATGGGGGACTGTATATGCTTTGTCAGTCCCTCCTAGGCCATAAATGTGGAAGCAGAGGGAGGAGAAGCTCAAAAAACACAATGAAAACCAATGAAAGGGCTCTATCTCTTTAACCTTTTGGCTGGTGGAATGCTAGTGCTCCAGAAAGGGCTCCTGTCTGCCCACAAACAGTTCTCAAATAGAATGGAAAGCTTCCACAAAGCCAAAGCTCTGTATTCAAAGCTTAAAGGCAAATTCATGCAGCATGACCAGGATAGCTCATGATTAAGGCTTAATGGGCGCTATGCGTTGGCGTCCTTGTCATGTTGGATGTATTTACCTTTTTAGTAAATAACCTTTGAATATGGATCTTTAGCTGCATGCTAGCTTTTCTACTCTATCACAAAAGGGATTTAACAAAAATAAATTGTTATTTCAAAGGTGAGGCTAAACAATTCTATTAGGGAATGATCATGTTGCATGCTGATGATAAAATGTAAAATGTATGCCTATTTAAGAATGGCTACACACAGGTCAGTAAAATGTCTTGTTAATGCTCTAGTTCATTCCCCTTTTCAGAAGGCCTTGGTTTGCATGCCTGCCTGACCCATAAAGTAAATGATTCATGTGAAGAGGGACTATTTGGAATAGACGTCTATTGTTGCTGTCTTGTTGCATTTCATATGATTTTGTCTGGGGTTTGCTGAGTTATTGCTAATAGCAGAGCTGATGTGTATACTGTGAGATGGCTTTTGTCACACTGACACCACAAAAAATTATCACTCGGCCAACAGCTATTATGATTTTTCTAGTATGATCAACTGCATTATTTTTTTTTTTTACACTGTATCAGTAAATCATCTTCAATTTTTTTATCTTGCAACAAGTCATCTGACAGTTTCACCAACCAGTTGAGGAACAATAACCTTGCCAAAATATGTACAAGCAGAATCATTTGCTTTACCGATTTATAATAATGTTGACTTTTACAGGTCGCGTTACATGTTTTGTTTTTTAAATTGGAACAATTTGTTTTACTGAGACTAAAACAGTAGTTGGCATCCTATAATGAAGAAGTGCTGCCACATTCCAATACAGATTTTCCTGGTTCTGATAAAACCAGCAATGAAAGTTGTACTGATTTGGATTCAGAGGTTTCTCCTTAGCCCAGGAATTGTGCTTCGGACACACAACTGCATTTTCTAAACAGCTAGAAGAGCTTGTAAAGACTTCCTTTTATACAGTAAATGTCGGAATGCATATTTAATATTTATGTGTCAATTTTCATCACACTTAGTTAATTTTTTATTATGCTTCACTTAAAATTTTAAAGAATACCTATGTAAATCTAAGGTGGCATTCATATGATTACACTAAAGTTATATCAATTAACTTCCATAAAACGTTTTTTAAAAAGCCCATATGTAGTGCTGGATTCTAAAACTTGAGGAAGGTACATAGGAAAAGCCACTTAAAGCAAAACTCTGCCCAAAAAGGCAAGCTCCTGATTCTGACAGGTACCCGCTGCCACTTCTGCTCCAACCGCCTAGTCAGCAATCGAAGCAGAAGTTCTAGCAACCCCCCCCACGCAGACACGTCACAGTTCCTAGAAGACTGCTGGACCATTCACAATGCGTGAGTCGCTTGCGCAGTGTGCATCCAGCTGTGAAGCCACAACCTGTCAGTCGGATACCCGCAGTTAAGATGCTGTGTGCTGGGAACCTGAAGTCTAGTGAAGAACTAGGATAGCCCTGGATCATGGGACAGATGAGTGGCTGTTTAAGCAGCTACAGTTTTTTTGTAGCTGCTGACTTAAAATTTTTACACAGGAGACTGGAGCTCCTCTTTAAGTTACAACTCGTCAGGTTTCCTCCTTTTCATTTTATGGAAAAGAAAATGATAGTCCTTATTGGTTAGTCTAGCCAACAACTCCACCTTTTAGTTCTCTTTATATTTTTTTTCTCAACTAAGGCTGGGTTCACACTTATGCAAATTGGATGTGGGGTTTCTCCGCATCCAATTTTCATGACAGGACAGTGTGCCCAGCTCTCAATGGAGCCGGTTCACACATCTCCGGGACGGCTGCGGAGCAGATTGCACAGGGGTCCTGTGCGTCTTTGGCTCTGTTTTTCAGGTCTGAATTCAGACAAAAATTTGGGGCGATTCGCCCCTGCAACAGAGAACAGGATACACCAGGCCCCTGCTGTGAGCCGCATCAGTTTTCAGTGTGGACTCAGCCTTTAGGGAATCTGTCAAACGCAATTTTTTGGAAGAAAATACACGTTCATGACTTCAAAAAAATCGAGCTAACTTTACTGTTTATTTTTTTTATTTATTTAATGTGAAAGATGTTACGCCGAGTAAATGGATACCTAACATGTCATGCTTTGAAATTACGCACACTCGTGGAATGGCGACAAACTACGGTACCTAAAAATCTACAGCAGTGCTTTTAAAGAAAATAACGGTTACCAGGTTAGAGTTTTAGAGGAGGTCTAGTTCTAGAATTATTGCTCTGATGATCGCGGCAATACCTCAAGTGTGATTTGAACACCGTTTACCTATGAGGGCGCGATTTATGTGTGTATTTTCTTTGCTGCGTGGGCCCGGGGGCGCTTTAAAAAAGTCTCCCTCCTTTGCCAAAAACGGCGATACTGAATACTGTAATTAAAAAAAAAAACAAAAAAAAACGGCACCATTGGCAGCCGAGTAAACCGGAAGTGACATCGCTTCTGTGTTTACACAAAGGAGACTGTATCTAAGCAGTTTCCGGCTTCCTTCCAGTCTCACTATAGCCAGCGGAAGTGCCAGATTGTGGATCGGGTCACCTGGTGGGACGGGAGGCCTGGGAAGAATGGCGGGAGGAGGGGGCGACCCTCTTGCTCCTTCAGGCTTTTAGCCACATTGGTTGTTATCACTGAAGAGCCGACTGCCCGCTATAAAAAAAAAAAAACGGTACCGGAAGGATGCATACATCTGCAGGCATCACCCCGGTATAATCCCTGAAAGTCGAGGCCACATATGTGCATACGGTGGGCAGTAAGGGGTTAAAGCAAAAAGTGTCCCGCGATGTCCATCCATCTTCAATCACGCCGCCTGACGGACCTGAAAACAAAAAGTAAAAGGTCTGTCTTCGATGGGAGGCGACCCGCCGACTACTGTCTCTTGGCTATGACAGCTTTTATATAGGCAAGGTCAGGGCCACCCGGTGACGTAACCGAGGGACCCCGCCCCCTTCTGATGTCATGTGCCATGAGAGGGGGCGGTTCATCCTGTTACGTCAGCGGGTGGCCCTGCCCTTGCCTGTATACGAGCTGTCACAGTGAAAAGACAGCAGTCAGCAGGACGCCTCCCATGGAGAATGAAGATGGATGGACATCGCAGGATGTGTGTTTTTTTTTTTTTTTTTTTCCTTTCTTTTTGTAGCGGTGCCCCTGTGGCATCGCTGCATGTAGTAGTTCCACACGTCACCCTGCTTGGCCAGGCATTCACTTCAGACACACTTTGCCAGTCAATGAACAGTCCTTTAGCTTGTTTTTGTTATTTTATTTAGGGGATTAAACTTGGATGGGGAAAAGAGATATGGGATGCCCAAATAGTGAATCTTGTTTGAACAAAGATGGTTGAATCTATATGGACAGTCAAAGCTGCACACTACTTGAGATCACTTTGCTTTCTCTACTGCGTAATTCTAGATTCCTGCCACCGTTGGCACATGGTTAGGTCTCACCTCTGAATAAGTCCCAACAGTTCAATAATAGCCATTTTCTGGCAGAGGTCTGAAGTCCCCTATGGTGTAGCAACCAATAGAGGTGAAAAAGGACATTTGTGCTAACTGAAACTTGGTGGCCTACCGATCCCAGAAAGTCCGGTTCAAATCCTGCCAACCTTCTTGGCTGCAGCAACTTGACTTCAAACTACACCACTCTCCCTCTGGCTTCACATCCATTCCTGGCATGTCCCTCCCAGAGCTTTTTTCTGTGCTTCTCACTCACGACGCCAGAATCAATTCCTCCTTAATGACTTTCCCGGCAGTGCTCCCCACTGTTCTCTAACTGCTCCAGGACACCTCTCAATGACCCCGCCCCCCAAGAAAGAGTGTTCGCTCAAAGGCCAAGACAGTCTAACACTCCATCACGCAGTTTTCACCCAACAACTCCTCCCACAACAGGCTGACCATGAGTATATATGAGGCCTGCCCCCTGCCAATCCTAGTTGGGGATTGGTCAGGGCTCCCAGGTGCACTCCATGCCACTTGCATCCTTTGCCCTGCCTCTTTTCCAGAACCCTTGGAAACAGAGGAAGCGCCAGAGGGATGAAATACATGTCAGTCACCCGCTGCTACACTAAACCAGTCCGCAGCCCCCAGATCAAAAACAAACAGGCCTAGCTCACAGCTAGGCCTGCCTAAATTGACCTTCTCTGGCTGTAACAAAACACAAACAACTACCTCTAGCAACCGCCTACTGTAGAGGGTGCTACATTTCTTAATAAAGGAATTGTCAAAAACTGTATATTGTGGTTTTTACTTTTTGATACTTTTTTTGGCAAATTGGTAGGGTTATTTTTTATTTTCTCTCCTATATTGCCGGATTCCGGCAATACATTACAGCCACGAGCTATTTTAGCTATTCAGCCACGGACAGATCGGACACTTATGACACTTTTTTTGGGACCAGTGACATTTATACAGCGATCAGTGCTATAAAAAATGCACTGATTGCTGTGTAAATGACACTGGCAGGGAAGGGGTTAACACCAGGGGCGATCAAAGGGTTAAGTGTGTCCTAGGTAGGTGCTTTCTACCTGTGGGGGGAGTGGACTGACTGGGAGTACAGAGAGATTGCTGTTCCTAATCGCTAGGAACAGACGATCACACTGTACTCCCCTGACAGAACTGCTTTTACATTGGCAGATGCCCGATCTGCCTCTGTGGAGCGATTTGCGGGTGGCCGGCGCCCACTCTATCTATTACACACAGAGCTGTACCGGTACAGAGGTACGCCCAATAGAGCCGCCCTGCCGCAGTGTAACTAGTCGGCAAGTGGTTAATCTGACTTCTTTAATCTTTTATGCACATTCCTACCATGGGGTCAGAGTCTTTCAATAGACCCAGGCACCAATGAGCCCATTTGAGAATCTGAACATTTCATCCTTAAGCTGATCATACACTGCTGGACTTCCAGCCAAATACTTCTGAATTGGATGAAATTCGAGCCCTGGGGGGCCCTGTCAGTACTAACAGGCTCGACAAAAGTCTGTGGCAAATTGTTGGCTGAAAGGTGACTGCATACTATAGTCTGTTCAGGTAGCTGCTGCACAGCCTGCAACTCATATGCATGTGCAGGCTTACTGACAAAACATTTGTCTCCTTGGAGAGTGTATGGTCTATGGCAGGCATCACTAAATGGCAGACTGCATTTAGGATAAAGACCGAGTCACTGTCCCATCCAGGCCACTTCGGTCCTGCCATTTGGGAGCAGATTTGTCTTCCCTGACTCTGCTGCTGTCCTTATCGCAGTGACAGTCACTGGGAAAAAGCCATTCCGAACACAGAGCATGAGGCAAAGTAGCACTAGATGGAGGGTGGGAGTGGGAGCACATGTGGTAATTGGTTGCTAGGACGCCGGGCAGTCCAACTCTCCCTCCTAATTATTTGTCATGCTGCTAGCATTAGTAAATAGATAGGAAAGTATATCCTATTTACTTGTGTTTTTTAAACTTTTTTTATACTTCCTGGTTTCCTGCCTAGGCAAATGATGTCATGGATCCCAAGAGTCTTCAGGAGGGGTTTTCTCAGCTAAGCACACTTTACTGCATGCATGCCTGATCTAAGGGCAAATGGATTTCAGGAAGTAAATGCTACGTGAATAATTTGCCCTTGCTCGAGAGAGCCACACCCAGAAATGCTGGGGGGGGGGGGGGTTTAAAGTGATTTCTCAACAAAATAAAGCATGAAGACATGGATGGATGGGGGAGTTTGCAATGAATATTGCAAATTAATAAAATGGTGTTTCTGCTTTTGTGGTGCTCAGATGCAGTGAAAATCTGCTTTAACTCTGACAGCTGAATCTGATGTTGGTGTCCAATGCCTGTCCACACGTTTCCCAGCTCCTGAGTGTGCAATTTCTGAGGGCAGCAACCATCAGACTTCAGGTACCTGGACACTGGAGAAAATTATTAAGGAAAGATACTGCCAGAGAGGATTCAGTATCGCATTGCAGCATTATCGAAAAGCTGACATCCATGGCAAAAATGTTAGTTTAATAATGCATTTCTGCCTTTCCTTTTTAAAAAAATAAATATATATTTTTGTGCATTTCAGTGTGAAGTAGCCCTAATATTTATCTTCTCTTCTCATGAAAAGTATTTTCTCTAAACCCTTGTATAGAAACCATCTGCCTGTCTCTGGTAACTGTTCAGGATACATTACAATGTGCACAAACCCATCTAATATGTACCAGTTACTACTGCCTCTAAGCAAGATGGGGGATAAAATGCATGGCCTTCATTTGTGCTGATACTATTATTTCAAAGTGTGTAATAAGAGAAAGTAAAGCTGCCAGGTTTACTTTCCTTATGAAAACATCAGCATTATATTTTTAGAGTAGTCACTTATATCTTTTTACTAAAAGAAGTATGATTGCTCTTGCTGACCTCTCCTTCTAAAAATGATGTTTGCCAGGCTGTCAAGTTGAATCAATGGTGTTGATTTACAAAAGGTAAACAATCTGTACACTGCTAGTTCACCCACTGCAGTTTATTTACAGATCTGAGGGGAACTGCATTTTTGCTTGCACATGATTGGATGACTGTTCTTCTAGTGCACAGTATATTTTTCCTTGGTAAATCAACCTCAATGGTTTCAATACTTTGAGTCACCTTCTTGAAACATGTAGGCAGTTGAGGAGTTCAGACTTTATTTGGACTTTTCTAATTTGCATCCACGCCTTGAGCTTGAGGTACTGAAGCCATAAAAAGCAAGGCAGCCAGCATTTTCAGAAAGAGGTCAGCCATGGAACAAACGTGCAAAGCGTGGTGTGGCCAAAAATCACAAAAGAAAAATCAGCACAAGGTCCCTAACTTGCGCTCAGAAGGATGCGTTCCTTGTGCTGATACCGCTTCTGTTAGTGAATTGTGCAAGCCTTCCTTGGTCCTGTCTAAACAGACCCCTGATATTTCATCAAAGCCTGCCCCAATGGGGTGCCTAAAAATAAAAAAAATAATGGTATTGTAAAAGATGATGATAAAATATAAAATAACCACTTACATTGTCCACTTTTAAGGTAGGCTAAGTTTTTTTTTTATTTATTTATTTTTTTTTTTTTATACATCTTTACAGTGACCCTTTTTTTTTTTTTTTTTTAATTTCTAAGTTTTCCTATTACTATTTAGTTGGGCCTTGCTAGTTAATATCTTAAAATTCAAATAAAAGGGCACTAATCCCTGGTGATGTTTAATTAGTTTTATGCTGTTTAGATTGATCTCCACCTCTCAAAGGTTGCCTACTTCTGAGTTATGCCCCTTTCACACTGGGGCGGGAGCCGCGCTGACGGTAAAGCAGCGCTATATTTAGCGCTGCTTTACTGACGTTTTAGCCGCGGTATTCGGCCGCTCGCTGGGCGGTTTTACCCCGCCGAAAAAGGGTTAAAATCCCCCGCAAGGCGCCGCCGTAGCGGCCCTTTGCGGCGGTATTACCGCGGTGTCCCATTCAAATCAATGGGAAGGAGCGGTGAATACACTGCTCCTATACCGCTCCAAAGAAGAAAAACCTTTTTTTACCGTCCTGCTGGGGCTGTTTTTTTCAGGCGATGTACAGGCGCTATTTTTAGCGCTGTACTGCCTGAAAACCGCCCCAGTGTGAAAGGGGCCTTAGGCTGGCTTCACACTGGGGCGGTGCGGGGCGGCGACGGTAAAGCAGCGCTATATTTAGCGCTGCTTTACCATCGTTTTACCCGCGGTATGCGGCCGCTAGCGGGGTGGTTTTAACCCCCCGCTAGCGGCCGCAAAAGGGTTAAAAACCTCCGCAAAGCGCCGCTACAGCGGCGGTTTGCGGGCGGTATCCCCGCGGTTTCCCATTGATTTCAATGGGAAGGAGCGGTATAGGAGCGGTGAATACACCGCTCCTTCACCGCTCCAAAGATGCTGCTAGCAGGACTTTTGTTGCGGTCCTGCTAGCGCACCGCTCCAGTGTGAAAGCCCTCCGGCTTTCACACTGGAGTGAATGGGGCCGGTTTTTTCAGGCGGTATACAGGCGCTATTTTTAGCACTGTACCGCCTGAAAACCGCCCCAGTGTGAAAGGGGCCTTAGTGAATTGACACCAAAATTAAGCTGGAGTAGCTTGGGTATTTTGATTGCGCTTTTTGTCAAGTCACTATAACAAAAACCTGAATTCTGTTTTCTTAAAACGTATGTACTTGGCCTGAATAGAGCAGAGACCAGTACTGCAGACCCATCTTTATTGGATACAGTAGCAAAAGGCAATTAAAGCAACTTCTTGATGACAAATATTTATTGTATGTGGGTATACATGCATGGTGTAGTAGTATTCAAGTATTTGGGGGTCAAAATGTTGTCCGTTTTTTTTTTTTTTTTTTTTGTTTTTGTTTTTTTCTTCCTGTTTCAATACCTACTACCTTCTTCCTCCTCTTTATTTTTTTTCCCCTTTCTTTTCCTTCTAAAAATGAATGGAAAGCCTCGGTGTCTTTTTTAATGCAAGGCAGTGCCTCTGCCATGCATAAAAACCTAGGTCCACAAGGACGTTTGTGGAGTGTTGCAGAAAAATGCAGACATGTTTTTTTCGATATTGTTCTATCCAGCAGTGTGGAGTTGCAAACAAGGCACACATGGTTTTCTGTGTGCCCTTGTAAAGAGATGTTTTTCTTCTGCAGAAAAATGCTGCTATCTGCACTAGTGTCAACCACTAAGCAAGGAGGAAACTGCGTCACATAAAACGGTGGGCAGATTAACAGGTAGGAAATTCAGTGCACTTAGAACATTGGCCCCAGGGTGACAACATAACACTCCGGAAGCCGATTGGCAGACCTTTTTTCAGTCGTGCCCCTTCCTACAGAAGCCAAACCGAACAGCCGACTTCTGTCGGACTAACTTCAGTACTCAGTACACAGGGGCTGAATGTCGGCCGATTTCTAATGAGCCGGCCGATGCCGCTCGACATTCAGCCCCTGTGTATACTGGGCTTTATGCTTATTCATACCCAATAAAAATGGATGCAATTTACATTTAAGTTACAACTACAGTTTTCTTTTTAGAAACCCTGACCTAAGTTAAAGGATAAGTTGACTTAGTAAAAGTAAAAAGTAAATGCATTCTTTGTTACCAGCAAAAAATAAGTTATATAAATATACATATATATATATATACATATATATATATATATATAATATATATATATATATATAAAACCACTAGGAAGGGGTGGTGGCGCTGTAAAATAGTAAATGCTGGCCAGGGGTGTGATAGATTATATATATATATATAATATATAAAGGATAAAGTGCATATACGTGAAGCAGGTGAGCTTGTGAAAGAATTCTTATGAGGTGGCCACAAATTCAATCACAAACAATTTTTGTTATTCGCACAGTAAGGTGACCGTAAACCATCACAATGAAAAATAAATAGTAGGTATAAAGTGCAGGTGCATAAAGCAAATAATTGCATTCAAGTGAATCTATTCGCTGAAAAAATAAACAGCAACAATGTATCAAAACGTGAAAGGATAAATAAATATAAATATAAAAATTATATTCAATAGATATTATAAAAAAAATTTTTTATGTAGGTATAAAGCAGAAAAAACTTCTAAAAACACAGCTTGATAGCTCCTCCAAGCTGGAGGGGGGGGGGGGGGTTGAGTGCCTCTCAGGGTGTCCCCCACCTCAA